>CM023490.1:42812614-43166610 GCA_013339685.2 Hyalomma asiaticum
AGTGAGCCAAAAGCCTTCAAACCTGCTTTCTATGCGCGCTGCATGGAAGTGCACGAATGAAGCCCTGACCATTATTACATGTCAAGTCAGCGAAGTCTGCCTGTTGTAAGCCGTTAGATCTCTTGTATGCCCCGAGACTTTCAATATGGTTTGCTTACAAGCATCCACGCTCACTTGACCGACAGGAAGATCCTGAAAAGCAATTAGCCTACGTGTCGTGGTCGTGTCGGAAGCTACACTCGGTCGCAGTGCCCTACAAGCGTTGTAGATCACGTCTTTTTTATGCATGCACTCCAAGAGATTTTCTGGCGTCAAATCGCCCTAATGAGGTGGTGTAAACGGGCTCCACATATAGTTGGAGCACGTTATCTCTTGCTGAAGCGACAGCTATTGCACCACTGCGTATGAATTCCCTTTCGTCTAGCAAACATGCGTCTTGCAGAGCGCGCACGCGTGACAGCGTAGAGCAGTGTAGAAGCAAACGAAGAAAGAAAAAGAGGACACCTAAGACAGCCTCTAAGCTGTTCACATCTTTATCCCGAGATGTGTTTGCTTTTGTTGTCTGTCTGGCAGAAGTCAGCCGTGACAGGGACTTGCTTCATTACGATGAGCTGGCACGTAGCTGACACCACTCGACAAACTTCATCCATCGCGAGGCAGCCACAATTTATGTGACAGCTGTGCAGCTTGTCTGGCGATCAGAGAAACAGGTTCACACGTAAGAACAATGTAGCGAACTATGTCAGCCATGAAGTTAGATGCACCATAAGGGCACCTCTCTCATAATCCCCTCCTGAACCTATACGGTTCCTCATGCGACATTAAAAAGGCAAGCAAATGCCAGTGTCTCCTTTTTACTTCACTAGCGAGTCACAACAATCCAGGCGGCGTCGAACCTTCACCAAACTTGCTAGACAAGAGATAGAGACAGAGAGAGAGAGAGGTTTATTGTGAAAGAAAAGACAAGGCGTACCTCAAACGCATGATGGTCAGTTATATGACTAAACCGCTATTTATAATACCATCAGTTCCTGAGGTTTTACATCCGAAAACCTCGATATGATTACATGAGACGCCGTAGTGGAGGGCTCCGAAAATTTTGACCACCTGGAGTTCTTTAGCGTGCAATGACAACGCGCAGTACAAAGGGCCTCAACATTTCCCCTTCATCGAAAAGCAGCTGCCGCTGCAGGGATTCGATTTCGCGAACTTCGGTTGAGCAGCGAAGTCTCATAGCCACCAAAACATCGCGATGGGTCGCTCTTTATGATTCCTCGCAGTGCAGGTGTTCTTCGTTCGAAAACAATAACTTCTTTTTAGTATAAGCGACAGCCTGAAAAGAGATAATAAAGATTCCCGGCAGTGCTGCGATTAACGCAAGTACTGAAGTGCTTAAGCATTCCTTGTTTCTTAATGTTGTTTTGTGGGGTTTAACGTCCCAGAACCAGCTGTGATTATGAGAGACGCCGTAGTGGAAGGCTCCGGAAATTTCGGCCCTTCGGTTCTTTAACGTGCACTGACATCGCACAGCACACGGGCCTCAACATTTCGCCCCCATCGAAATGCAACCACCGCAGCCGGGATTTGATCCCGCGACCCTCGGATCAGCAGCCGAGTACCATATCCACTAGACCACCGTGGCGGGGCTCCTTGTTTCTTAAGATGCCTCGTTTCGTAAACAAACGAATTATCGCGAATAGTGTTGCAACGGTGTGCTGCCATCAACTCGATAGCGTCAACGCGAGCTGAGCGTCGAGTGCATGGCGTAATGCATTCGCTTCCCTTCTCGCTTTCTTGGCAAATTTTCCCGCAGTAAGGCAGCATTTTCCCGCAACCCCCTTTCTCCTTGCTGAGATGAAATAAAGTTTGATCTGATTTGATTTTTGATCGGTGACATTGTAGTCTATATGTAATTAAGTTTAGAGTTTGCCTTAAGCTGTGTTTTATGCCCTGTGATATTTTAGCAACCTCGCTCCCCTGTTGTTACACGCTTACATGAAATTCATTTCTGACTTTCATAATGCATCTGGGTACATAGAAGGGACGGCAGAAAAAATGCAATGGAACTTTTGTTGCAACATGAAAATGTAACTCATAGTGTTGCGTTTGGTGTCACCCAATATAGCAATGGATAAGTTCGATTTCCTTACTTGTTGTCGCCAACATCATAATTGCCTCTTTTTCAATTGACGGTTGTTTTTCTGAGTGCTGAAATAAAAATACAAATACTGAATATATTAGTGGTGCAATAGCATTGAATATGTGCTTTCTGATCCTATTGTCTGAATATACAAGCTGTCAGAACGCAATGGACGTTTCCCGTTCCACACTCGAAAGAGCAATTTTGTGAACTTCCCACGTACGGAAATACCGAGATAAACAATGTGAAGACCGCGCCTAATATCATGGCCCACTACGTTTCCTCAGCTCGTGTTAAATATAGAAAAAACGTTTGCGTATACAGCGAAGCACTATACCTCTCGGTGGTCGGGAAATTTTGTGGCGGAAACATAAAACTCCAGGCTAACAAATGAACGAAAACGGCATGGCTTCCGTTGAAATCAGGCACACACCATATAGCTCAGTATTCAGGAATAATTATTCTGTGCATACTAGGAATTTTCGGCACAAGGTCATGTATTAGTTGTGGAAACTAGTGTTGCGGGTTGAAAGAATAGAAATATTTCGCAGATTAGCTGACCTAGACCAAGAACATCTTACTAATAGACCTCGCTAAAAACTACCCACGAAGTGTGCGGTAGTTTAATTCCTAATCTAGCCTTCCCGCTCACAGCACTGCTCCGCAAGGCACGAGCAATGGTTCAATCAGAGTGTGCGTCTTCGCATCGACTGTGACCTACCATTACGAAGCTGGAGTATTGCCTACCCAGGTATCAAGCGGCGCCCTTCATGTTTTTAACTTTCTTACTTTTACACTCTATATGACTGACGAACGCCCCAGTTATAACTATCCAATACAATGAACACTACATATGCCTATGAGTCATATTTGCTTTCCTCTTCTGACTATGTTAGTGCGACGCTGCGACTGCGCAATGCACCTCTATATATGTATCCGTAGTGAAAGAGCCTTGGACACGGAAAAACCAGTTGGGCAGAACGTTATGGTAGGTCTAATTGACTTGGTCACTTTTGTAACCAGCTTCAATGCGTGTTACTAAAGGCTCTCTATTCTCCTCACATCCACACGAGACATGCGCCTAAAGCAGTATTCGTGGAGATATGAGCATAATGGAAGGAAGCGCCAAGCATAGCGCTCGTCTTGTCTAGTCCTTTCCTGTGCCCTCGTTCTGCTTTGCGCTTCTTTCCAGTGTGAACTAGTACAAACTCGCACAAATTTCAGTTCTCCTGAGATGTCAGCGCTATATGGTAAAGTGTCGCACGCAAGCAAACATAGTGGGATTTATATTTGCCCTTAAATTTAATGTGCCTGCGAAAAGAAGCCCGGTATAGAGATTAGTCTGGACTAGGTCTCCAGAGAAAATTGAATTTATATTGAAATGTCAAGGACGTAAAGGTTACTTTTCGGTTTTCCTTTACTGCATGCGAAGGCGCTGTTCAACAAAAATAAAAGAAAAACTCTGCAATCCTTTAAATTGAGGTGAAAAATAGAAACACTAAATCTTCTGAAAGTGTTTTATTTTTCAGAAAAATATGAGGGATGACCTTTTTTTTTCTAGTTTAAAGCGATTCGTTTGTTCATGCTGTAGCATTTGCCAGGTGGCATAATTTGGGAGTGAAGTTACGCGGAAAAATGGCGGTCAACTCCGTGCACGTTGTGGGACGTTTCTTTGAGAAATGTCGTTCATTTGCTGTCTTTTGTTTTTGTCTCTTCTGCCGCGGATCTAAAAACGTTAGTGGCTTTGCATGGACAATCTGCGTCCCATGGTATCTGCAATTCAGGCATATGTATTGCCTTATCGAGATACAAATGAAACATTGTCGCCATCGCGACGTACCAACGGGAATGCGGACCACAAACACTGAACGTGCGTTTTGCACTTCCCACGAGGGCTTCAAATGATGTCAGGCACGCCTTTCAAAGCTATAAGAAGCAGCTTTAACGAAAAAGCGTTGGAGGGTGCTCCTGCTGTCCACGTGAAAGGCGCCTGATCACCTATCATGCGGTTTTGATGCTTGTTTTGTCGTTTTCTGTCTTTGTGGTTTTGGGCTCTCTTTTCGCACACGAAGTGACACAAGCCTTCTTAGTAAGACATTTTTGGTCTAGTCATGTAAGCTGCGAATAGCTTTATATCTTTTCAACCCAGAATACTAGCTTCTATAACTTAGAAATGGGCATTTACCAAAAAGCCCCCGTTTGCGCAGAATTATTCGTGAAGACAAATATATCAGTGGTGTATGCCTGAGTGCAAAGCAAGATATGTCGCCTACCTTCAATTGTTAGCCCCGCGTTTTATGTTTACGCCACCAAACTTCCGCCCGCCGAGAGATAAACAGCATAACAAAATTTAATCGTAGCTTAGTAGTGAACTTTTCTTAAAATGTATCCATTATGTTGTAGCTGTGTGCGACACAGGTATCTCTGTACTTCTTTATGGAAAATCAAAAATGAACGGACAATATTCCAATCGGGAAAGGAAGACTTAGGCGCGCCAAGGCAAGCAAAGGCGCGATATAGACAGTGGTAATGTCACACATGTTGGAGATGTGGCAAAACGCACCGCCCACTGACGGCTGACACACGGAGGCGGTACCGTTTCTGTCTGCCTATGAAAGTCGCTGTCTGTCATGGCCTGGTGCAGCACCCCTAATATTTTTTCGGGAGCCCCAGCATTCTTCCATAGCCACACTAGCGGGAACATTCGGAGGCCTTGCGACGGTTCGTACCAGCTCATTTTGAGGAGATTTGCGTCCCTCTAGAAGGAGAGCCCTTCCGGCAAACTGGCAGAGCGCAGCACTGCACGCAATTAGTACATTACTCTGTGCGCTCAATTGCGAGGGCAGGAAGTCGTTACGGTATCGTAAGCCAGACGCGAAGGTCGATATCTTGCGTTGTACTTTCGCATGCACTTGGCCGCAGGAAGAAGTAGAGTGGGCCGAAGTGCCATCACTGTGTGGGAAGACGGGGCCACTCATGGTGCCTGCCACTTTTATCCCTCCCTCCTCACGACAGCTTGAACATGCGCTGTGCTAGCTGTGGGAAACAAACACAAAGTGAAGCTAGGTCCGCCGAGAGTCTCTAATGGCGCTAGCGTAATTGGGGTCGTTTTAGCTGCCGACACCGAGAAAACACGGGGTGGAGATCGCGGAAGTAGAGCAACGCAAGTGTGACCTTAGGGCCTCAGAGGTAACGAACTTTGTTTCTGTAGATGCAAGATGGTGTTCCTCCTTCTTTTGCCCTGAATTTTACGCTCCTTCAGTACTAAAGAAGTTGCTATGGCACTTAAAAGCTAAGCCGGTCCGACACTTAGTTTAAATTACGACGCCACCAGCCTCGGTTGCGTAATGCTTATCATACTCGGCTACTGTGGGGGAACTGCCTCCTAAATGAACCCAAGTTGGGTGGGGAGCAACAGAACGACTGGGCAGAGGTGATCAAGAAGTTTACGTGGATAACGTTGCCGTAGTTTGCGCAAGATTGCGTTAATAGGGTTCATAAGACAGCATAGGCTGCCGGTGATGATCATGAAAATAAAACATGCAGTATTACTGATTACAAATTATTCGTGAAGGTCATCATAGTACATGGCTCCGAAGCAAGGAAAAAATAAACATTTTGTTAGAGCCAGTCATAATGAAAAAAAGAAGAAAAGTACCGGTGATATAGGCGGCTCTCGACAAAATTTCATTAAGAAATATTAGGGCTTAAAAATTAAGAAGCATGCTCTCTGGAAATTATTCATGAGCTACTGAGAAGTACATGAAGTAAAATCATATGTTCGCTTTTTGAAGGAAGTAGTAGCCACTTTGTTTATTTTTTCTTGTTTAATAGACGTTGTCCCGTGTAAGCCGGCTGTGATAATGAAAGTCAACATTATCGGTAGTGGTATAACATCTCGCTGGGTCAGCAGATGTAGCGTACTAACAAAAGCACACACACACGCACCCCAGGCAAGTACCAGGCATTCTGGCAATTGTTTGGCGGCGAGCAGGATAAACGCCTTTACGGGGGCGGCTAGGGGCCCTACTCTGCTCCCCACTTTCCCAGAAGTTGCGATCTTTACAGGAAATAATTGCTGAAAAATTGTTGCTCTCCTCAAATAATCAACACCTTGAGAAGTTGATTGGTTGATTTGTGGGGTTTAATATCCCAAAATCAGTTCTGATTATGAGAGACGTCGTAGTGGAGGGCTGCGGAAATTTCGACCACCTGGGGTTCTTTAACGTGCACTGACATCGCACAGCACACGGGCTTCAACATTTCGCCTCCATCGAAATGCAGCCGCCGCGGCCGGGATTCGATCCCGCGACGTTCGGATCTGCAGCCGAGTGCCATAACCACTAGACCACCGTGGCGGGGCGGCCTTGACAAGTTGCCACACCCGTGTCGGAAGTCTCGTGTAGGTGTTACGGCGCGTGAGCATTGACAGAAACACCAGAATACAAGACAAAGAAGCGCTCACATTCAAATGAAAATTTATTACTGAGACACGTGCATAATAAAGACCAGCAAAACACACATCTTGTACTGTTCTTAAGCCTCATTGTGATACTAAGGGCTATATGAGCAGCGAATGTCATACGCGAGACGAAAAATTTTCCGCCAGCTGGTTGGCGATTCTGCTTGCTGCAAGTCCCAAATGCAGAATGACAAGCCCTTCATATTGTTGTTACTTGACGAAAAAGTTTTCACTTGTGAAATCAGAGAAAGTGCATAGCACGGGTAACGGAGCGATCATGCATTTCACGAGAAGGAATCATGCACAGGACGACGCGGTGGCGCCCTCTCGGCACATCGCAGGTGTCGGCGGGAAAGCTGATTACACGACAGGAGGAGGGGACGGTCGTGAACAAGGCGGACCGGTAAAGCGCTATGCACTTAGAACATGTACCGCCTACGCACACAAACAGAGCCCCGTCACCGTTAAATTGCCGGATAAGTCAATCTGCAATCATGTGACGTCAGAGTGGGTTTGCTTATGCGCACCTCTGACGTGCGCGGCCTCCAATAGCTCGCGTGTGCTTTTTTTTTTGATGTATCAAAATAATTTCCGTGTCATCAAACAATAAAGAGCACCCGAAGTAATGGCAGTGCTCCGGTAGGTGTAGGCCAGCCTTACCTTACAGGGAGTTATGATGCGCACGAAGCCAAGCGTTCCGACAGCACGCTGTCTACCCCACATGAACATTATTGCAAAGCGGTGGAATGGGATGTGCCACGCAAGTATCATTCGATATACACACTTTCTTGAAATTTGTAACAGTGCATTTGTGACATTTTGCTTTCAATACGCGGCGGTACGCAATTTGGCATAGTGTGCTTAAGTTATTTTCTGCCGAAATAGGTATTTGAGCAGCTTGATGAGAGGCTACCTCTCTAGCGCGGTGGGTGAACCTGACGTCAAAAATAACGGCGATTCTCTTCTTTTCTTTTTCGCCATGGACAACCTCATGGTAAAAAAGAACAGGAGAAGCCCTGGGCAAGTTTGCCTAGAATAAGAACAATTTCAGTCGAATGGCAGCGTTTGTAAGTGTTCTCTCCTCTTCCTTTGTTTAGTGTTCTTATTTTGCATTACAATGACCCAAATTGATTTGAATAACCCATCTTGACACAGCACACTGGGCGAGTACTTGTTCAGTTTTCGCGCACCTGGTACATTGCACACGACAACAGTCGTGCGGTTAATGAGGGTTTTTAGCTTCCGCTCTGGCTATGCAATAATCACCGACAGAAACTTGTGCGAACGGGGACCATTGTAATAGAAATAAAGCTTTACGTTGCAGCTGAAACATAAAAACGTAGCAGACAGCAGGACATTAGAAACAAGGGTTTACAAGAAGAAGCACGCACTCAAGGGTACCCTTAACTACTGTACTTTTATGGTCAAGACTGTCAATCAAGAACACCGCAGGATGTCCGTGTCGCGCGCACGACACCACGTGACCAAATTCTCACACTAATTGTTGGTGAGTCACGGTGAGTCACGGAACCAAAGTGAAGAGGAGCTTCTTGTGCAAGTAGGTCGACGGACCTTGGGAGCCTTCGCCACTCATACATAGCACAAAGTGGAGTTACTGCTCCAGGAAAGGAATATTGCTGTTGGAGATCAGGCATTCGGGCGGGGTTGCTCTTGCAAATACATCCTGACAGCGCACGCACGATAGCGCACTTGATGCCGACACAGGGGCTGCGCTCTTCCAACGCCCATGATAGTTACTGTAAGCAGCGCCACAGGTAAGACGCATCGACGACGTCGGCCGCAATGCTGACTGGAGGCGACGCGTCTGCCGATGCTGCAGCGTAGCTGTTTCGAAGGGAGCTGGCGCTATCTTTCGCCCAGAGTTGTAACTCCACACAGGAAGGCGATTGAGGCGCCGCGTGTCTGTTTATTCTGCAAACGCGAAAGCCGGGCCACGTGTACGCGCGGAATTAGAAGCCTTCAAAAATAAGGAAGCGGATTCAGCTTTCTGTTCGCGGTTTTTCCTTTCTTTCGTTCACCCAATGAATCTTCGTGTGTTTGTGGCTCTTTTGCGTGCGTGTTCTAAGAAAGAAACTGAAATGAAAAAAAAAAAACTATGACCTGCATTTTTACTTTTTAACTAAGGCATTGAGAGTGTTAGAAACGCGGTTCTTATCACAGAAAGGTGCTTAGGAGACGAAAAAGAACAGAGATGGGAAGGTACCTTCATCTTCCCTGAGAAACTGGCCGTGGCGACGTGGAATTTGACAGTGTCTGCCAGGAGGTACTTACCTTCGTATTCGTTGGTGAAAATAAATTGTCCTCTGCTCCGAAAAAATCAAAGATTTCACAGAATATGCTCCTGGAAAATTTGTTTAGTCATTGAAGTAACGATACTAAAATTATTTCAACATAGATGACGTCCCAATCATGTGCGAGCGCTAATATTCAAACGCTGAATAAGAAGCAAAACTACAACTTCAATTGCTCTTCTCATACTGCATCCATAATAGAAAAATAAAAGCAGTATACTTCACACAGAACACTATATCTGTCTAGAATGACTCATTGTTACCACATGGTGTACATGCATTATAGAAAATCCTAATATCAGTTGTGAAAAGCTTCTACCATACCTGAATATTTCCAGTTTGGGAACGCCTACATTTAGTGCGCGTAAACTTTGTTGTCTTATTGTTTCAGTGTTCTCTTTGCAATTTTCTTTTCTGTAGTGACCAAAGCCTTGAACAGCACGCAGTCGTAGGACTGAAGGCGATAAAAATATTGCGACATGGTATAGCGCTTCTCATTTAACCATAGGGCCCATGACATTTAATCATAGGGTCCGTGACAAAGAACAGTAGTAAACAGAACTAGATGACGCTGAATATATGATTAAGGGCACTCTGCAACATTTTCTGCCATACCTTCCTTCACGATGACTAAACATCTCAAATAGGCTTCACTAACACATCTCGGGTCAACTAACACTGGCTGCTACCAGGCAAGGTTACCTAGGACCGTAGGTACCTAGGACGTGCTGCGTGACTTGCGTGGAAACAATGGTGACACGAAAAATTTCGTGTCGTTGTGTTCAGTTATACACAGATATAAGAGCCGTTATGAAACACTGCTTAAAGGGACCGGTAACTTGCCAGAACGTCTGAGCTCAGTTTTCTGCATTTCGAAAGACCTTGAAAAACAGTGACGCAATCAAGTACGCCTTAGCGATTATAAGAGAACTTTTATTTTTAAACAGAGCTTTCAAATTGCGGCGAATGAAACGTGGCGTATCCAGGTGATGAAGCCTTTGTACTGCATTATATATGGTCTTTTTTTGCTGCTGTACTGCTGTAGTGCTGTAGTGCTGCTGTACTAAGGACCATAAGCCCTTTATTCTTGTGGGACGGGCCTGGGCCATTTAATGTATTTTTAGGGGCGAAGCTCCTTAAAGCGGCACCCGTTCGTCCCTCGTAGTCGTAGTCGTAGTCGTAGTGCGTAACCAGTCTTACGCTTTGACCTCCAAGGTGGTGCCGGTGGGAGATTTCTCCTGTGCGTTGTTGAACAATAAAAAAAATTCGCAGCCTGCGCGTTAACTAAAAGCCGAATTCTTCTGTCTCTCATTCCCCATTAGCAGCCATTGGCATGTTCCAGTAGGAAACGTTAGTAGAAGTAGAAGTGTTAAAAGCCGACTTCTGCTGCTCTCATTCCCAGTAGCAGCCATTGTTTACCTCCAAGGTAGTGCCTGGTGAGATTTCTCCTGTGCGTGATTAAACAATAAAAATTTTGTTCAAAACGCCGTTGATTGATGAAATAAACCAACGAAAGACGCCAGATGTTTTCTAAAAGCAAAACGAAAAGACGCCAGATGTTTCTAAAGCAAAACGAAAAGACGCCAGCTGCTTAACGAAAGACGCCAGATGTTTCTAAAGCAAAACGAAAAGACGCCAGCTGCTTAACGAAAGACGCCAGATGTTTCAAAAGCAAAACGAAAAGACGCCAGCTGCTTAACGAAAGACGCCAGGTAAGCAATGGTTTTCATCTGCAACCAGTGCAAGAACCACTTAGCTTACATTTCACCGACCACAAAGCGGTCATAATGAAAGGACAACGAAAACCAGCAATAAAAGTTTGATAAAACATTTAATCAATCGTTTCACGTCATTTTTATCGGGCGAATTAACGGAAGAAATTTCACGGTTTAACCGATGATTACTTCCAGGAGCTTCACCCAATCTCATCATCATTCACCTCGTGGATCTGCCGTCAATTTTTTTTATTCCCCCCAGTACCTACCGTTCACATGACCATAATTCGCGCTTAAAATTACACTCGCTACATAAAAACACATTGCCAACCTATTACTTGCTTTCTACGCAGTAAAAGTAGTCGACACTGAGAAGCAGCTCTGCCTTCGTGGCAACCGAAAACCTGGTTTTAACCGCAGTGTCTCCCAGACACTGCACGCATGCACTCTGTCGCCGCGGAACGCTGTGCAAGCACGCCCCATGGTTGTCGGCCCGTGGGGCTTATTTGCAACATGTCTTGCGTAATAGGGAGAAAAGTTCAGATAAAATATGTTGCTCAGCGTTTTCCCTGTGGCCATTCTGTCATTCGATAATCTCACCGGTAGGTTTTTCGATGAAACAAAGAAAATAGATATCTTAAAAAGTGGTTGTCGGCTCCATTAACAAAAACAAAATTACAAAAGAAAGCTTCGGGAGAAAAGCAAGGCGGACTCCCTCGTTTTGATCCTACTCCAACCCTAGCAGCCAACCCTACCAAGATTAGGTCTAAATTTGGCCTTCACTAGCCAACATTATTGAGCAGTGACAGCCGATGTGTAGAATATTGTGGCTAGTGCGCTGAGCGCGCGCGCTCGCGTGTCCGCCGCGCTGATGCCTTCCCACAGCCACCGTGAATCGGCGATGCAAGTTTCTAATGTTTAGAGTTACTGTATATGTTCCCCTTGGGGAACATGCTCCCGTAGGGAGCGTACACAGTAACTCCACTAAGGTTCATGGCGCGTCCGGGTTCCGCTGCACCCGCGGTTTCTGCTCCGTAGCACCGTGCTACTCTGCTCCAAATTCAGCATTCTTCGTGGCTTTTAATACCCCTGTCACACGGGACAACTTAAGTGCGCTTCGAGAGAGTGCACTTTGCCGCTAGTGTCATTTGCACGCTGTCACACGAGAACGTTTAGTGACACTCGCTGCAAAGTGCACTTGCAGGCTAGTGCGTTCGCCGAACTCACTTCACGGGCTTCGCGACGACCGAGTGTGTAATCTCGGTAGCAGTGACTTGCAAACAAATACGTTACTGCATAACGCGGCGCCAGTATCATATTTAGAACTTTGTTTTCATTATTAGAAATGTTGCTGTGTATTAAAAGAAAACATATTTCAGCAAAAAAACCTCGCTATTCTCACACTCGGGCAGTTTGCGGCAACGTCCGCTAGGGGAATGCACATTTCCAAAGCGCACTTCTCTTTCTCGTGCAGCAGCTGCGTGAGTGTAAGTGCACTCTGTAAGCGTAAGTGCACTCGCTCAAAGTGCACTCAAGTTGCCTAGTGTGAAAGGGGTATAAAACGGTGTCGTCTCATTATCCTGGTTCGGTTAAGGAAAGGACACTATATTCTGCAGCCCATGTCGGGACCACAGCTCAGCGTCCGTGGGGATACGGTGTAATTGTGAGAAATTCTATGGGGTAAACGTACGATAGAGAGTACCTGAGGCTCGTTAACGTGCCCTAACAAAGTAAAGTACATGGGTCTCTGGCATATTCGCTTCCGTCGAAAATGCGACCGCTGCAGCCGGGATCAAACCCGTGTTTTTGAAGCATATAACCAGCGGACTCTCTACTGAAACACCCTCACAGAAATAAGAAAACTTAGCGTTAAATCACTGCCCGCGGAAAATGCTTACGAACGCGGTGCTAGAAAACGGTGGTACGTTTGACACGCGCTAAACGTGCATATCACACGCCGTCTGATAGTTTCCATCATTCTGTGGTTAACCGCTCAAGTGAAACAAAACAGTCGAAGAATATCCTTGGACAGACCCAGTTTTGACAAGTTAAAATACTCCCACCCTAAGTGCTCGCGCGAAGTGGATTCGCAGCAATACATTTCATTTGCAAGGCACCGCTCGGTTTACGCAATGTTGACCTCGTGAGGGTGTCCACGAGCTAGAATTCTAGATTCAACAGAATCGCAAGAACTAAAAAAAAAAGGAATCGAATCAACGAGTCTCATCTCCAAATAACAGAAACTGAAAAAGAAGCCACGACCGTAGCACTGAATTGTTATTTTGTAGATGTAAAAGATTGGTATCTGATATTGAAGCACAATTTACACGTACATGACCTGGTTGCGCAAGACTTTATTGGATAGATTGACCTGGTTGCGCAGGACTTGGATATTACATTTTTATTACGAATACCTCTACACCAAGCGCGATATAAAATATCTGAAAGCACAAGAATACCGTTATGCAAAGCGCAAATCACAATAAAGCCGTTGAAGTTGATCAATACCTTCCAGTTGTGACTAAGTTTTCTGTGCTCATAATATTCGGACATCAAGAACAAGGTATTGCAGCAATAAAAACGTGCATATTGCACAAGGGCTCCTTGACAGGCAATAATATATCTATCGTTGCTAAGGTGGAATAAAATGTTGCTCCTGTGCCGAGCAAGTTATTGTATGTCATTAAAATTGATCACCATGTGGTTGTCACTGTTGTGATGGAGTCCCTTGTTTTTACATGTGCTCAAAAGAAATAAGGATGAGTCATCTGATATGGAATGACTATCCTCAGCAAGTTTCTCATTGAAGGTCTTCCTTGAAATACAAAACCTGAGCCGCTGCAGCTGCCACCATATCAGCGGCAGTATGTCTCACAGTGCATGAGTTAATAATAAACCAACAGCGAGTTTACAACCGCATTGTTGGCAACCATATCGCAAAGCGAAGCGCCACAGTGCATGAGCGTTGCGCGCAGTGAGTGCTTTTATCCCAGTTTAACGATGCGTAGTGAGCGGCCGTGAGAGCTCAGTGGCAATGTGTTGGCTCAGCGTGATCAACCGGCCCCTGTGACCGCATTTCGATGGGGGAGAAATGCGGGAAGCAACCGGACAGTCAGATTTGAGGGCGCGATAGAGAACCCCCGTAGGTCAAAATTACCCGGAAGCCCTACACTACAGGACGTCCCTCATTACCATACTGTCATTTTAGCACATGAAACACTTGATCAATTAATATTATTATGCTCTGTATTAGCACGCTGCCGTGGGCCCAGGTTCTGGCAGGCGTGGGATCCTAGCATGCAAAATCCCTCTTGAGAGATAAAACGTGATGCTTGTCTGCCATACTTACATAAACATGTAGAAAGCGAGATGGGACCCTACTATATAGAAAATATGGCACATTCCACGTATTTAGCCAACTGACATCGTGAGAAGCATCGAGGAAAGTGCCTATGCCGCATCTTGTGACACTAAGCTAATTGCTATGAGTAGGATGAACGTCATTGTGTAAGTGGAGTAGTTTTGTGTGGCATTTGGGATTGGGATGTGTGGCATTTGGGATTTGGGATGTGTGGCATTTGGGATTTGGGATCACTCTTTTAAACTGTGCGTGTACTTTTATTCACGGCCATTTATTCACCTTGCTAACAATCAGGTAACAGAAATGACAGGACGACAAGGAATGACACGCGAGCATTGGCGCAAAGTCTTTTTTTTTAGCTTAAGTTACAAATGTATCAAAAAGGACCGATGATCAGTGACTATAGCCTTTTACTATCGAGGTATATAGCCTTTTTTTCAAATCTTTCAAATAGTCTATATGTAGATGCGTTTCTTTTTGTGCCGATTACAATACGGCTCGATAAACACACGCCTACGTGAAGACGGGCTTACTGCGCAGTTTTCAGTACAGCGACAATGCCATTGTACTGCCTGACACGCAGGTTCGTCGATGCACACAATTGTTGGTTGCGAGGAAGAAACTCAAGGCATCTTGTGAAAAACACGCCACCTTGTTTCCTTGAAACTCGAACTGTTCCACTTTTCTGCGTCATTAAATCCGAGTCGAGTCAGAGAAGCTTCGGCGAGTTCAGTTGCGACTTTCCGTGGCAGGAGATATGAGCTAGCGGAAAACATCCGTCATGAAATTTGTCCGGTTCCGTATTGTAGTAATTCCACCTTCTCCATACAAATTCCATAAGTGTTACATATCATTACCTTATATTTTCTGACTATATCCATATGGGTCGTACGAAACAATTGAAATGGTTAAAACGACCATAGGAAATGTTTCAGTGGGGATGTGTGGATGCTCTTTGCTTCCTATTCAGATATGCCAGAGGAATAAAATTGTTTATTTAGGTGAACCGATTCCAAGGCTCCAGTGAGCAGTTATTTTTATTCGTCGAAATTTTGTGTATTCATGCATGCAATGCCCTGCCACGGTGATCTAGGGGTTATGGCACGCGAGTGCTCATCCGAAAATCGTGAGATCAAATACCGGCTGCGGCGGCTGCTTTACAGTGGAGGCGAAATGTTGAGGCCCGCGTAATTTGCCATGTCATCGCAAGCGAAGGAAACCCAGGTGTTCAAAATTTCAGGAGCCCTACACTACGACGTCTCATAATTAGAGTTGGTTTAGGATAAGAAACCCCAGAACTCAATTATTAAGCATAGAGTCTAGACGGACACGGCCTAAGCATCTTTGTGAACATGCAAAGGGACCGATCATGACGCGGCGGTTTGCGAAGGCGAAGCTGCGTATGTGCAGAATAGCTTTCTGATTATTCTCCTATAGTACACCGATAAGGTATGTAAGGGTGCAGGCATCTGCAGAGATGCGTTTCCAGCGGGATGATACCGACCGGTGACTTTTCTTTAGCGTGTAGAGAAGAGCTGACATTATGAACGTCAGCTGCTAGACGATGCAAAATTTCATTGTCGGTGTTTGCATCGGTCATTCTGACTTTAAAGCACCACAGCAGAACTCTCACCGCAATTGATCCCGTATATAGGCGACGTGTGGATGAATGCACAGAATTTAAACATTCAACACTACTATCCATACCCGTATACAGCATGCTCCAGTCTTTAGAGATAAAGTGAGGCCCTGACATACACGTCTGCCGCCTCTTCACATCCAATGAAACCCACTAACACTGGCCCCAGTGAAGAGTGCCGATGTGACCAGCGTCAGTGTACAGCGCTGCTTGCAGTGCGTCTTGTACTGGTGCGAGCGGCAGCCGCCCAGGGTTCAACGCAGTCCAAGGACCGTCGAACTGATTCAAGCGATGCCCCGGCGATATCACGGCATAATGGCACCCCGGCAATGGCACCTGAGATCAGTGTGAGCCAGTGAAAACCAAGCGCTGATTGCAGTGCATCTTGCACTGGTGCGAGCGCGCAGCCCCCCAATGTTCCACGCAATACAAGGAGCCTCGCACTGGAACCAGTGATGCCCCAGCGATGTCACCTTATCCATTGCAATGGCAGCTCAGATCCGTGGAGGCCAGCGAAAACCAAGCGCTGCTCGTAGTGCGTCTGGTACTGACGCGCGAAGGCAGCACCCAGTGTTCCACGCAGTCCGAGGAGCCTTGCACTGGCATCAGTGATGCCCCAGCGATGCCTTCTCACCCAATGTAATGGCTGCTCAGATCAGTGTAAGCCAGCGAAAAGCAAGCGCTGCCTTCCAGCGGATTTCCAGTGTTAACTGAGGAAAACGGACCGGAAAGGCAGCTGGAAGCGCTGGTTCTTGCACATTGGAAAGCTAAGGGAACACCCTTTGAGAGCAAACACAAGAGAGCAGACTACGTACCCTCGTGCTCATTTGTGCACTGAAGCGATTGTTTCATATCCCGCTCACCGCCAAAGAATGTACGTACAAGTGACATAGAACCATCTGTGGTGGGTCAAGTTGACCGTCTATCCTCATCTCATTACCACAAATAAAAAAAAGCAATTTTCGGAGTATTCTCAAACACAAAAGTGTGCAGTTCAGTGTACAGGACACATTTAATGGTAATTTTTTCTCTTGGTGTTATTGCAAGGATTGGGCATGACTTTGCGGCATCAATTGTTTAATGTGTGTGAACATTTCTAGTATTTTAAAATAGTCTTTGTATTTTACATGTTCGGGTTTATTATCCGTTAGATGAGGGAATGATTTCCTGGTTTTATTATGGAAATGGGTTGTCTTATTCCATGTGTTTAAACAGTGACCAACACTAGAAGCTTGTTGCCCGCGTATAGATATGTTGTTATACACTTTACCCAATCTTTCCAGGTAGTATGCAAAGCGTCCCAGTCCAGAAATTAATTAACTCATGTAGCAATTCGTCCGAAAAATTCTCCTGCTTTAAGTTGGTGCTTCTGATCCACTCACGTGTTCGTGCTTCCCTGTTGTGTGTTTGCCACAGTGTGCTGCATTCGTTGCGCGTTTTTGTTAACTAAGTTTTAATAAAATGTTTTGTTCTGGTGGTCTCTACTTCAATAAGCGATTTAAACTCCTTACAAGCGAGTCCATCCGCCAAGTAAATGCTGAAATCTCTAGAGGGGCCATTGAAAAATTAGAATATAATATTGCTTCTTGTTTACAAGTAGTTGAATATTCTTTGTTTTATTTATAAATGCATTGGTATTGTTCGGTTTTCCTAATACTCTCAAACGGGATAGACTATCTGTGTTAACCGTGAAGCTCTCGCTATTCTCCTGGTCTTTTGTGTATTTGAGAACGTTAATTATTGCCGTTGCCTCAGCTTCGAAGTTAAACCTCTGCATGTGGGGAGTGAATCTAGACGTGTGTTAAAGATCCGTCAATGCCGGAAGAATAGCGTGAATGTAGCGCTCAACTAAAAGAAGAAAGCCGACTTGCTCAGCAGCTTCTTGGACAAAACCCAGCAGCTCTCGCCCAAGACGCCGAGTGTAGGCATGTCGTTAAAATGAACGTAAAATTCAAGCGACGCCGCAGTGGGTAATCGTTTTGCATGTAGTTTACTGCTTCGCTGTCTAGCAGCTTTCACAGGGTGGATTTGAGTGATGCCGTGCGCATTAACCTACTGGTAAAACTGGGGACGCAGGTTTCAGCTTCGCTGATTAACCGTCTCTACGAAGTGCTTGGGCGGTGAATTTTTTTCATATTGCATTTTTTTCTCGAGGCGAGCTGTTTTTTCTTACAACTTCTAGCGTCAAAAGGTTAAGCTGGGGTTGATGTATGTACTCAACACAAGGTGACACTTCCTGGCACTAGTTCGTCGTATTGCATCCTACATTGTGAAAACTTCTGAATATGCGTCAGTACCACGTGCTTATTCTCACAAAATTATACTCTGCAGAAATATGGACCAGTAGAGTTGTCATCACTCAACTCTGTGGATGGACGCAGCTGTTTATGTAGTACACTTCGAGGCTTTGTAGCAACAGCAGCAACAATAGTCGAAAAGCAAACACTTATTATGAAAGAACTGAGTTGCACAGTTCTCTCGTTCCTTTTGGATGACTTCTGTATTTTACACAATACCCTGTTATCAATCATCCACATTTCCTCGATCACGCGGCCGCATTCTGCCGCTGCTGCTCGAGTTTAAAGCGGCGCCGCAAGAGACTTACGCAAGCGAGGTAAATATCTAGCACGACGTGGCATTTCACCAGGGAAAATGCTTGAAAAGGCTGGCTTGTCATATATAACTGAACTCGGCAGTGAGCTACTTCACATGTGTGACGAGATACCCACGCAATGAAGGGATTCATTTTCGCGCTCGTTCTTCTTGCTGTTATAGGTAAGAAATTTCCGTAAACTCACGCGTACTGTGGCTTACATGTTTCGATTATGCGACGTCGACAGGCTTCCCATGCCATGTATGTCGGACTTCTTGCACGCTGTCGTTTTCAATGACAAATTCCTGAAACAAGCTAGGGGGTGTACCTAGAAGGTTGAAGCGAGGGTCAAGAACATTTAGTATCCTAACCTTTAATGCCATAACTTGGTTGCAAAAAGGATACATCTAATTATTTATATATAACCATTAACGGAAAAACGATATTATTCATTAAGTACTGTGCTACCATAAAAGTACTTGCACAGCCGGATTGATTTGCGTCTTGTTTGAGCAAAGAAAGAAAACAAAGCGGTGAGCGTTAGGAAATACCTCTGGCTTCCTGGTCAGGACGAATTCTGGCTAACCATGTGGTGTTTTTAAAGTGTGCCCCAGTTAGAAAAATTCTCCTGTGAAATGGCATTTATTCCCTTTGCCGCGGGTGTAGGGCAAAGAGAATGCAACGGTGGAAAGCAGAAGAAAGCCGCCGTGGGAAAAATTACGACGGACGCGGCCGGGTTAGAACTTTTGGTCCCGCTCTCAAGCAGAATAACCGCTGCAACACCATATCAGCAGACCACGCACACAGCTGATCTCGACTTATACCCCTCGACCAGTACGCTCATCTGTCGCGCCAACAGCGCCGTCCCGTTCCGGCAGGCTTGCACGATGGCTTAGGTCCGGCCTACTGATCTTTCGTGGAAGCACCGCAGTGAGGTCCCAGCCGTTTCGAAAGCACTGCCTCGGTGCCTTCGGCTCCTCGGGTTCATACGTCCTAGGCTAGCATGGCAACGCCAGCTCGGTCTGTCCACGAGCCATCGCGTTCGGATCGCGCAGATAAATGCACTTTGTCATGACAGGACAGAAGGCTGAGCGAGTTGGTAAGTATTCATTATGTAAGGAAAAAGGCGTGTGGAACACAGACCCAAGTGAACAACACGAGCGCCGTTCATGTTGTCCACTGCTCTTCTTTCGTGAGTGTTTTTTACGCCTTTAGCTTACGTAAAGTATAATTTGTCCTCTTACTTCCCGTTGGCTGCTTTTCAGTTGCCGCAACGTTCTGTTGCAACTGCAGCCTGCATTACGCATCTGCTTCACGAGAGAAACGCATGCCAAAATTATATCTCAACTAGGTTGGCCATAGACAGAGTAGTCTTGGTGTCCTTCACTAATTACCTACCAGCATTTCACTCATTTATATTGCTGAGATGCTCACTGATCTCCCGCTTTCAATAAACTCAACGGCCCCAATGTGTTCAGCAGCAAAAGAGCACCCGGGTGGTATAGCTACAGGCTGTATTGAATGAATTCTTTCATTTCCCAGTAGAATTACGTTGGTATTCCTTGGTGCACCTCACTTTACTGCCCCGTATTCTAAAGCAGCTTAACATCACTTCGAAATGTGAAGCCACCATTTTTTACCCATACCACAGGAAAAGAGGTTAACGAGTCGTCCTAGACGCAGTAATGCAATTAATGTTTCATTTAATTATAGTTAGGACTACTAGTAAGTACTTTGACCAGACATCGACATTTCTTCCAAGTCTAACGTTTAGGTTGCGATGTGCTGTGTGCATGTCAATGTCAATGTCAATGTCAATGAACTTTATTTCCCTTTGTACAAAAGGAGGAAGCCGGGGCTAAAGGCTGGAATGCCTGACGAAGGCCTCGGCTCCCCTGTACAGTCTGGCATCAATATACACATACATATAACTGAAAATATAACTATAAAGTAACAATACAAATAAAGCAACAATATAAATGAATTAACATAAGCAATATACCATTATAAACAATTTAAACAACAATATAAATAAAGCATCAATATAAATGCAAAATTAGCTGCACTTGCAAGTGTCACATATGAAAAACGGTGTTACACATAGCAAAAACCAGAAGCTATTAAATATTCCTTTGTTTACTTTTTAAAGATTTTCAATGAAACATCAAAGTCCACATTTGGAGACATTTTA
The DNA here is from genome assembly GCA_013339685.2 of Hyalomma asiaticum. NCBI lineage: Eukaryota > Metazoa > Arthropoda > Arachnida > Ixodida > Ixodidae > Hyalomma > Hyalomma asiaticum. The sequence continues at coordinate 42,833,028 of CM023490.1, forward strand.
CTAATAGCCGCAGTTACCTGATGGTTTAATTTTTGTTTGCCATAGTTCGTACGCGTCATAGGGAGCCGGTGGATTTGTTTACGAAAATGGTGTGTGGTATGAGATGACCATGGTTGTGGTTAGTGAAATATAATTCTGTCACTTCTGTATTTGCGCATTGGGGTCACTGCAGTTTAGATGTGCATTGAAATGTTTGCCTAACAGCTGCTGGCTCCATCTTGCGTTCACCAAGAGTTTGCAAAGAATTTTTTTGGTACGTTTATTATCATGTCTGATAGACTTAATATGCACGGCAAACAGCTCGTCTGCATTGTGCCGCTTTATTGTTAATTCATTAATTAGTTAATATTTAAAGGCCAACTCCGGCGATCTTTTCATGTCAACGGATGTTGATGAAATTCACTCGGTACGTTACTCTGCGCGCTTATATCATGCCCTGAGAAAATGAGGCTGGAGAGTTGCACATAATCCTTACAAATGAATTTAATTAATTGACTCGAACGCCTGGCTTACCACCCCATCAGTTACAGGCCACATTGGGTATGACGCTACAAGTGTCTGGAGAGTTGCACATAATCCTTACAAATGAATTTAATTAATTGACTCGAACGCCTTGCTTACCACCCCATCATTTACAGGCCACTTTGGGTATTACGCTAGAAGTGTCCAACGCGGGGCATGCCGGGATTGTGCAGACGCCAGCCAGACAGCGACGAGAACGCGGATAAGTGCACGATCGTGAGCTAGAGCTTGGCGTCACAAGTTGCTGCCGTGTGGATGGTACAATGATGTCGGGTGGCAAATGGTGTTGCGTTGTTTGCTGCCGAAACCACTCTCACAACGCGCAGCAACTAAGGAACGCTCGCGACGATGCACTTCGCGAGCGGTGGATCAGTGCTATCCGGCGCGACAATTGGACGCGCTGAGCGTCTGCCCTTCAGCGCTTTCGAGCTTCGCGCTGTTGCGACCGACATGCCTTGCGCACCCTCCCACTTTGACTAGACACTTGTGACGTCACTCGAAGGGGCACGCTTGGCTGCCCGGGGAAGTTTCGGTTTCGTTTTAACGTTTTCTTGCTTATTTAAAATTATTTTCCAATTCTAGGGGCAATTATGCTGTCATACGGGTGACAGGGGGTCTCTAGAAGCTAAAAATGCCACTACTTGGACATGGTCAGAAAATCGCCGGAGTTGGCCTTTTAATGAATACATTTGACATACTGCAGACAAATTGGGCTATAGCAGGAGTGGGTTTTATAAGTTTCTATATATACAAAGAAAAATTATCGCAATACAATATAGCATTGTAAAAAGGACACAAACAAAAAAGAACAAGAATCCGATAGGCATTATGAAACATGGCGCGGCTCTAAATATCGACCTAAGAATTCTTCGAAAGGTAAGCATCTGATGGTACCTGCTAATGAGTTTCATTTTTGAGCAGTGTGCGGAAAGAAACTGAACTTGAATAGGCTAGTACGTGGTTGAAATGGTGCAAGATTCAGCTTGTGGCTATTTCGAGTAGGCTGCATTTCAGTAGGAGACAGATAGTTGTTAGATAATGAGTAGCATGGTGTATTAACGAGGATTCGCAGAAATTTGAGGCATTTCATATAGCGCCGCTCAGACAGAGGCTGTAAGCCTAGCTCAGCAGGATGAGATGAAGGCGAGCAATTCCAGTCATAGCGACGAAAAATAAAACTGATTGCTTTCTTCTGAACAGATTCAGTGTGTTAATAAGGGTTCCATATGGGGCAGGGGTATTCAAGAATGGGGCGAATGAGCGATTTGTATGTGAATAATTTTGTTTCGTTCGGAGCATCTATCAATGTACGATACAAATATCCCAAATTATTTGCATGTGTAGTCAAAATGCCTGGACCAGGACATGGTAGGTGTGAAACTGAGGCCTAGGTGCTTGTATTCCGAGACCCGTTCCAGGGAGGCGCCATTAAATGAATATTCGAACAAAGAAGTAGAGTTGCGCCTACAGAACGAGAGAGTGACTGTTTTAACGAAGTTTATATTTATTTGCCATTTGTCGAACATTCTGGAAAATTGAGCAAAAGAAAAATTCAGTGTAGTGTGGTCAACACTCATATCAATAATGTGATGGAGCACATTGTCGTTGACATAAAGCGAATTTTAAGAGACACGTAGTTCGGCAAGTCATTGATGTATAACAAGAACAAAAGTGGCTCCAAGACTGAGCACAGGGGAACTCCGGACGACACATTCATTGTAGATGAGTTCGAGGAATTGAATGAAACATACTGGGACCGGTTGTTTAAAAAGCTGGCAATCCACTGAACTAAGGGGGAATTATTAAGTAAAACACTTAGCTTATGGAGAAGCTTAGAGTGTATAACAGTGTCAAGCGCCTTAGAAAAGTGGATAAAAATTGCATTAATTTTGTATTCACAGTCTAGGTCGTGTGAAATGTCATGCGAGAATTCTACAAGGTGAGTTGTGCTGAAACCACGACGGAAACCATGCTGCGCATCACACAGGACGTTCTCCTCTAGAAGCGCCAAAATATGCTTAAAAATTATATGCTCAAGAAGCTTACACGCCAGACATCAAAGAAATTGGACGGTAATTTAGCGGTGATTGCTAATTGCCAGATTTATATATGGCAAGAATTTTGTTTTGGCTAACTTCCAAGATAACGTAACGGCTGAGGTAGATAATGACTTTTAAAAGATTACTGTCCGAAATCGGCTGGGCTAGGCCAAGCACAATACCTGACAAGAAAAGCGTTAGTGATACCATCAGATCCAGAAGATATTTTGTTTCCTAAGTGTGTAAATAAATTCATAACACCTTCAAGAGATGCACTGATGTCACCGATTGATCCATTTGAGCCATGAAGAAAGGTACGTATGTCATGGTTGCCGGTTGTGATTACCGATTGGAAGTAATGGCTGAATGCATTGGCAATAATTAGTTAGTCACTACAAGGAAGTTTATGACAACTGTATTCGTGGTGGCTGAGCCAGGTAAAATAAAGTCCAAAATTTTTAGGGTTGCTTTTCCTCAGATCATGTAATGTAACTCTGAAATAAAAGTCTTTTGATGAACTGATTTCAAGTCAAAATTCTTCCTTAGAAATAATAAATTCGTTTATTTTAAGGGGATAACTGCGTTTTCTTAAACGCCTTAATCTAGTAAAACGACGCTACAAGTGAAGTGTGTCGTGCGATATCCAGGGAAGATTTTTGTTTTTTTGTTTTTAGAGAGACGAAGCGCTGAATACAAGTTGCCACAATCTCTTCAAAAGAATCTACCAAGACGTTCACACCACTGCATTCACTGAGCTCCTCGAAATGAACAAGGGAATCTCTTAGGTGGTCGAGGATAGACGCAGCATCTCCGCCTGAAAAATCAGGAAATGTAGAATAAACAAAATCATTTACACGTTCCAAATGGAAATAGATACTACGACAGCCTTATGGTCTGAGATACTATCCGTAACTTCATATTCCAAGCCGTTATCTAAAAGTTGGCGACTAACAAAAGCTAAATCTAAGACCGCATCACCACGTGTTTTATTTTCAGCAATTTGTTTCAAACCAGAAGACAGTGAGCAATATAACAGAGTTTTGCTTATTTCTAAATTATAGCCAGTCAGCGATAAAGATGGCCTCAAGATATAGGGCGTGTTAAAATCACCCATGCAGATTAAGCTAGAAGAATACAGAATACGCTCGTGCATGAATGTCATTAAAGTGAATGCCCAGCTAATCTATACTAAACGACGGTGAGCGATAGACTACGACAAATACTACAGAAGTGCTTCCGAAGAAGACCTTGCTCCAGATGGACTCCGTATCAGCTGAGCTGGGGATTATTGAAAATTTAAGATAAGACCGCAAAAACAATGCAACACCCCCTCCCCTACCACGACGTCCATCTGTTCTAACAACTGTAAAACCTGGAGGCGTTATTTTACTGTCATATATGTTTTCATGTAACCAAGTTTCCGCTCCACCAACACATATTTCAGTAATAGCCCGACAAACAGCTGCATACCGCTTTTTTTGTGTGACCATCTTGAAGAGCTGTTCACGATCCTAAAAGAATTTCAGAGCATACAGTGGGAGGGGGGGGGTCACCATGGTGTCTGTGAGCGATTGATAACGAGATGTATTTAACGTTTGGTGCATTTATCCAATGCTGATGACACCTTTCATTTGTTATGCAAATATGTGCTCTGCGCACTAATGATAATCTACTTTATTTGTTTGATGATTGCGAGAAATGGCGCGGAGCTTCACATTGAGAAGCATTTTTTTCTATGCGAAGTAGGCTGACTTTTGATTCACTTGCGATACCGTTGAAATAACCATCAAATATATGAAAGCTATGAAATAATTCTTTCGGCTGCAATATAATAATATTTAGGTCGTCAATTTCTAACGTGCGAAAGATTATCAAGCTTCTCAGTGTCTGCTGCTCTGCACTATGTGTAGGAATATTTTTGCCTTGGATAACTTTCACATACTTTACGTGAAGGTCCCAACAGTGACAAGACTTGTTCATAAAATACTAATTGTACCAAATAGGTTAGATTGCTATGAGATATGAAGCTAGTTAAGGTAACTACGGTTATATGTCTACCGATAGGATTTAAACAACTGTACCTAAAAGCTGCACAGTTAAGAAGTAGCAATATATTCCTAAGCCTTACAGCGTTATGAACCTTCTTTTGCTTAGGTAAGCATGAACCCATATCATTATTCTTCTGTAGGAGTTATACCTTTGGATAGGCGATGAGATTTTGATAGCAGAGCACAATCAACCAAAGTACATGAAATGAGCACGGTGCGAATTAGAGACATCAAGGAAGCAAAAGTTTTCTGTGGAACGCTGGGTGGGAAGATGAAACACATCTATAGACGCGCACCCACCTCCCCCCCCCACACACACACTGGATGTGTGCGTTTCTCCTTTTGTGTCCTGCTGTTACGGCTTGCACCGCAGATAAGAACTTTGTTTTATGAGCAAGCATTAACAAGATTATGCCTTGAGAATCCATGTATCCCATATTTATATTACGCGTATCACTGGCGACTAATCACTGCGCTTTGAAAGAGACCTGACTAATTTTAATATGTGGTATATTAAGAATCAGCCATAACGTGCCACAAGCATGTCTCACTAATCCACATCATCCTATACTTTCTTAAAACCCATTAATAAGCTTCTAAGTGGGAGATCATGCAGATATTACGACTATATATGAATATTTACCTATGAAGAAGAAAGGTCATAAGGCGATCTATTTCCTAATTGTGTTTGAATTTCTACGTTGCAGATACTGGTCTCCCAAAAACAGGGAACCAATGCCATGAACCACCTGGCGGATGCCCCAGTGTGAAAGAGCGTGGTCAGGAGCGCTGGTTTCAGAGCAATGCTATCCTCGGCGTGTTACAAGAAAATTGTTTCTGACTGTGAAGGATATGGATTTGGTAGCGTTGGCGATTGTTACAGTTGGTGCATAAGCGGTGACTGACTAAAACGGCTGCAAATTGCACATGAATAAAATGACCTGTGTGGTGGGTGTGCTGTTAGCGATGTTTTCAACTTACATACTCATGCACGTATTCGTTTCAATTTTGCAGCTAGACTGAGTTTTATGTCAAGGTAACAAAAACAAGCTGTCGCGTTAGGGAGAAGTATTTTCACAACGTTGGAATTATTACGAAAGATTCGGACTATTATTTCACAAGCAAATATGATTTCAATTTTTAACAGCGAATAGTCCATTCACCAAATCTAGGAAAAGTTACTTGAGAAGGGCGACGTAATCAGAAAAAGAAATCCTAAAATTTTTGTATCTCCCACGCACATGCTGCAGTGAACGACGCCTTTGATGACCCAGAGTTGACAAGTTATTAGAACAAAGGTTCATTTCATCGCAGTCGCTCGCAGCGCATGTCATGAAACTCAGCATTAGAAAGTCAGCTCGAAGATGACATGACTAAATAGCATCGGGCTTTCATTAGCGCAACGTAACAACTTCAGTCATTTAAAAAACGAAGTACATGTTATAATAATAGGATGGTACCGCCTTGTTCAAAGAAGCGGTCAAACAAGGGAAATCGAGTTTCCGCGGTCCCTCTTGTTCTAGAAAGTGGAAGGTGTGTCACTCAGCCAACTGCGATCATATTTCTTGGAGTCTTCGCCCTACGATACCTTTATGCGTACTGGTACGGAAACCATTACTCGGGCTGTAGTAGCTCCTTAACAGAGTTTCATGTACTGGTGGAGTCTTCGAAAGAATTTTTGCTGGAGTGAGTGAGTAAACATTTATTTAGGAAAATGGGTAAATCGGGCGCACCACGCTAATTCCCAGACGGGACCGACAAGTAGAGCCTGCAGGTTCGCTAACGGGTGCGTGCGACGACCCGGATTTAGTCTTCCAAGACGGGAGTTCGGAGGAGCGGGTCCCACGTTTCCATAGTTCGGGCCCAACGACCCGCATTTTCAGAGCACGTGAGCCTAACTTCCAACCTCATGAAAGGCCGCGCAAAGACAATTCGGGCTAATGTCAGGATATATGCTGTTAAGAGAAGCCTGACTTTGGTGGGAATCGGTTTGCGGGAGTATCAACGTGACAGCCTGCCACGTGCTTAGCTTGGAAGGAGGCGGCGGGATGACCCATCTTTCTGCGCGTTTCCTGTCACGCGCAGGCTCGAACGCAGGCTAACTGAGGTCCAGAGAAAGCCCATCGATCACCCTTACGTGGACAGGGAAGGAATGGATGGAGTGCGTAGAGTTGTGAACGAGTTTAGGCCCTTTCAGGGCTTGAGCTACCTCCCCTGCTGCAGGACCTTTCTGCAGTGCATGGAATTGTGAGCTCCTGCACTAAAGTGGCGCAGAAGTTTGCACCCCAATGGTGGACACTTTTCTTTTTTGGAACTGTGATGTCGCCGGGTTGTCACAGGTATTTCTGACTATACTCGTCGACTGCTTTTCTTGTCCAGGTGAACTGTTGAGGCCGAGGTACTGTGCGATGTCAGTGCCCGTTTCAGAAGCAGAGATGATAGAATTTTGGGAGCTCTCCGCTACGGCGTTATTGAATCACATCATGGTTTTGGAACGTCACAGCCCATAAGTTTTTCCTACTTTTCTTCGCAGTGCTGCCGAAGCAACAGAACAGAGATGCATCCTGGCTCGCGCACCCAGAAATAGCACCAACATTTATTACTAATTTTCAGACTACTTTCCTGACATAAATGAAAGTTTATTTATTCTAAAACTAATACACTTTTTGGGAGTTTCTGATGACTGAAGTGGCCGATCATGGTAAGTGAAAAATGGTGTAGCGGTGTTTAAAGTACGCGCCACCGAAATCATCAACGGATGTGACGATGACACATTACAGCCAAGGTACGTGCTGGCATGAAGTTGCATCTTAATAAATCTGGTTCCTCATTAACTAACCTCTGTTTGGTATGTAATGAACATGAAACGATTCATCACTTTCTTCTGCCTTGCCTCCGGTTTTCTTGATTACGCCGAATGTTTCTCTATTCATTATTTAATGAACCGCGATTACCTTTCACAACATGACAACTTTTACCTTTTGGTGCCTCTTAAAATAGTACAAGCCGTAATGCTCTTTTGTGAGCTTTGCATCAATTTATCGAACCTTCCGGAAGATTACGCTGCTAGCGCTGTCGGCCACGGGGTTTCGTTCCCAATGTTTGCTCTAGTAAATTTCACAGCATTTTTTAATCAGAACTCATTTCTTCCTTATTATTTCGTCTTAGATTTAGCCTAGGCCTTTTATTTTTCCCGTCTATATAACCTGTAGTGTGGCCAATCCGTCTTTTGGGCATGTGCCAATTATAAAGGCCAGAACAAGAATCGCAAGTGGTCCGGCTCTTCGGGAGGCGACACGAGAGAAAGAAAAGGATCGAAGATTCTAAAGGAACAGTCAGGCAGGTGCTTTCTGAGGTGAGCCAGAGACGATAGATCATTTCCTTTTGAGCTGTCGACGATCTACCGCTGCGAGGAAAATCTTCTTAGAAAACACTTTACGAGCTCTGAGAATGTGCTTGTCTACACCTTTGGTTCTGTCTTTCGGCGCCTCCGTTTCTCGGTTTTGAAATACGGATCTATGCCCGATAGTGCAAAATTACATTACTCAAACTCAAATTTTTTATACAGGCCAGAGATATTGTTCTCTTCATTCAAATACCCAAAGACCTTCAATACAACTCTTAATCATTTTCTTAAATTTGATTAATTCATTATGTGAATCAGTTAAGCTTTTTTTCCTCCCTATGTTACATCCTCAATAGCTCCTCGCCTGAACACTGTGTAGATTACCGCATTCCTAAACTATAATTTGTTTTAGAACCCGATTCTTTGCCAGTCCCCCAAAATGGGTGTGAGGTACGAATTTCATTTCATTTCATTTTAATTTCCTTAAAGACCTTGGCTGTCCGGCTGTTTGCAGCTGACTGTGCAAGCTGTCACAATATTACTATCATAGAGACAATCTCAATCTCAAACGCGATCTTGATAGAGGATTTCAATGGTGAAGTAAATGGCTCATAACACTTAATACAGCAACTTGTAAAATCATGCGTCTTTCCCCCCGCACTAATGCTCAGTTCCCAAGTGCGTGCTCCCTGAATAGCATTCCATTATCGTCTGTAATTAAGTACAAATACCTTGGTGTCAACATTTCTTCCAATATTTCATGAAATGCGAATATCAAGTACATGGCAAACAACGCTAATCGCATGTTTGGTTATAAGCGCTGAAATTTTCCTGCTGTTCATTTATTCCTGGCGTTATTACTCTAGAAACCTTTACTTCGTTCCGAATTATAATACGCATGTGCTATGTGGGATTTTACTTAGACCACCCTTATCCAAACACTTGAAGCAATTCAGAATCGCGCAGCCCGTTTCATATTATCAAATTATTCACGTCATTCCAGTGTCACGTCTATGAAAGAAAACAAAAAACTTGCCTGGCCTTTCGTTGCACCGAAAATAACCTCGCCTAAACCTTTTTCACAAAATCTGTGACCGTAACAGCGATTTGAGGGAAAGCCTGCTTAATCAACTCCATCAAATATCATTAAGGACCTCTCGTCGACATAAAGTGGGCGTATCTACACCATTATCTTGGTAGCATAACAAGCGTCCAATGGAACCACCTTCCTGCCACAATTGCAAAACATAACTGATGACCTTAAGTTCAAGATTGCGAAGGAAGGTTCCTTGTAACCATTCTTTTTTGTCTCTTGATTGCACATTTCCGCATTTTCCTACGCCTTTCTGTAGTGCCTTCGGGCCTTGAAAGTATCTTCAACAAACAAACAAACAAAGAAACACGTGCCTTCGGAAAGTCTCTCCTGGGAAAGCTGTGCAGGCGATCAAATCAGCCTACCGTCCTGTCAACGCCAACCCGTTCATGGCATGTTGCAATGATTGAGCTGGCAATCATTGTAACTTGCCGTTATAAGGGCGGAATGAATGTTATTTTATCGATATCACCCTGCGTTTTCTCCTAATGCCCTAAGCGACATAAGTCAGCCGGTGAATAACAAACAGACTTCAAACACTTTAAAGGCACGCGCACCTAGGTATCAGACTTAAGCAACCATTTCATGAGGCTCATAGTCATCATCTTTCTGAAAAGTATTTTAGCCCCACACTTTTCTAACTTCAAGAAAAACCAAGCTCCTCCTGGGTACAAGGGGACTTCTGTGGTTTTTCTGTAGGAGAGAGAGGTGACTCAGTCCTTTGACCTGTTATACCTTTCAGAAGTGACAGCTTATCTAGTTTCAAGGGCGGAGCTACTTCGGCAAGTCCGAGGTCTGATACTATGATTAGAGTGAAAGCTTTCTGCGTTTTATCAAGAAAGAATCCAGCCTCTTATCTACGTGAGTTCTTTTAAGCGCCTAGGTGCCCTGCCTTGGTTTATGATAGATGATGCAAGTCTCTAAGGCCAACGCCAATTGCTTTGCGGGTGTTTTATACAGAATGTATCACTAAGTTTATTCTTTCTTAAAACAAATCTTTAAGACATATAATTGATATAGCCATCGAAAACGCTTTGTTCTTGTTAAACTCGCCGTTACAATGCGTTCCTATCCTGCTCATAAATTCAAGTGCCGCGAGCGTGTGTGCGTAGTCTACTGGTTATAGTAGTTGCCCTTGGATTGTGAGGTTACAATCCAGCGTCATTATGGAAATGTCTTTCGCATAATTTGCATATTCAAGTTGACCTGCGTGACGACTACTACAACGGCGCAGGATTGACACCGCTTAGCCCTAAGAATTCCAGCATCGTAGAGTCTAAGTCGATGGTTCAAGAACGAAGTCAATGATGCGCCAGGCGTTGCTGCTATTGCCCTGAAATTTCTGAGTGAACCTAGGAATATTTCAGTAATTGGTTGTATACACCACACATGCAGTCTCTGAGACCACGGCATTAATGAAGCCCTCTGCTACCTTTCTTTTCGACATTTTGCATTTTTGGATGATGCAGACTGATGCCTGAGTATAGACGGTTTCGCCAGCGCTTGCCGTTCTCTGGCAACATTGGGCGTTCACCGGAAACGTGCCCTAGAAAACTTCCTGTTTACCTTGCTTTCGCGTGGTTTCAGCGTGCGTCGGTGGCCGCGGCTGCTTGTATTCCGCTGATAGAATTATTGTGATGAAGCGCTCGCGACTCGGGCGCTGTTGTGTGGTGCCAGGATGCAGTCTGCGGTCCGCAACTAATTTGCTATCGCAAGTCAAAACGTTATGTTTCGCGACATATGAGCGGAAAGAGCCCAGCGACCAGGCGAGAAAATTGGAATCCCACAAAGAGCGCGCAGATTTCTTCTGTCCAGTTCATCAAAGGCAAATAAAGCTCAATGCATACTCTAATGGCACAGAGGCGATGCGCAGACGTTAGTCTAAGATCCCTAATTACAAGGTACACGTCGGACGCCGTCGCATTCCGCCCACTACACACAATCGCGCTGACGCCTGAAGTGGATAGCAAAACGTGAAAGCTGCCTAAGGCCAAAAATCCATCGTAAAGGTGTTTCTTGTAGTTGGAGCCTTATCAGTGATGTGTAGTGTTCGAAGCAGCACTCGGGACACCAAAGCAGCCGCGCTCAACATGAATCGCCGCACAGTATACGCCGCGGTGCCCACGTTTTGTTGCCGTGCGTTTGCTTTTTTTTTTTTTTTTCTTATGAGAGCGATACCCGCGAGTGGTTTGGCGTCGGTGCGAGCAACTGACTCATCGCCTGTCGTGTTGCCGCCAATGGACATCGTCGTACCCTAGCTAATTTATCTTTCGGTGTGAGCTTGGACTATAGATGTAGGCAGGTTGACTTGAAAGTTTGGTTCGTAAATAGTGTATACTCGTAAGCAAACCATAGTATTTTGCGTGACTCAGCCGCACCTGACTTCATTATATAAAGAGTACGTTTCATATAATTTCAGACGCACCGAACACATTAGATCACGATCGATTCCGATCGGCGCCGATCTCTCGTATCAAAAAGTACCCGGTGTGGCACAAGCGCACCAATATAATGTTTAATGTTCCATCATGATGTTTGCCTAGACCAAACCATTGCGTTTGTCAACTAGCCCGTTTTCGGCAGCTTAGAACACGTGTGATAAAGCGCATAGGCTACACATTTATGCTATGTGGCATTTCGTACACAACTCCACCCCTTATGTGAAAAACAGATTATCATTATTACGACATTTTCAAATGGTCACAGTAAAGTTTTTAAGTAATCATGGTAAAGTTAGCCATCGGTTTAACCTGTGATTTTAAGAAAACTAGGCATGCTCCATCACAGCCGACTTTCTCTCTGCTTGTTGCCTTTAATTATAATTTTATTGCTGTTTAAAAGGCTTGTCCTAAAACTGGACAATCTTGTTTACCTTTCGCAAGAATTCTGCAGTTAGCATAACTTCGCTCAGCAACATCGGCTGACATGCAGTCACACAGATCGTTTGTTAATTCATCGCGTAGCTGCCTTCCAGGCTACAACTTCCCTATCCGGCAGATCAGGCAACTCTTCTCTCCTCTGCAGTTTATGCTTGTAGCTCTCTCGTGCGACGTCGTCGACCCCTTTCATGTAGTCGCTAGACATCGCTTTAAACACATGTGAACGAATGCGCCAGAATTATTTGAATAACAAACTCAAATGCACCATAGCCAAACACCGTCGAGTCCATTGAAAATGTATTACCGGAAGTGCCGCACCGGAAGTCTTCTTGGGCACACCATTCGGCGCATTCCTGTTTGTTTACAAACAGCGAACCCGTCTATAGGCGAAACCATCCCCATGACTAGACCTAATACTTATTTTATTCCCCCAACCAAATCATTACATCGGTGCCGACTGCATCAAAACGCAGTGACGGTCGAGAGAACTATTTGTGGCGGAAATGACGACATAAAACACAACGCAGTGATTCAGGTGTAGAGTAGAGCACTGCACGGGGCGACTTCTTCCCGCCCAGGCACGGCCCGGCTCTAAAGGGCAACGCTACGGCCCGCCCGAGCCCGGCCATGTGTTTCTAATAAGGCCAGTACCCGGCCAGGGCCCGAAAGGTGTGGGCCTGGCCCGACCCGGCCCGACCCGGCCCGGCCCAATTCAGACAATTATTCTTTGAGCGTAAACGAAGCACTCTCCAATATTCCCTTATAGTGAAGATACTAGCCGCGCTCAAGATAGTTTCTGGAGAGTGTTGTACCAGTGTCACGATTTCCACTGCTACTGCGTCTACCTTCGGTTGATTACGTCCGTAACACTTTTACGAAAGAATTGCCGGGAGGACATATGAGGAGGCATAGCTGGATGTCTCATGCACGCAGTGCAATGTTCTTATTGCATTTCAAAGAACGACTACAACATTCAACGCCCGCATAAGGTGGGAAAACGACGGACACTTATAGTTCAATTTACATTACTTGCTGACAAGCTGGGAGTATTGAGCCTTATCCTGCAAACTTTCTTTATTGCACAATGAAATAAGAGAGAGAGAGAAAAAAATGCACGCATATCCACGGAGTGAATGATGATGAGTGGGCGAAGCTCCGGATGTTCATCGGTAAAAACCGTGAATCTGCCGTGAATCTTGCCCAGTACATCATCAAAGACGTGACAAACTATGTGTATATATACAAGAAATTTTTTATTCGTGAGCCGTAGTTTTCCGTTTTCGTACTGCAGCGCTGTTTTCTTCGTTGGTCGTGAGCCGTGGTGGTTACCGTTTACATAAGCCGTGGCTTCCATTACGCCTTCATCTGTCCGCATCTGTCCGGACGAACGGACGGGCGGACAGACAGACAGACAGACAGACAGACAGACAGACAGACAGACAGACAGACAGACACAGACGGACGGACGGACGGAAGCTTCGCCCACTCATCATCATTCACTCCTTGGATACGCTGTGAATCCGCAGCCGCCATCTAGCGCTCTCCTATCACACTAGAGCACGCAGCGAGCGCCTCCGCGCCATCTATTGATCAATCCACGCATCTCCACGAAGCGAACCATGACGAGTGGGCGAAGCTGGAGATCGTTCTATGTTACCGTAAATCACCCGTGACATTTCCCACTCATGCATGTCGCACACGCGATGTCATTTATACTCCTGGTCTTTATGAGATTCCTGCGCTCCCACGTCGTAGATCGTGCCGAGTTCCGGATTAATTTAGCTAACGCGCACGCTACGAATCCTTATGGTTCAACTACGCACAAGTGAAATCTCCCACCGGCACTTCATTGCAAGTCAAGATCCAATGCATATATATATATATATATATATATGCATTGGATCATATATATATATATATATATATATATATATATATATATATATATATATATATATATATATATATAATCTCAAAAGAAGTTCTGCCTGGCTATCGGGATAAATATACTATCAGAAAGACACTGTGACAAATATAGGATTTATTCTGACGTTTCGGCTGGAGGCCAGCCTTTTTCAAAGACGAAAGTTTCTCATGGGCGCATGTTCTTTAAGTACACTTCACGAACATGCACCGGTGCTGACTGACACCTGTAAGGGTAACCTACGCGCACTCGAGAGCGTTCAGGGCCAGGCACTTAAGATCTGCCTTGGATTGCCACGCTGCACCTCAACAGCGGATACTATAGCAATGGCCAAAGACCTTCCTGCCACCACTCACATCACTTTGGAGGTGCTTAGGACACACATTCGACACCTAGCTCGTGCTCCTGCTCACCACCTTGTCTCGCTTCCAGAAGACCGGCCCGGTGCCTCTTTTTGTAAGAGGATATCGGCATTCCGCGAGTGCCTCCCAAAGAATTATACTCCTGCTGAGAGACTTCCGACGCCTCCTTGGTGTTTGACCCGTCCAAAGGTCCGGCTGACAGTGCCAGGGATTCGGACGAAAGCGGAGCTCTCACCCCCGGCTTTAAAACAGCTGTCTCTACTAATGCTACATGAGGACTACAGGAATCATCTTCAGCTTTACACTGATGGCTCAACAGCAGCAGGCAGATCTGCAGGAGCTGTGACCTTCCCTGCCAAAGCAGTAGATGTACTGTTCAAGACGTCTCATGGCACAACATCGACAGCCGTGGAGCTTGAGGCACTACGCACCGCACTTTGCGTGATCGATGGAGAGCCACCACAGAAATGGGCCATCTTTACAGATTCCAAGTCAGCCCTTCAGTGCCTTTCATCGGCCTTACGTAGCGGGCCGCAAGACCAATTAGTGCTTCAAACACGACAGCTCTATCACCAATTAACTGACAAAGGCCATGACATCACGTTTCAGTGGCAACCAGGCCACTCTGGGATAATCGGCAACGAGCACGCAGATAATGCTGCGAAACGTGCCCACGAAGTTGGAGTGCTGCAAGCCATCCCACTGTCAAGAACGGATGTAGTAACAAAACTTCGCTCGCTTGCGCGTGACATGAATATAGCGCAGTGGAACACCCCTGGTCTTCTACATACCCGTCTACACCGCCTCGACCCATCACTACAACTTCGAGTTCCGCGTGGGCTTACCCGCTGTGAAACTACCGTACTTTTCCGCCTGTGGCTAGGCACGTCATTTACAAGAAGTTTCGGCTGTCGCATTGGACTGGAAGACAGTGCTGCCTGTGTTCACTGCGGCAACGAGGAAACAATTGTGCACGTCCTCTGCGATTGCCCTGGGTACTGCTCCCAGCGACAGACTCTCGCCACAGAATTGTCACGCCTTGATGGTCGACCGCTGTCCGAGCAAACCATACTGGAATGCCGGACAGACAGTGTCTCGCAGCAGAAAGCTACGAAGGCTGTGCTCAAGTTTTTGCGCGCAACGGGCCTCATTAACCGCCTCTGACACACGCCGTGCTTGTGTGTGTGCGCGATTTGACCTCTCTCTTTCTCTCTTTATTCTTCTCTTCCATCCCTTTCTGTCTCCCTTCACCCCTTCCCCAGTGCAGGGTAGCAAACTGGATATTTTTTTTCCGGTTAAACTCCCTGCCTTCCGCCCATCATCTCTCTCTCTCTCTCTTCACGAACATGCATAATGGGTGGTGGAAAGGGGGGAGCTCACAAAAAAATGAAATAAAATAAATGAAGGGGGGGGGGGTGCTTGGGATACACATGTGTGTCCAGGAAGCAAAGGCCAGTCCAAGATGACGTCTGCGTTCGCACGGCACCTCCAAAATAAAGAACGGGTGCTGAGTCCTGGTTCTGCGACTGCCGCAGTGCAGCGCGGAACCGCTGAAGCCAAATGTCGCTCTTCTGTGGGGAGTACAGAGAGGAGGGGCGGAGGAACGGGGGAAAGACAGGTTGTTCTGTGCGCGGTCTGTACAAAGGATCGCCCCGAGCCGTGTTTCACGGAATATTGAGGATAGATAAAGAAACGTAGCGCATCTGCGAACAACCTTGAATGGTTTGGTTTGTTAAAGGCATGTACACACAGACACACACACACACAAAGAGAGAAAAATAAAAAAAGAATAAAAGAAGAGAAAACATCACACAGAAAGAAGAGTCGTTTAGTTTGACGAGTCATACTCCGTGGAACCCGTTCTCTAGCGAAAGTGCGCGATGTTCAGCCACGGGGACACAATGCATATCTGCACCTTGCGCGCGCGGCGCGATCTGAGTGAAATATGCCAGATAAAAATGAGAGAAAGACAACAAGAAACATGATGAGGAATTAAATATCCTAAGATAATACATGAAAATAAATGAAATCAGAGCAAAAAATAAATTAACAATAGGAGGAGGATATAACTTTTATTATATAGTCCGGCGAGTTAGTGGGGCGGGCCAATGGCCCCGCCTAGGTGACAGCCAGGAGTCCTTGAACCCTGACGGCTTCCTCGGCCCGCTGGGCGGCCCATAGTTGATCTTCGAGGGCGGGGCTGAGCAGCGCGGCTTCCCAGCGTGCGCGAAGGCAGTCACTAGAGGCCGCGTTCTCGTGATTGTCAATAATCCCTCGACACTCCCATAATATATGCTCCAGAGTGGCTCTGGATTCGCACAGCTTGCATTTGTCCGTTCCGTATATATCTGGATATATGATGTGCGAGAGCGCAGGATTCACATACGTCCTAGTTTGTAAACGACGCCATTCGACAGACTGCTTTTTTGACAATTTTGGGTGAGGTGGCGGGAATATGCCCCTCTGTAACCTATGATGTTTTGTGATGTCGTTGTACCTGGTCATTCTGTCGTGCCACTCCCACTCATCTGCAGCGTCGTCCCTTACGAAGGCTGCTGGGGCGGCACCTGAGATCGCTGCTCGGTCTGTAAGCCCTCGAGCCGCGTCATGTACCGCCCCTTTGTTGCTGTCCTCCAAAAGGGCGTGAGCGGGTGTCCATGTAATGTAAATATCTCTTTTGTGTGCTTGGCCTCCTGAAAATAGAATGCGTAGTGCCTCCGGGGAGATTCGGCCGATGGCAAAGTTACGTACAGCCGCCTGAGAGTCGCTGACTATCACGGTTGCGCTTGTCTGAGCTACAGCGAGCGCTATAGGAATCAAATAATATAAAACAGGTGGACATCGACAATCAGTTCCGCATCCCAACAGGAGACACTGCCCGAGTGAGCGCCGAGGGCACACAAGACATACTTGCAACTTGTGCGCGTGCAGTGTGAAATGAGCAAGACATATCAGACAACAATAAGAGAAAGGCAGCAATAAAGATTCTCAGTCTGCCCAATTTTGCTTCTTCTCTCCACCAGGTAGCGCATTCTGGCACTGATGTCGCACATGGAAAACTGGACTGAGCGGAGCCTATACGAAAATTGGTTTGGCACAACACGACTGCGTGACGATCATAAATGACAGGTCATAACATGAAAATCGTGACGTGCATGTCATTAGCGGCATGATCTACATGCCACTCGTTTCCTTAAAGGGATGTATACCAAAACTGCTATGGCACAACATGACTGCATGACGAACGTAAATGACAAGTCATAACGTTAGAATCATGACATGCGTGTATGAGCGGCATGTTTTACATGCCACAGTCTTGGTGCTCTTGCGGCCGTTTCGTTAACTTGATATGTACCAAACTCGGCCTAACGAGACAACAATGCAAATACATTTTACGTTCCTTACGCGTGCTTCGCATTTCTTTGATTCCCACTGCACGTGGGATCTGCCAATTTTTCTTGGAGGGAAAACTGCATCGCTCGGACAACACAAAATACCTCCAGAGTGCCCGGCCAATTCTTTATTAGTGTATGCTGAAGGTGTGCCCATACAAGCTTTAGTCGACACGGGAGCAGCTGTTTCTGTCATTCGGTCTGACTTGTGTTCTCGTCTACGCAAGGTTACTACACCTTATAGTGGAGCCTCTTTACGTAGTGCAAATAATGTTTCAATTCGACCGTCGGCACAGTGCACTCGTCCGAGTTTTTATAGATGGGATCCGCCACCACATTCAGTTCGTCGTGCTACGTTCCTGCGCCCATATGCTCATTCTAGGGTGGGACTTTCTTTCAGACGCTGCCGCCTTGCCAACTCTCTTGCCGCGCTTTTCCCGGCCGATTTCGGTTTCAAGGAGCCAGCCACGGGGAACTAATTGTTCGCGTAGCCTCGACATGCACTCCGCTATTCAAAATTTGATCGTTGGGACAGGTAGTGTCGAGGACGGGCTCCAAAGTACTCATTTACTATAGCCACGAATCGCTGATAATTAAAAAGTTAATTAGCGTAATTTCGCTAATTATGCATACAAGTGCGGTAATTGTTCTGTATATAGAGGCCGCCAACCCGTACACTCGAATGGTACACAAGACATTCCCGCGATTCATGTTTTCCCAATTTTAAAAAGGTGTTGCAGCTAAAAAAAAAAACCCTGTATATACATATATCATCAAGGAATCACGCTGAAACGGAACCCTTCTTTCGACGTTTCGGCCGCGAAGCCGGCCTTTACCAGACTAGCCCCTAAAGCTACTAGTCTTACTCTCCACAATAATCGAAGAGGTGCTATCGCATTCAGTGCTTCGCCTTCTGGAGAGACTGTGGCTTTTTTTTTCTCACACATTTGTACCTCAGCAAGAGAAATTGTAAGGGCACTAAATACTACGATACGTGAGAGCCTTCACCGTACACGAATCGACATTATTTGGGTAATTTTTATTGCGCGTCTTCTTGACGTTACGTCACCTCTTTTGGGGCTGTATCTGGGCCTGCTCTGGACATTTGCTAGGTCTGCTAAACTAGCTACCCAGGCACCAATCCATACAGAAGTAGAGGCTTTTAAGTCCACGTCCTTTACAGTCTGTTGCCTTAACAGCGTAGCACGTAGATGAGTCTTTTAGAAACCAGAATAATTTTTGAGGACGCTTAGTTTCATTGACACATCCACCTCTCGGGGGAGTACATCTGTCTACGTCATTGGCTCGTGATGACAGCACTGAAATAGTAAAAGGACAAACAATCTCAGTGTTGAAAGCTGATTTCTTGCGCCACATTTCGGCTGATAAACATGAATTTCAGGTAGTAAAACATTTTTTTGGTGTGGCTGTCTGAAGAGTTTCGCGGAGAGAAATTCGCGTAAAGGCTGAAATTGTATTGTAAAACGGTATAATTGTGTTTTTTCTTCATGAAACTTACCAATTCTGCTCAACGATATATTTGCAGTTGATAAAAGAGGAAACGCGTGAAAGACACCAGGTAAGCGGAATGCCGACCACAAACTGAAGGAGAGCACCGATGCGTACTACGACGTTTATGCCGACGCTATGACCGGTTTCAGACGCGGTCGTTCATCAACAGACAGCGTTGTTGATCTGATCACATATGTCCACCACCAGAAAGCCTGTAAGCGACTATCTGCCGCTGCGTTCCTGGACGTTAAAGGCGCTTACGACAATGTCACCCATGAAGCCATTCTGAGCGCACTAGACGCTGTAGGACTTGGAGGCAAGATGTATACATGGGTATGCAGCTACCTACAGATGAGGACGTTCTACGTTCACACAGAGAACGGCCCGACATCAAGGCATCACGTTAGCCGTGGAGTCCCTCAAGGCGGAGTGCTAAGTCCAACGCTTTTTAACCTAACTCTTATTGGATTAGTAAATCATCTGCCCAGCACCGTACGACTTTCCATCTATACCGACGACATCTGCGTTTGGACGTCCGCTGTGACACGGCTTCAGCTTCGTGCTCGGCTTCAGAAGGCAGTCACGACGACGTCACGTTACCTTCAGAAACAAGGACTAGACATTTCATGCGAAAAGTGTGCAATGGTGGCATTCACCAGGAAACCGATGTTTACATATAACATCTCCATTAACGGAGAAGTAATACCATACTGCCGAAGTCATAGGTTCCTGGGAGTGGTAATTGACAGAGACCTGTCTTGGACTCCGCACGTGAACTACGTGAAGAAACGGCTGGCTGCTATCTGCCACTTATTCAGATTCCTCGCAGGGAAAAACTGGGGCCTGTCCATACACGCTATGCTACAGCTGTACAGGGTGCTGTTCGTCGGATTCCTGCGGTACAGCCTACCTGCTATCGCCAACACCTGCAAGACTAACCTGCGCACAATACAGAGCATTCAAGCACAAGCTCTTAAGATATGCCTTGGCTTACCACGCAGCGCATCAACGGCTGAAACCATTGCCATAGCGCAGGATTACTCTATCACGACGCACGTCGCCGTTGAGACCATGCGACTTCACCTCAGGCATGTGGCTAGGACTCCCTCACACCATCTGGCGGGCCTCGTTGCTGCAAGGCCCCGCACGTCATTCAGCGCTAATGTCAATGGACACAGCGCGGCGTTTACTCCAGGGTACACGCCTGCGGCTAAGCGAGTGCTCCCTCCGTGGTGTTTGAGTCTCCCACAAGTACACCTCACAATTCCTGGGATACAGAAGAAGACAGATCTACCAGTATCTGCGCTAAAGCAACTCAGCTTACACCTTTTGCACGAGTGGTACGCTAACCACGTACACGTATACACCGATGGATCGACTACGTCGTCCAGTTCTGGCGGAGCGGTGGTCGTACCAACGCAGGGGATAACGATTCGACTAAAGACGTGTCATGTCACGACGTCCACGGCGGCAGAACTCACGGCTCTACGTCGTGCACTTGAATTCATCCGTACTGAGAGGCCGAGGAAATTGGCTGTGTTTTCAGACTCGAAGGCGGCGTTGCAGTGCATACGGTCAGCTCTTAGGCGTGGATGCCACGAGCAGCTGACGTACGATGTAATCGTGCTTCACCACCACCTCCAAAAAAATGGCCACGGGATTGACTTTCAGTGGGTGCCCAGTCACTGCGGTATCAGCGGCAACGAGTCCGCAGATGGCGCAGCTCGCACTTCACACCAAGAAGCGAACATTGTTTCAATTCCACTCTCAAGGACAGATGCTGCAATGCAGCTTCGACACCTGGCACGCCGTCTTTCATTGGTTGAGTGGAACTCACCAAACATCAGACGAACGCGACTGTACCAGCTAAACCCTTCCCTGCATCTCCACCCTCCATCAGGACTTCCTCGACATGAGGCATCGCTTCTTTGTCGACTTTGGCTGGGAATTGCCTTCACAAAGGCATACTCCGCATTAATTGGAGCGATCGACAGTGCAACATGCGAGATGTGCGACACCGACGAAACCCTCGACCATCTGCTGTGCCACTGTCCGCGATTCGTCGAGGAAAGGAAAACCCTTGCTGAGACGCTACGCCACCTTGACGATCGGCCACTTTCCTTACAGATGATACTGGAACACCGCCCTCATCGCTCGTCGGCCCACAGGCACTAAAAGCACTTTTGCGGTTTTTGAAGATGACTGGTTTGCGCGAACGCCTTTGACAGTTGGACTTGTCCTACAACGTCTTTTTCATTATTCCCCTTCCTTCTCTCTCCCCCATTTTTCTATTCCCCCTTGCCATTCCCCCAGTGTAGGGTAGCCAACCGGACTCCCTTCTGGTTAACCTCCCTGCCTTTCTGTTTTCCTTTTCCTTCCTTCCTTCCTACACAACTTATGTGCGCATGGTCAGGAATGATGACGGTTACGCGTGCTGGTCTAAGTGACAGACAACGGTTAACACCTTCTGCCTCCTGTCTGCGTAAGCTTATGGGCAGAAGACTCACGCACGCACTTCAACTATCATTGATGTGCTAGGGATCGAACATGAAACCATTTCTTCGTTATTAAGTCTGTATAGGGCGGCGCATGTATGTGCTTAGGACGTGCAGTTACAATCCCAGCATTGCAACGAAAGATTAGGCGGTTTTCCACGAAATAAAGGCATTCTGTTTAAACATACTCTGATTAATACAGCGCGCTCTTTTTCCAACGTATAATCTTCTGCAGCTAAATGGTACCTTATACACTATACCCAAACGACCGTTGGTAAGATTAAAGGTGGCCGTATGCATTAATTACTGGACAAATGTAAGCTCTGTTTTTCATTGCAATTCTCATTCTTCTTCCGCGCGGCAGCACGAATCTTACCAGACTTCTTGGGAGCAGTAAAAACAACTTTAACGCCATATCTACTTCCTACCTCCTCAGGTCAGGGAGAAACGGGACGAATATACGGAATACTTACGACCGTTTGCCTCTTCCTATTGCTATGTGCTACAGCGCGCCTCCTGCAAAATCCACTTCTTTAGGCATCAGCTACAGTGGCTACACCTAAGCTAGAGTAACCTGCTTATAATAGCCTCAAGACCTGCACATTAAAGCAATACACGTTTGGAACTACGTGAGATGCCCGCAACCACAGCCTCCCAGCATCCATCCGTCTTGCACGCTGCCCTCCTCTACCTACGTCACCCACTATCCACCCACCATACTGACGCCCAGTATCTACCCATCTCGCCCAGCATCCATCCACCATTCCTTGCACCCAGTATCGATCCATCTTGCACAGCATCTGCCCACCGCACCCAACACCTGCCCACCTAGAGCCTCTGCCCAGCATCCCCCACTACAATAAGCCACTATGGTGCAGGCATGGTGGTTTACACTATGCCCACCATTCGAATTTTTCCGATGGGGTAGAGTTCATTTTCTTCACACATGATTTAATCTATCTATCTATCTATCTATCTATCTATCTATCTATCTATCTATCTATCTATCTATCTATCTATCTATCTATCTATCTATCTATCTATCTATCTATCTATCTATCTATCTATCTATCTATCTAGTGGCCTTCGTCTCGGTACTCTCCTGGTCGTCTCGTTCATCTGGATGGTTGTCTGGTTTCTGGAGTTTTACGACTCAAAACCAGTTGTGATTATGCGAAACGCTGTAGCGGAGGAATCCGGAAAGTTTGACCACCTTGAGTTCCTTACCTTGCACTAACATCGCACATTACACGGGTCTTAACGTTACACCTCCATCTAAATGCAGCCGCCGCGGCCGCGACTCGCTCTCGCGAAGCTGGGATCAGCAGCCCAGACAACCATGGCGGGGCTTGTTCACCTGGTATACCCCACGATTTGGGCGGCAGGGAATAAATGCATGATGGACATGAATGACGGATGTTTACATCGCAAACATGATAGACTCGTCACGTACTTCAGTATTAGCGATACTGCAGCCAGGTGTCGCTGATACACCTAGTAGTCGGCCCACGGTATACGGGTACGCACCACAAGTGTTTTTACACTGCAGAGTTCATATGAATCAAGGACCAAATAAGTCGGTCTAATAACGCCACTGCTGCAGGAAATATACAAAATAACCAATGTCTTTCATGTCCTATAATGTAAAGCCTGTTCCTTGGTCAGTTACATACTCTTTCCGTAGAAAATTATGACAGAATCTCGATTTGCGTTGCTACCATGTGTTATCGAATCTTCATATATAGAGCGGCAGCGTTAGCACATACTTTAGGCGTTCTGATTTCGGGGAATACGTAGAGATGAAATAAAACGGGAAACGCTCAAGTATGCATTCTGCGTAGAACAAGCATGCCTGCATGTGCTTGCACCGCAAAGGACGACATAGAAATCAAGCAATGACAGAGCTGTAAAATGCAAAATGAAGGATGCCGGAGCCATTCAGGTCACAGAACCACATGAGCGAAAGATACGGGCTGCCTTTATCTTCTCCCTCGATATTACATTGTTGCAAAGTTACTGACTAATAAATTGTCACATCTTTTTGGAGCCACCCCACTCATAAAATATCAGGTAGCATCTGGGCTATTCGTCCACCTTAACTCATCACGGTATAAACACGTAAATTCCAGGCGCACAAGACATACCAGCCATTACATGAATCGTATCCTGTCTTTCGTTGTTCTGGTGAGGAAACTGTATATTATACCTCACCGCATATTCTCCTAATAAACTCCCACCTATGTCAGATATAGCATTACCTATTTTGCGTTCACTGCCTATGAAACTTTGCTGCTGATTTCTTTCAAAATATACGAAATTGGATGACTCTGGCATTATGCATTATTCTCACTTGTCACTTGAATGACAAAACATTTATTTTTCAATTCCAATGAATTCCTTTTTTTTAAAAGAAGTGGAAAGTTTTCGAAGAAGTGCAACGCAGCACAACACCTGCTAAAGATCATATAACGGCGGATCTCTTCGATGATGCTGGGCAGATTATACCATAACAACTGACAGCTCTATATATATGTACGCAATCCCCAATGACTGGGAGCGTACCGGTATCTTGGAAGAATCCGAACATCATACTAATCTATAACAAAGACAACATTCAGCGTATTGTAAATATGTAACAAAGGACAGCGTATTCTGAATTGCCTATAAGGTATTAAGCAACGTGACTGCTGATAAAATTTGTGGCACTTTAGATTTCAGTTAGTTTAACGAACGAGGGTCTCAGCACTGGCTAACCTCCCTGTTCTTCCTCCCTCCTCCTCCCCCTCCTTAACGAACGAGCAGGGTTACGTAAAGGCTATTCAAAAAAAGATCATGTTCACACGGTCAACCACATGATAAAGAAATGCGCGGAGGATAAGCAACTCGAGCACATAGTCTGCATAGACTACGAGAAAGCACTTGACTCGGCCGATACTTCAGCATCTATCCAGGCATTAAAGAGTCACGGTGTAGGCAGGCACTACCTAAAAATATTAGAATATATATCTAATTGAATCGGCTCCTGCAGTAAGAGAGGAGTAAAATGCTGGTAAGGAAGGTTGTAAACCAGGGTGATCCAATCTCTCCAGTGTTATTCATTGTCGAGAATACCTCAGCAAGGTCAGATTTGCTGATCGCACTGCCTTGCCAAGCAACTCTGGGAACGAACTACAAAGCATCATTACTGTACCAGGCAGGCAAACGAGACCGGTTCGTCTGAAAATAAACATGCAGGAAAGAAAAGCAATTTTCAATAACCTTGGCAGTGCACAGTGGTTTCTAAGGATGGCGAGGAACTCGACGTGGCAAGCGAATGCACCACAGCTGCTTGAGCCGTATAGGGACCCTGGGTAAAAGCATGAGGGAGAGATAACTAGATTGCTAAGAATGTGGTGCAGAGTATCCGGCAGTCATTCTCAGATAATGAATGACAGATTATATCACTGAAGAGGAAAGCGTAGAACAGTTAGATCTTACCGGCACTCACCTGCGGGGCAGAAACTTGGAGTCACACTAAAAGCATTCAACTAAACTGAGGATGACAAAGAAAGAAGTGGAACGGAAAATGATATGGGAAATGTTAGGAGACAAGAAGAGAGCTGTATGGGTAAGAGAAGAAACGCGTTTTGAACACAATGTAGTAGAAAATACAGAGAAGAAATGGACGTGGGCAAGGTATGTAATGCGAAGTCAATATAACCGTTGGTCATTAAGGGAAACATAGTGGAGTTGACCCCTTGAGAAGGCAAGCGTGGCAGGGGGAAGCAAGAAGTTAGGTGGGCAGATGACATCAAGATGTTCGTAGGGATAAAGTGGTCGCCGTTAGCATAGGACCGGGATGGTTGGAAATCAATGGGATAGAACTTTACCCTGCAGTTAGCGTAGACAGGCTGATGAGGATGATTAGAAGCACATGATCATATCATGTTGAAATGCGTGACTACGTTTACTTAAATGACCTGAATATCTTACCCACTGTAAGGAGAACAAGGACAGAGAGAGGGGCTGCGCTCATCATTATTCTAAATAATATTTCCATCTTGGGGTAGTCTCGTAACCCGTGTTCGTCGCTGCGGCCCTACTACTCCTCCTTGTAAGGTCACACTAATCTCACGTTCACATATTAATGAGAATATGTAGGTCACTCAGACAATAGCAATTCATCTATGTCCGTACCAGGTGCATTTTAAAGGATATCAGCACAGAAATAACGGATACCTGTTGGCGAAACCGTCATTTCAGTGTATTCACGCAGCTGCCTTTGATCTACGTAATACGAGCAGGCTGGACGTTTGTGGTACAAGGTCACACAAAGAAAAACGGCTTCATCAAACCGAGGTCCTTGTGTCATGCGCACGACAACATAATAGAGGGTTCTTCATAATGTTCGAAAGAATATCGGTGAAACCAATATCAAAAATAAAAGCAAGGAGCACTATTTTTCCTAAAATGACTCCCTCGTGCGAAGGACCACTGATCCATTAATACACGGCCCACTACATATACTTCTGGTTCTGGCGCACTTATACGAAATCGTATGTCGAGAGTAATTCTAGATAATGCAGTAGCGATCACAATCTGGATGTTCTTACTGCAAACAAAACTCTATAAGGGAGAAAGTAGATAAAATATATGAAGGATATATGCTTAGGATCACTACAGGTAGGGGACACAAGCTACGAGATGTGCAGTCCACACGCTATTGGTCGAGAAGCATTTCTCGCTGTTTATTGACACTGTTAGTGTTTCGGCCACATTTCATTGCGTACATTATTCGCTTGTGTTAGTCCCCTTATTGTTTACTCGATACGAAGTTTATAGACAGAGATCTCGGCAATGAAATGTTCCGCCCTGCATCTACGAAAACGAGGGTTCTATTTAGGCCGGAGTGCTCGGGGAACAACCGGAGCTCTCATTAGTGATTATTCCGTCGCCCGCAGCTTCGTCGAGCTGCGGCCCCTGCGCTTGCCGTCGAGCCACTATCCGAAAGAAAGAAAGAAAGTAAGCAAGCAAGAAAGAAGAAATGAAACAAATAAATAAATAAATAAATAAATAAATAAATAAATAAATAAATAAAGAAAGAAAGAAAGAAAGAAAGAAAGAAAGAAAGAAAGAAAGAAAGAAAGAAAGAAAGAAAGAAAGAAAGAAAGAATTCTTGGTGAGGCGGGAATGGAACTCCGGCATCCATGGTCGGATGGAGAGCATCGTAACGACTTGGCTATACTTTTTTGTCTTCATTACATGGAAAAGAAAACTGAAGTCTTAAAGATGTCATTACAGTATGCGTAACACAACTCGCTATGGGCAAGATAAAGACAAACTGAGACCAAGAGAAAGTACGAAAGAGAGATGCAATACTTTGTAACCCCGACGGCATTGCCTGTGCGCTGGCGACGAGACGCGGTAGATGGAAGGTTGGAACATGTCGTTATTAGTATTTCGTTAAGAGTAAGCAGAAGGACGAGTGGGTATGCACATGTGCGTGGTCTGAAAATAAAAATAATGGCATGCCCTTGAACATGGCAAAGGACAAGACTATGAAAGTACGCACTGTAGAGCGCGCACTCGTTAAGGTGCATTCCGCTTAGCACTTGACAACAGACACCTTGTCGTTCTACACATGAATGATCCACTGGATAGGTGCTGATTCCATAGGCTACTGACACCAACCGTGTGACGTTTTGCCTCAATGTTCAAGAAGGCACATGAATGAACTAGACAGATGCTGACTTTAAACTAATTCTATTGAATGGAAATGACATATCCGTGCGCGCGCATCACGAAATGGCAAAAGCGATTGTAACTGCCAGGCACACCCCTTAGTTAATTAGGTAACAATGTTATGATAGCGACCTTTCAAGGCTACGTCAGAAACGGCATATCAAGACTTCCGCCCTGACTGTTTAACAAACGGTGCTCTAAAATAGCAACTAGTCAATCTTACAATGACATAACTTGCTTGATATCCAACCTCCGCCACGATACTAAGATATTCGTAGTAAGCTTTTATAGGGTGAACTGACAAGAAATGAGTCAAGCTCTACAAGCATAACGCATATGGAGCTGTATTGCTCGCTTAACTTGCGAGTTTCCGCTGAACTCATTTGCCAAAAGGTATTACAGCACATCCGCTCACAATAAAAATGTGATGCCGGCTGCGTCGTCGCCTTGGTTCACTCTGCCTGGACACCAACTTCATTTACTGAGAGCGATTTTGCGAATATTTACAATCATTTACACGACCGAAAAAGTTAGCTGAAAAAAACCCATAGTTTTCCACTGACTTTGGTATGCGGTTATGCTTCGCTTGAACTTTAGAAGAGCGCATATTTTATGATGTCTTGAAAACAGCTTTCCAAGAAAGATTATGATGCAAAATATTCATAAGTGCGCATATGTCGACAGAACGCTAGGGCCCTGTCTGTTATGGCGCAAGTTAACACTTGTAGCGCTCAGTTTGTAAGTCGGGGTACGGTTAAAGCGCACTTCGTTCTCGGCTCAGAAAGAGAAGTGAAGAGTTACCTTTACGAAATAACTAAGTTTTACGTTGTGCCTGGCGAGATGAAGGTCTCCAGATAAATGCGTGAGATAGAGCTCACAGAGCCAGGCTGTCCGGACAATTTGTGCAGGTTACAGCTAATATCATCGGGGAATGCAAGGCCGACATTTTCGTCGATTAGAAGCGAACTAAGTTGCGCAATGGACGCTGCAACATGTGATGCGGGATGTGTAACCCTGTGGCCCAATTTTCCTTTGCATCCCGCATCCTCACACGCAGGAAGTTCTATAGCCGCCACATACCGTTTTCCTGCGAATCCTCACATGTCTCTGCAATGACTGCTACGCCCACCCGGTTCTACTCCGCAGCCTCAACGAACGACAGAGGAGCCGCCAAGCCTATGCTTCTCAATACTGGCGGCATTTGTGCGTAGGGCGGACACTGATTACCCGTGCCTCGTATCACCGGAGGCAGCCGCATACCCCGCTCGTTCATCGGTACCAACGCTGCAAACGACTTCGAGTGTCCCGACGACAACCTGTACCCTCATTTCGGAGTAAACTGAGTGGAGACTTGGAAGCGGCAGTGACAGAAAGGCACACAATTCCGGTACCAAGCTGGTTTCCTGACACAGCTCGACGGACGGGCTTCTTCAATGTTTCGACAGTACATGAAAAAAGCTTTTCCTCGCAGTAGAGTATTGGGCGAGGGTCTTGGCTCATACTGGACATGGTGGATTTAGCTGGCTGTCTAGTATGATAATGGAGAAACACATCTTGGTGGAAAACTAGTGCCTTGATGAGCTTTCGTCCAGCGTCAGCAGCGTAACACCCACTGCCTCCTTCGTCTCCCCGTCCACCGGAGCATGTTGAAAATAAAAATGTGGGGCACGAGCTTGTGGAAAGCGCCTTAGAGGAAGAAGGAAAACAAATCGTATACGATTTTCACAATTCCTGTTGAAAAAAAGTCGATCGTAAAGACAGACTACTCTTCTCGTCTGTCTTGTAAAACATAATTAAGGTATTATTCTGTGCAGGTTTTGGTGACTCATCTGTCTGGTTTGAATGGTTAACATGCACAAAGCCACTAATTAAATTCCCACCAAGGCATCCTTCTTTTTCTATCCATTCATTCCAATCATTTCAAATCAAAACGAAATTATCAAATAACTCTTGGCCAATCCCCCCTGGCGGGTAAGTGCCGTAGGTCTACAGGATCATCATCATCATCAGAGCGGGGCCTTGAGTGAGTAAATGCGTGTTCTTCATCTGCGTCTACGGCCCGCCAGGGTGGTGTAGTTTTTATGGTACTCGGCTTCATATCCAAAGCTCGCGGAATCAAATCCCGGCCATGGTGGCTGCATTTCGATGGAGGCGAAATATTGAGGCACGTGTGCTGTGCGATGTCAGTACACCTTAAATTACCTCAGATGGTCAAATTGCCCGATGTTTCCACTACGGCGTCTCTTATAATCATATTGACATTTTGGGACATAAAACCTCATAAATAAATAATCTGCAGCCACGTGCCTTCGATTTCTATGCATAGCCTGAACTTGTGTTTACCGTGCCTTCATCAGTGAGTTCAGGAGATCGACCTCTTTAGTATTCCGAGGCGAATAAAAATATTTTACGACGCAATAGAGTGACGAAGAATACGCTGACACCCCTTCTCCTCTTCGTTGTGCACAAGAATAGCTGCGCAACCGCATTTGGATGTCATAAACAGATATTTCATTTCAATTACGGCAGAACGAACAAAAACCTTCTAACTACTTTGGCAACCTCGTCTGCTCAGCTCCCTCTTCTCAGGCCATCCATGAAGCTGGTAAAACTGCGACAATAGCTTTGTGCATACCGCCTATTTTTTTGTTCTACTTGTATTATATATAGTTGTATTACTTCAAATTGGCTTCACTGCGCGAGCAAATGCAAAATTATGAAAAATATTCTTTTGCACCTTACGAACCCGCTTTGTTATTTGCGCGGGTATGGAGAGCTTTTAAAGTTTTCAACCGTTTATACGCTCTATGCCACTGCATAATAAAGAAGAATAAAAAAAGTGATATATATATATATATATATATATATATATATATATATATATATATATATATATATATATATATATATATAGAGAGAGTAAAATGACATAAAACATGAATGATAGTATTTATTAAAATATTAAAATGCAATATAAATACATAACTCTTCGAAAATACCGAGAATAATATATTCAACAAAACATACAAAGACGCGTCGTCCCCATTCCCTCCTAAAAACGTTCCGGAGTGCCGTGGAGTGGCGCGAGCCAATGGGGCCCTGAACTAAGGGCTCCACCCTACGAGGAAGATCCCTCATTTCGTTTAAAAAAATGCTTACTCTCTCTCTCTCTCCCAACCTTCACTACTTCTTATAATTGAGAGTTGAGTGTTATCTGTAAATTCGTCTCACAAAGAGCATCATCACCGTCACCATAGCAGACTTGCACGAGAGCGCGCGAGACACGAGACGACGAAGAAGAAGCGTCTTCTCGTTCCAAGTAGCTGCGTTTTCGAGAACCTCCGTCTTTTTTTCGAAAATCTCGACTCTGCTTGTAAAACCAAGGAACATCGAACGGGAGAAAAGCTTGTTCCGCCATTTCTCCTTTGATTCGGTAAGCCAAGAGCGAGTTTCTTTGCTTTTTATGCTACAATTGACTGTCATTGCAAACTGAAAAATTATTTGGACAAGATCGTACTAGCGTCGGAGCCGCAGATTATCAGCTTCATATAAGGATGACATACAGGAGCTGATCGAAAAGCGAAAGATTATTTCTTCGTGCGGTCGTCGCATGATTTACTTAAGGGGCGTATGTGTGACTCACGTTTCAGCCAACTTCATGCAAATACTCTTCGAACACTCTGCCGGGTTGTTTGAGCAGAGTAGCTGTTTAAGTTAGTGGTCATACGTCGGGAGCGACGTTCCCAGCCAATAACGCAGCGTTCACGAAGAAGGGGAAAGCGCACCAGCTATTTCTCTTGACCCTTTACCCACACTGCTACATGACTGTCATTATACGATAGGCAATATATAAGGATATGAAGTAAGGGAGAAAAAAAAAAGATGGGTGGAGAGTGGAAGCCTGAAAAGAAAAAGAGGGTAACAAATGAAGAGACAAATGAGCGAATGCCTTCGGTTGGCAGAAGGGAAAAGCCGACCTGCACTTTTCCTTAACCCACCACTCACTAACTTCCCCTGAGCCCGCTGGGACATTACAGTAGGAGGGATAGAAAACGCACGATATGATAGTGATGAGGATAATGATTGTGCTACACAACACTGATACTGAACGTGAGACACGTGCTCCATCTTCCCAGTTGACTCAGATTACACAGGCGTATAACCGATTTTATTTTTTGTTGGATTTTAACGAGAAACCCCTCCTTTTTTTGTAAATGGATGAGTTAAGCCCACTCTACCTGAACTCTGATGCTTTCGAGTACAACTGCGGTCTTCTTAATGCCATTCTGGAGATTGAGATATGTATGTTTGAGATCTTTACCTTTCAGACATTATTTAAGAATTCGCAAGGAAAGCTATGCGATAGACTAACATGTAAACAAATTCGTCACTGTGATTTTGGGTAACCTAGTTTTTCAAAAGATTGTTAGGAAAGCTGGGTTTGCAAGGGGACGTCAAACAGTGCGGCCGCATTCTCGTGAAGCACGTGAGTTAACTTATGCTTTTTCGAAGTAAGTTATACACCCTGCAGTTCTTAAGTATACCCTAGTAAATGTACGTCTCCTTTTACGGTCTTAGAACTTCAATCTGTGCCAACTCAACCTTACTTGATATATACGTGTGTTCTTACAGGAAGACGAACGAAATCACGGGCACTTACTCCGTGCTCCGAGATGCAGGATAGCCAAGGTAAGAATTTTGCATAGCATACATTTTTGTTACGCGGTTCCGTGTGTATTTTCGGCCAAGAAATATCTCTGAAGGCCGCGTACAATTAATGCGCCTGCCCGAGCAGAACACAAGCGCCCAGTCGAAGTAATTTGCAGAAATATTGGACAAACATGCGATTTTATGCAAAGGGCAGCAAGCAAACATTATTTTTATGTTTGTAGAGAAGATAAAAGTGGGCACAAACTGATGTCCTGTTCCTGTTCTACATAATTAGGGTAAATAATGAATAGAACAAGTAACACAACGACCTGAGGAGCTTTCACCTTGGGTCATAAGCACTGTATCGCTTAGTGTGATGAAAAGGCCTACAAGTGTTTTGTATTGCCTACTCCTAACGTCATGGCGGAGCGCATTAAGTACAAGACTACAAATGCCGGTAACACAAGACACGCTCCATCAGCCCCTTTGCTGCGTTGCTTCAGTGCCCCAAGTTTGCGCCGCTATGTCACAATGTTTATGAACCAGCTAGCCCAGTTAAGACCTTCAACCTATTCCTCACGGGGCTTCATGATTAGAAGCCTTTGGAACCGCAAACTCAAAGCATCCGCTACTTAGGGCTTTATATGCCAGAACAACACAGCATAGTGTAACATCCATACGGACGGCAGATACATTTTTCCGTTCACATGAATTAATTTCCATTTATGTCATAACTGCTGCACGACACCTAAAAATTAGGAATTAGCCATTAGCCGCGTCATTAGCCTTAATGCCTGTTGGATATATTAGGGTGTGCCTAACGGAGGGACGAGCCGGTGAACTACTCCCATTTAGTGATATTCAACGGTTGCTTATGGGAGATAAGAGAGAACATGAGAGTAAAAATTATCTTGATATTCCATCGTCGTCGGCGTTAGTACTATACTACTGGACAGTTATGTTAAGCCACAGATAAAAAATCATGCAGCCAACGCGACGTCCTAAAATCGGGAGGAATCATGACATAAAATAACGTAAGCTCTATAAACGAGTTTAATATACAGAACAGACAGTACACTTTTATGGAATAGATGTCCAAAGCGTCCTCCCGCATCAAATAGAACGGCTGGTTATCGATAATTTTGACTACAGACGACTAGTGTCTGTAGTCAATAACGACTTCCTTTGCGCAGGCTATTTTGAATGCACTGTTATTAAAGGACTTGCTGCGAACTTCCTTGAAATATGGGAGCCTTCGAGCAATAAGGAATAGCTATCGAATGAAAGGCGCAGGTGGACCACCCTCTACTACACCTTACTTCTGTGGTAGCTCAGCTTTGCAAAACGCTAGCCCCTTCTGCGTGCTCACTGAGTCATATATCAGCACGGCACAAAAGAAACCGTGCCAAAGGAGACAATGCCGTTTTTTTTTGTGTTACTAGGGGGACATTTGAGTTGGCTCTTATGTAAGTGTCCGTCGTTTCCATCCGAGCTGTCGTCGGTAGTGATGAAATTGCGATTTCACTGAAAACGAAATAGAAACACGTGAGAATAAGCGTTCGACGTTCATAATAGCTGAACTTTTACGCATCAGAATGATGATGAAGTTTCACTTGTCACAACGAGGCCCGCCGTAAAGGAAAACACGGCAGATATGAACCACCCGTGCAAGAAAACGCACCACAGGAGGTTTTCTAGCACTTTGGCCTCTATAGAATATGTGACTGCTGCGACTGCGATAGACCCTGTGTACTTTGAGAGAGTAAGCGGTCATCATAATCACTGTATCACCCCAGCCACCGCGTATAACGCCTCTGGTATCCCGGAACCCATTTCAACGTTTCCCCTTGTTATCGAGTAGTTTAGCACCCATGTAGCAGGAGGCAGCTTTCTTGTCACACTGAGCTCGAATGAACATACTGCACCATAGAATATCAACATGGGCTGACGGCGGCAAGTTTCTTCTTTGCGAATGCATCCACCACTTAAATTGATGCGTATCACAGCTCCAGATGATGAGGATCTGTATCGAATGAAAAGCAACTCTCCACAATAATTGTTACTAAGTAAGCCATGCTCTTCGCAACATATACAAAATTAAATGAGTAGCATGCCAATAATTTGATGCCGCCAAACGAATGTGGATGATTGCGCATCTGCGCAAGGCTTTATACGTAGCAAATAAGTGGCTTAAACAAAAAAAAAAAGGACGTCATGCTTCCATGCATAGTAACGCACACGTATTTCACATGATCTCTATAAGACAATACGACATAGTTAAGACGCGGCTGTGGCGAAAAAGCGAACTTTCATTCAGCATTACCGTCACTGTTTGATTTGCGTGAATAGAACACTGACTCGCATAAAGACCACGTAAGAAAAGAAGCATTTTGCTTGCTTTGTTGGGTATGCGGCGTAAGTTGGAATACGTTGAAACCCGCCAATTCTGAAAAATATGAGGAATCGGCACTTTCAGTTTCGGCCCTTTCACGCACTGTTCTTAGCCGCGTGACGTAGTCGCATTCAAAATAATTCATTCTCTTTGCAATTGCCATCGACTTCACACACTCCTAAGTGACGTCAGGGCAGGAAATTAAAAAAAAGGTCATGTTTTCAGATTCGGATAAATATTCTGCGGACAGTACGAACACACTGCAGTGTTGTCACAAAAAGAACTAAAAGAAAAAAAATTGGCCGCGTATCTGCATGCTTCGCTGCAAATGTCGTCGAAAGACAATTGTCTACTGCCTGCCGTACTACGATGAGTGAGATATGGACGCCATTTGGCAGCGCCGTTGGGAAACATGAGGTTGTGCAGAAACCCTGGACAACTGCCAGGTGACAGCACGAAAACATCGGCAGAGGCCCTTTTCGCGCATAGCGTCGCATTTTTAGAGCAGCCTCACAAACAATACGGTCTTTAGAATTACGTATCTACGTATTTTCTAGGCACACACGACCTAATAAAAACGTGTTGATGTTGCGCCTCAGATATGCGCAATATTTGCTTTTTGATCGACAATGTTCACAAGTGTGGATGCAGCTACCAGTTCAAGATGGCTTGGCGTTAGGCAGGTGCTTAAACTTTGGCCGGGTGGCGGAATCGTGTGGCGGACCCGACAAACAGAAAGACAGACCAAAATTTCTGCGTTTAAGTACACCAAGAGAGACTATCGTCTTTAAAAAAAAATCCATGCATCTCCACGAAGTGAAACATCACGAGTGGGCGAAGCACTAGGGATTGTTCGGTGTTACCGTAAATTACCCATGGCATGGCCCACTCATGCATGTAAATGAATGAAAACGCGTGGGTATGCTTACACACGCGCTGTCATTTGTGCTCCTGGTCGCCATCCCTCCCTGCACCACATACGCTGATAATGCGGTTGGTACTGCACACGACTGCTTCGAATGATGTCAGCGGGCTCTTTCAAAAGCAGCTGTAACCTAATTGTTACCAGGAACGCATGGGAAGGCGTTCCCATTGTTCACAGGCGCCTTGTCATCCATCATGCGGTTTTGATGCCTAGTTTGCGGTTTTCTTTCTGCGTTTTCGGGTTTTCTTTCTTTTCGGGCACAATAGTGGCACAAGGTTTCTTAGTATGACCTTGTAAGTGTAGTGTTGCAGGCTGCGAAAATATTTATGTTATTTCAGCCCAGAATACTACTTTCGGCAGCTAACACATAAGCTTTCACCGAAAGGTTTGAAAGATAAAAACAAGCCCTCGTTTGTGCAGAATTATTATTATTGATTACTGAGCTCTGTGCTGTATGCCTGATTTCAAAGAAAGATACTTCATTTGCCTTGATTTCGTATTTACGCCACTAAATTTTTCGACCAAGGAGACGTATACAGCTTCACCGGGTACGTCTCCTTGGTCGAAAAATTTAGCAGCACAGGTCATTTCCCGGCGCGGAAAATGCTACAGTCCTTTCAAGCTACGCAAACAGATCGCGATATATGCTAAATTCGATGTAAAACATGGCTACATTGACATGCTGGTTTACATATAGCTGATGAGTTAATAAGAGGCGGCAGTTACGTTTTTAATCACAAACATATGGCAATGTCAGAAGTATAACGGTATACTCCCTTTTGAATGGCAACAATGCCTGCCACGGAAGAGGATATGCTCTAAACAAGCTATGGCAGCTGCTTCTAATACCATAGACGTTAGCTTGAAATTGAGCACAGGAAGCAAGTATAGTGAATGTTCCCATACATGCTACTATTCATGTACACAAGGAAGCGAGTACAATAACAAAATCACAGTGTAATCTAACACACATCATCGACTTCATCTATAACTGAAACCTGACTCACTTTTTGGACGAGACGTTATGCGAAGTGGCGATGTTTTCCTCTGGAAGAGCTTTGCAAACGATGTCCAAGTATTTGCAGCGCTGTTGCATGGTACAGCACAGCAGCGGTTACTCCATAGTGAGGATGAGTGAGTGGTTTCGTCTTTAGAATGACGGCCCCGACCCCAGAATATTTTTGAAGGAAGTAGCCTGTAAATGGAGCGTATGTGATGAAAGAAACCTTATTGGTTTGGGATATGTGGATAGACTTGCTTCATAAATAAATATTGAAAAAATGACGAGCTCTAGCATATATCTGTGGTTTCGAAGGCGACGCATAGGTTTTATTATTATTTTTTTTTTGTGATTACAGATGTGGGGGGAGCACCTGCGATACAGACATCATCGACTACGGATACGTCCGGTGAGTGCAGTTCAGGTACAAAAAGTGGACTGGTGTCGATCATACTGCACGTTCACTAAGCACGCAAACACGGAATCATATCAGGCACCATGTTAGTTTATATGAATCACTACTTATGCAAATGCACCAGCCGCATTGGTGCTATTCATTCGAAACATAACACATGTAGATAGAAATGACCAAATGGCTATCGTAACATCAAATTGCATTATTTTCAATAATTACATGAAAGTATTTTAACGTTCTGTGTACTGGCCAGAACTGATCATCTGGTGACACTCATGAGCAACCTAAATGAAACATTTTTCGCCGTAAGTGGTTCCGTAGGGCAGAATGTAAATCGTTCTAGTATCATTGGTGATCCATGTTGCAGTAAACATAGAAGTAGCACGAGATTCTGAAATATAAAGCATATCTGATATACATTTAACGCATACCGGCAAAACGAAGAACAGTGTCCCACGTTGCCATTAAAGGCATGCCTGCTTAACCGCCGTAGAGCATTTGCGAGGCTGAAATCTCTCCAAAACCTTGTATTCTCTCGTGTGTTACAGCGTATAAATGTAATTCAGAAAGACCAAATTTGTGTAAATATTTCTGTAAGCAGTGTCGCTTACTCTCCAGGGACGTCAAGTAAGACATCCGTAAGCATTGTCAACTTCCATTATGTTTTAATACCTGATAACTTGCTGCTACTATCATTCATATTCTATAGAGTGTGTGAAACAGAGCTTTTAATAGACAGATCAGTGAGTGCAGAGAACAATGTTACAAGAGCGCCTCGGTAAAAAAGTAAGAGCGTTCTCGCGTAAATTCATGAATAAATAAATGAATAAATAAATAAATAAATTATCAATGGTCTTTTTTAATGCTTTTTTTAATGCTAGAGCAATGCCATACACTTTTTAGGTCTCACACAATGCGTGTTTCAGAAAAAAGTTGTGTACAGCATGGACGCAGGTGCATACGGAAACAGTGGTGCCTCATTACTGCGCCAAGCGGTGCTTTATACAATCCCTCATAAGTGAATCATGTCATCCCGCAGCAATGCATAAGCGACAATCTTGCGAATCGAGGGGTGGGAGATGGGTTGGGTACTATGTACAGGTGAACGCTTTGAATGTACGCATCAGCGGCACGTCGACACTGCACAGAGGTATTCGGCAGTTGCGCACAAGCGAAAGTTCGCAAACGCCTCACATGTATCGGCTTGCACTGTATTGAACACACTGGCGCTCTACGTAAACCTTCCATGAAGCAGGAGCGTCCGCAAACGGTGAAACCTTGAAAGCGAAACTGAACTGTTTGTCACCGGATCATTTTATGAACGCACACTTCGCTGTCCGAAACGCACATCATTTGCTTGTCGACGGTTCTCTCTCCTTTCCTGGAGTAGAGCGCATCGCAACAATGCTATAATATAGGTCACACACGATAAATGATGCTCACATGATGGCCACACAAGACAAAAGGTGCTGATTACATAGGCTACTGATACCAACCATGTAACGTTTGGCTTCAAGCTGCCATAGCGATCGAAGAAACGCGACGCGCCATGCAGATTTCTAAGACCAGTTCGTCTAGTACGGGCCCAAGCGCCGCATTGCAGAGCAGTTCAGCCGCGAGCACCAAGACGGCAGTATCTCCGGGCGAGCCGTCAGGAACAGAAACTTCAACAGTGATCAGACTGACCCGCCGCATTCTGTCTGAAGCCGAGCTTCCACAAGCCAGTGCGTCGGC
The DNA here is from genome assembly GCA_013339685.2 of Hyalomma asiaticum. NCBI lineage: Eukaryota > Metazoa > Arthropoda > Arachnida > Ixodida > Ixodidae > Hyalomma > Hyalomma asiaticum. The sequence goes on from CM023490.1 coordinate 42,871,477, forward strand.
AGTGGCAACCACAATGTAAGTTTGAAGTTGGATGTTGCTTACAGGCCTGCCTGTAATATACAGGAGTGCGAGAGGTACTGGAATTGACTTACGTGGTCTGGTATTTTAAGCCAAGAGTTGTGTCATCCCTGAACTGTGTGCACAAAGGTGAAAAGCAGCTTAATTTCTGTGGGAACTCTGCTTGCGTCAAAGAAAGGAAAAGTTTTTTTACGCTTTGGCCTGGTGGCTTAAAGACGTCATAGTAGGTCGCCGGTTGCACTGAGAATTTCCTAAAGCAGCAAGGAGCCATGGTTTTATTAGCACAACGAGATTGACCGTTTTATAATGAAATGAGAAGAACATAATATGAAGCACAAAGACGTGCAGATTTAAGGCTAGGCGTTTCGCACTGACAGTGTTATTCCATTTTTCATAATAAATACAGTACGCGTGCAAGCGGCAGTAGCGCCCTCCTCTACCCTCTCTCATTTTCGTCGGGTTACTTTCAATTTGTCACGGAGCCGCGTCATTTACGGACCTACAGAGAACGCAGTTAAGCGTTCCTGAAGTGCACCCATGGAATGTTGAATTCTGATTGCTTTTACTTTGCTGTGGAATTCAAGTGATTACAGTCTATACAGATGCTTGACGTCAGAGATTTAATTCTACTACCGATAGGAAGGAGTGACATGTCTATGTTTGTAATTGTACCTTTATTGTTTCCCACAAAAACTTTCTTCAGTGTTCCCGTGGAAGGGAGAGGCATAGTGTGGCTCTTGGTACTCTTCGCTTGTTTCCTGGTGGTAATATTGGTGGCGGGCGCCCTCTTCTTGTACATTCTCCTGTGTAAGTAAATGTGCTCCCGGTCCAGATAACGCCATTTGTTTAATGTTGTACGGCTCTCTATCTTTCAGTGACGGGTGGAAACATAATATGCTGCGTGATCTAAAGAGTGCCGATGATGTGCATTCCGCGAAGTTAGCGCTATTTGTAGGCTCATATAACTCGCAACGATCATTGTACAGAAATATGTCATGCCAAACGAATGGCTTTCACTGACATTACTGCGAAACGTGTACAGATCTTCGTGGTGTTAGTGGTATAGAGAGACAACCAATCCACCAACTGAACCCATTGGAATTCACGTCAAAATGCACTAAAGCAACCGAACCAACCTAACTTTGAACGAAAGTAAACCAAGCCCGATGAAGCAAGTAACCAACGATTCCCCTAAATGATCTTTGGCTTAGTAGGGTCACCCAAGCAGCTTGAGCCATTTTTGCGTACTCAGAAATTTCAATTTATTTGACATTGTTAATGATGTACCGACTCATAAATGCTACACTGCGTTGCTTACGTAAAGGTGAAAGAGTTAGGAATTGTGCCACTCTGTCACGTACATTTGTTTCAGCTGCGATAGTTTAATTCTTGTTCCCCATCATCTGCCTTAACGAGCGCTGCATCACGGGGGGTTAGTACGAATAATTAGACTATTTCACAGCTTCCTTTAGGTAGTAGTCACCTCTTGTGCACAAGCAGGACTTGTGTATCAGGGCTGATAGAGCAGCATTTTACGAACACCGAGAACTACATGGCAGACGAGTACATAGGAGAATACAAGAAAAGTTAGATGACGCCGTCATCTCTCTCTCCATTTCTCTCTCATGCACACACACAGAGAGAGAAATGAGAGACAGACAGACTTATCTTGTGTTTTTGACAGGCAATGGCTGTGCAATAACGCAGAAACATGACGTTTGAGTCAGCTCTTAACTCTCGTAAAATGTTTCGACACGCCGAAGTATCTTCGAACCACATTTAGCATTGTGATTTTACGGTCATTTATATTTGCTTCTAAACAACAATGGTATGAATGCTTTGTTGAATAGCACCTATTGTTTAATCTTTCCTAAGTATTCACGATGTATCTGCAAGATACTGGAATTTCCAGTACCAGCAATTTCGAGTCGAAAGAGAGATGGTGATTGTGAAAAAATTATGTTTGAGTGAGTTAAAAGGGAACAAGCAGAGAGTCCATAATTATTTATTCAGGCATTCCTTATGTGGTCAATTCATTTTATTTCTAATTCAGCAGCGTGGAATATTGTAATCCGAGACAGTTTCATTCGGACACTTCTTCGCTACGGATGCCTCTCATGGTGATCTAAGGGTCAGGAAAACTGGGCTTAAATGAGAACAAGAAGTAACGAATGAATAAATGTGCATTTATAAAAACTTAAATATTGAAGGCATAGACCATTCGTATATGGCTAGCTATAATGTACTAAAGAAAAAAGAGGAAAAGAAAGGGGAAGATTACTATCAGCTAGTCGCGGCCAGAGATACGGACCAACTAGTGAATCACGGCACTCAGTGAATAATGATTAGTTGATTAGCTGGTCAATGCTCGTTATATGATCATGTTAATCTTCTGGACCCATATAGCTCAGTTCAGTTCAATGCCTTTATTCCTTGAGGAATGAAGCGGGCGGCGAGGACTAAAGGCTTGATAGCCTGACAAAGTTCCCCGCCCCCGCATACACTTCTGACAACGTTTAGCATTCAGACTGAAGCGGTACTCAAACAAAGAAAAACACTCTTAACTAAAGATATGATATATGCGCTTACAAAATATATACATATTTATATGACGTTCACAACTATATCACCAAAATATCCTATGAATAACATAAATATCCGATATATAGATGCTTCTCTACCTTTGTCGATTTTCCTATGGCTTGATCCTCGGTCTGAAGGTTTACTGAACAACCATGTTAGTTTTCCATAGAAGCGTCTACGAGACTGGTGGATAAAGTATCGCGTTTCATTCGAGTCAAGCATTACTAGGTCGTGTTTGTCCCGCACAATGTCGTGATCAAAAGGTAGTGGGAAAAAACACAAAGCGAGATATCGCGTGATTATTTGTACCACGCAGCTGGTGAACCGGGACCCTCTACCAAAGTTCGAACGCACCGCACGGTGAGAACCATGAGGACAACGATCCTTTCGAAGTCGACGAAATCCCGCACAGGTGCTCCACCTTCTAGAGCTCCGCCGGTTCCAACCATACCCAGGCCTCCCATTACTCACCCTACGACAAGAGTACCCAACACAACGGAGCAGAACCCGGCTGAAGACACTTCCTCGACTTACGACTATCCGTCTTCGACCGCCGATCTCACGACCTCGGATGCTCCTTTGACTTCAGACCTTAGTATGACAGTTACAAGTGCTACGCCGCCCTCAATCGGAATGCCTCCAAGTAAGTCCTATACCGGGCGAATCCTTACCGTTTATTTCTTTCTGTTAGCACATAAAACTAGCCTCAGGAAGAAACGCAAGTGCACATTAATCTTCAAGACTGCAAGGTCAAATAGATTTCAAAATGTCAGCAGGAGCTTTTTTGAGAGAACACAAAAGAAACATAACTGAAACAGCAAGAACGCGCACCGGGAGCTAAATGTATGCCCAGGGAATAGTTTTCAGCAACGCGATGGCCGGGCGCGGAGAAAAGAAAACAAGAAAAGATGTAGAAAGTAGCATGTTAGGCAACCGAAGGATTGGAAAAAAAAATTCAGACTTGCATGACTAGGTTAGATATCGCGCTGTATCCACATTGCATAGATTGACTAGAAAGCGCTGTAGTTAATTATTCACAACTGTTTCCGTAAAAGGAACGCAAGGCTCAGTGAAGAAAAGGAGATTTATTTAAGCGTAAATTGAAAGTAAGATGATAAAGCGGCCCTAATCATGCGGGATAAAGTTGTTTGAAGTTGCTTGACGTGTTGAAACAGTTTAGTATTGTTATGTGATTTAAGCTTTAAGATTTACGATTTAAGATTTAGCTCGTCTTCATTAGGCCTATACCACCAAACCACTTTGCAAGAGCGTCTGGAATTCCTTCAACATCAATTGCTGCCTCCTAAAACACAACTCAAAGCTACCCATGCTTAAGTAGATGTTGACCCGCTTAAGCCTGGCCGTGTTAAGCGTGACAATCATTTCAGTGGGCTCTTCGGAAAACGCTGGTGACTGCGTCCTCTGCACGCATTGTAGGTGATGCGAACTAGTCATCGGGCAACATAACACGGCGTAACAACATAAAACGTCGTAACATTACATAACATAATACGGCGTAATAAACACACACCGTTCCACATTACTTGACACTAGGTGGGAAATGTGGCGATGTGTCATATGTATTGCCGGTGCTGTTCGCGCAGTGTGTTCTTGTATCTCTCCCTCAGTATAGCCGTGGGCTCCAGTAAGAGCATTCTCTAAGGGGAAGTCGACTGCTTCGGTGTAAATTTTGCTGACAGAAAACGCATTGCGTGTAGTTCACCATTGGGAACAAAGACAGGCGATAGGAGACCCCTCCACTGTGGTCTAGTGGCTACGGATCTCGGCTGCTGATGCGAGGGTTGCGGGATGGAATCCTGGCAACGGAGGCTGTATTTGCATGGAGGCGAAATGTTGAGGCTCGTATACTGCTCAATGTCAGTGCACGTTAGGAAGTCCATATGGTATAAATTTCTGCAGCCTTTCACTACGGCCTCTTTATCATCATGCCGTGGTTTTAGAAAATGGAGTTTATGGCCTTATCTTTTCTAACGTCAATACAAACTGGACATGCGCAGGATGCAAACGTCACATCAAGGGAAATTTATAATTGGCTAAAGGGAACAGGATGCAAATGGCAAGCCATTTGCGACAGTGTTGAATCGGTGCATGTGAATCTTGAAGAGCGTACACATTTCGATACGCTGTTATGATGGAGGTCGACCATGTAGAAGCTCCTTTTATTCTCGAACGGCGAAACCCGGAAACAGAACTTGGTGCCATTTTGAATGCAATGGAACGAAAGCCTACGAATAATTTCATCTCTAGTCAGTTCTATGCATAATTGGTCCATTGAGATTGAAACGCCCACACAACATATCAGTTAACAAACGACTCGTATCTTCGGCTTGTTTGAACAGGAATGTTCCAGAATCTGTCTTATCTAAAAGGAGAGTTCTGTAAACACCTTGTGCCTTAAACAAAAAACTTTGCCGACTCCAGTTTCGCGCGTGAACTACTGACGATAGTTTTCGTTGCGCGAGGGATGGTGTGAATCAAAGGCATATAAACAGTTACTTTTGTCGCAAGGGATTGCGACGTTCGTCGTGCACTGTAATTTGCTCCCATAGGGGAGCCGAAACGCGAACAAAACGAAACATTCGGAATCCCATACTTACTCCTGAACGTAGGCTATCGAAGTTTGGCCCCAATTTGGCCGTAATTGAAGATTTAGGTGATTCCACGACGTGAACTGACGAAACATTATCCGCACTGCCTCGACCATATTTTGAGCAACACTGATTTGTGCTCGTCTCCATTCAGTTTGACGTATATGTTCTCAATATAGAAAAAAGACGAGCAATGCTCCCTGATTTCATACTACACGACCCCAGTCGCGACGGTCGCATCTCAGTGGGCGTGAAATGGTTGAGGCCAGTGTACCATGCATTGTCGGGCAAGGCCAAGGAATTCTAGGTGGTCAATACGTTCAAAACACGCAACTGCGGCTCACCTCAACCATACCACGGTTCTCGCTCATTAAATACTTTCCTGTAGAAGCAGTGGCGGCATGCTTGTATTAAAATTGTCCCTTGGAGTCGTGTGGAAAAGTTTCTCCTAAATTTGTCTTTAATTCTTATGAATTTGCATAAGGACGGCGTCATATCTTTAGCCTTAGCCCTACTCTAGATGTGATGGGAATTCAAATTTTCAGGGGCTTGGAGTGCGACGGCAACACAAGGGCTTTGGTGCCGGAGCATTCTTGGTTCTTTTCTGTGAGAAAGCGTACGTGTTTCAAAGTATGAACAGATCGCTAAATATGATTAGAACAGGGGATATCGCTGGAGCCGATATCCCCTGTTCAATAAGTGGAGTTGTCTTCGCCACGACGGCAGCTGCCGTAATGACGAAGACATGTCCACTTGTCGAAACGTTGGCTCTACCGATATTCCCTGTTGTAATCGCTTTTAGCGAACTGTTGATCGATTCAAGCCTCCGTCTTCCCCTGAGCTTCTATTCGAGCTTGGATCTGTTTTGAAGTCGTGACACACGTGAAGAACAACTATGATCAGTGTGTAATAATGTATTTAGCTAAATCATCAAACCTTCCTCTGACTGCAAGAACCGGCGCCTAGAATGGTGACAGAAACGAGTGCCAGTATTGGTACCGGCGGGAGAGCTATAGTGTATGTAAAATCTTGAGTTTTACATGATCAAGTATATAGCATGAATTGCTACGAGCATCAGTAACACAAAGCAAGTCTACATTAAAGCCTAAGTGTACCCAGCTAAGGAATTTTCTTTATGGCAATAGGACATAGGAATTGAATTACCACGGCGTGAAAAGCAATAAATTCATCCCGAATGCTAGCGGAACGTCTTGCTAACCCCATACTGAAGCTTCGCAATATGAATTTTCTTGAATTGCAGCGACAATTATATATATTACTTCAAACTTATCATACAGAAAAATTGTCTTTCTGCTGGATATCTTTGTTGCAATGGTCTTTGTTAAGTCTAAACATTCTATAACCAATTTGATGACCTTGATTCAACAATCAAGCAAAGTATTTAGGATTCCTCACTCTAAGCGCCAGCGTGGAATTTCTGCATCACTTAGCGAGCATAATCGTCTAGTAATGAAGCACAGAGTGTACTTGCGATATACGATAGTCAAAGTGGCTTGTATCGAGGGTTGTGGAAGACAGTGACTGAATCAAGCCGTTCAACCTGCTGTAAACCTCTGATTTCTTTCCCATGTTATCCCCAAACGCAGCCAAAAGCCATCCAATAACACGTAGCCCAACTCCGAAAACTACACCGAGGCCGAGTCCAACAACTACTCCAAGCACCACCCGGAAAACTACGCCAATCACAACCCCGAAAACTACGCCAAGCATAACCCCGAAAACTACGCAGAGCCAGAGCCCTACAATTACACCAAGCACCACCACACGAACTACGCCAACCCCGAGCCCTACAACTATGCCAAGCACGACCCCCCAGACTACGTCAAGCCCAAGTACAACTACGCCAAGCACGACACCGACAACTACGCCACGCCCTAGTACAACCACTACGTCAAGTACTACACCTACCACGACTAGCCCCACGACTTCAACAAAGCACCGTAAGCCAATAAGTCAAAAATGTTTCATAAACATCAATGGGTGAATCTTGAGTGCTTGAATGTACAAAAAAGATTCTGCTTAGGAGCACCGAACACTGGGCGAGCTGGTTTTGCATGGGTGAGAGAGTAGAAAGGAAAGAGTAAGCGCTCATGATTCCTTTTTCGTGTGTTCCTGGGTGACCGTCGCAACCACTCCTGCCTGGCACAACCTTCAATCATTACGCGGTGTGAAATCTTTGTTCACAAATACCGTGTCTGGATAGTGTTCCTTCCGGCTTGCAGGCGCGTTAAGGATGTCCATGTGTTGAAACAGATGCATAGACTTACTAATAAAATGCGGACAGAGAAAGAAAGAAAAGGCAGACACCTTAATTACGATCATTGATTACGAACACCCCTAGCAGTTAGCCCATCGTTCACACATGCATTTCAACCAAATTGCCCACATCGCTTTCCTTATTCAGAGCATAAACGACATGAACCGTCCAACGCAATGGATGATTTCTATTAGGGCATCAAGTATTTATGCGATTTACTCGCAGCGAGGGTCCTTGCTGACGCGCTCTACTGCACCGCTTCCGTCGGGCCAGTCGCCATAGCACTGCCAGCTGACGGTGTGTGCGACTACATGTTCTTCGACTCGCTCTACGCGAACAATGAACCCACGTTTATCGACAAGGCACCGAGCGGAGAACTCCAAGTGTATCTCACGGCCGCCAGCTCGTCCCAGAAAACGGAGCATGGCGTTGGCATAAATATCAGGTGAGAGACTGACATGGACACGTCTAGCAGGATAACAGCCTACGGCATGTTGCAGGTGCTTTAATGAAAGCAGTTGAAGTTGCCAAAGTAGAAGCCGTCAGAAAAATTGGGAAGTAGGTCCTGACTATAAACCCTACAGGAATGGTATCTCTGGCTGTTATTTGACTGGAACAGAAAGCACAGTTTTTTTACTCGAAAGCTCGAATAATTACAGCTTTTTTTTTTAAAAATAAAGAGGCTCCAATATAATGTTCTGTGAGAAGGCATTTCGAATGGCGGGCAATAGCGATATAGCATTCTGCTCTGACAGGGAAGCATAAGCACCTTCCAATGTTTTCGCAGAGGCGGGTGATCACCAAGTGCACCTACAAAAAAAAAATTTGTTTTCGGAAATGTCCAATATTCATTACTACCTTTTATGCCGCTAGCACTTAGCGACACGTTTTTCTTGCCCGTCACTTCAGCATCAACTCCGAATGGAGGTTTTTACGGAAATTAAAAAAAATTCTGGGAAAACAAAAAAATATTGACTCATCCCCACGAAGTGAACCATGACGAGTGGGCGAAGCACTGGGGACCGTTCTGCGTTACCGTAAATCACTTGTTACATTGCCCACTCCTGCGTGTAAATGAGTGACAACGTCTGCGTATATTTACACACGCGTTGTCGTCTGCGTGTATTTACAGACGCGTTGCTAGAAAAACAAGTTGATATATTATGTTCACAAAATGATTGAGAGATTGAGATAGAAGTAATGTGTATATTAGGGAACCGAACAGATTCAGAAAAAGTCAACAGCGAGAATGAAAAAACAAGAGGGGACATGCACTCAAAGCAAGAGTTTCCTGTGAAAACGGCAACGATTCAAATCAATTTATAACATCAAGAGCCAATATCATATTACAGCAGCTGTTATTGCTATGTTACGCATTGAGTAACACAAGATGCATATGCAACGTTAACCTTTACGCGCGTCCCTACGCAGATGATTTAAATAAGACGGCCGCTCTGCTTACTGTAATTGTAGGGCAGCCGCTTTGATCATCTAGGAAACAATCTTGCAGGACGAAATACGTTGAATATGAGAGATTGCATGGAGTCGCTCTTAAAGAGTGCACGGGCACGATGCAGTCAGCGTAAAAATCCTTTTGACGACCACTTTCTTGTCCGAGAAATTACCGAGGATATGATACCTGCTGTGCAGGAATAAAATTGTTGGCAGCTGGCACTAGGGGCGCAAGGCTAATTCATAGCGGAGCTGTTGGCCCTCCCCTTCTTTCCCCATTTTCAACTTCACTTCCGTTTCCAACCTCGTGGCTGTACCGTACTGTACGTGAGCACGCTACCCTTTAAGCTCTCCCCTCTGTTTCTCTCTTCCTCATACTCACATCAGTTCTAACACTCTCTTCCCGTTCCTACGCCTCGTCATACTATATTTCGACGCTGTTTGCATTACCCTCCTCCTCGTTTCTTTCCTGCTCAATTTCACTGCGCTTCCGCACCTCCTTGCATACCACACTATACATGGGTATGCTATGCTTTACCGTCTGCCCTCCGCATTTACATCTTCCTCCCCCTCACATCCCTCCTCCCGACCCTCAATTTTCTTTCCCGCCTCCCATGCTATAGTATACTAGGCGAGGCTATGCTGTGCTTTACTCACTGCTCTCTTTCTTTTCATCTTCCTCAGCTTCACTTCCCTTTCCCACCTCCTTGCCATACCACAGTATACATGGATATGCTTTGCTATTCATCATGTATAGGGGCTTTTTTCCGAAACAGTGTAAGCCTCTGGTGGGGCTCTTTGGCGGAACGCCTGCTTTCCACGAAGGCAGACTGGGTTTGACCCTGGCTGGAGCGCAGCTAGCGTTCTTCCGATACTTGTATAAAGGACTTCAAAGAATCGTAAATCATGTTCGATCTGAGGCGTTGATCTGAGTCACGCGGAGGTCTAAGCCTCCCACATGTGACGATGACTTCAACAGTACTGGCCCTGAAAGTGGCACGCTCTCGATAACAGTCAACAGGCTGCACCGGTAGAGAACTTATGTATTACTGGTCCAGCACTGACCAACATTTAGTTGATAGTAATGGATACTTAGGCCCGCAGGCCGAGACCCCGTTCCTATTCAAGAAAACAGCGCCTAATACAAGAAATCGCAGTTTTGCCAGAAAGGCGGAGCAATGAATGCGATAACAATGCATGATATAATATACGAAGACTAGCAGCTGTAGGGACAATCTGGATTGCAGTGAACGCGGACTTATTAAGTAAGCATGGAGGTTCGCAAAGAACCACGTGACCGTCGAGCGGCCGAGTCATGGGCGTAGCAGAGCTGTGAGCGAAGTGATGCTCTTTTAAAGCCTTCAGGCATGCGCTTCACACCGCGCGACCACTGTAAGCAGCGGGAACTTTGCCGCATCGAGAAACTTGTCCCACCATAGTGGCATCAAACGAGCGCGTTACACATTCGCGTGGACGCTAAGTCGCGAGCACTTTGCCGGCATTGCGACGATATGCATTGGACCCTGGCAGTACGCAGCACGGCAATACGCAAGCACTAGACATTGAAGGACTCTGGCATTACCCAGCAAGCCTGATCGCTGCCGAGATAGCGCGTATGGCAGCGATTGCGACCAGGCAAAATCCCCCCGTGCTCCCCTACCCCCTCGCGTGTATTCGTGCTCGTTAAAGACGGGCGGGGCCCTTCTTTTGCGCTTCGACGCAGACGTGCCGAGCGGGCTGATGTTTTCGCATGCGCCCTCCTAGCGAAGGAGATGGGCCGGGGGTGGGGTCCTATCACCATGGACTTTATACGGCGATGGCGACGGTAACGGCGGCAGCAAGATCCCATCGAGGCTTTCTATTTAATAGTTGTCGCGATTAAAGAATGCTTGAAAAAGAAGCGGCTACAAGCGTTATGGACAGACTCCCCCACACGAATCGTACAAGCCCTCACGGAAAATCAAGTACTCGTTCAAGAAAAACAACATTGAAAAGGTGAAGGGGGGAGAGTCAGCGAAACATCAGCTACCACGTGAGGCCAAAGATTTGGAATGGAAAAGAAAATGGTAGGCGCTTCCTACAAAACAACGGCTCCACAAACTCAGTATCGTACCAGAAGCACGGTGCCCGAACTGGAACGCTGTGCAATCCGTCACACATGCCTTATATGAATGTGCGTCCGCTAACATTGTCTGGCGGCTTGTGTCGCGGCCATTCAAAATCCGTCGTCTACCAGCACACAGAACAAAACGAGACGCATTCCCCAATTTAGTCGTCGTGAGTACGATGTTCATAATAAAGAAAAAGAGAAGCACCGTGGAGGCAACGAGAAGAGCAGTAAGGGCAGCACATCCAGCCCTGAAATGATTACGATTGTCGCTTTATAGTAAGCTGATTGATCAGCTGGAGGCAGGTGAGGAAAAGGCGTCCCTGCAGCGTTGGTATAGAAAATATTTTATGCCAAAGATGCGCAGTAGGCCTCTCTTATCATAGAATATTAGCCATGATTTTCCGTATGACACCATCTGTACAGTATGCGAAGTGTATGTACTATCTGTTGTATTTACACTGCGCTGTACACGGACTGTATTGAACAAAGTGTCCAGCACAACGCAGCATTGTACAGTACAAACGCGTGCATGAGGGCAACGTTCGAAATCTGGCGTATTCATCATCATCATCAGCCTGTTTAGGTCCACTGCAGGACGAAGGGCTCTCCCAACGATTTCCACTCCGCCCTATCCTGAGCGAGTTGGTTCCACTTTATGCCCGCAAACTTTTTAATTTCATCGCTCCGTCTAACCTTTTGCCTGTCTCTGTAGCGTTTTCCCTCTCTTGGTATCCATTCCGTCGCTCTTACAGTCCATGTGTTATCTTTCCTCCTCATGACATGTCCTGCCCAGGTCCACTTCTTTCTTTTAATTGTTATAATAATATCGGCTACTCCTGTCTGTTCTCTGATCCATTCTGCTCGTTTATCTCTTAGCGTTACCCCTATAATTTTTCTTTCCATTGCAGGTTGCACGCTCCTTAGTTTCATCTCTAGTTTTTTTCGTTACCCTCCACGTTTCTGCACCGTACGTGAGTACTGGGAGAATGCAGTGATTGAATACTTTTCGCTTTAGTGAGAGCGGTAAGTTTCCAGTCATGATTTCGTAATTCCTTCCGAAGGCGCTCCAGCCCATCCTTATTCTGCGGAGAATTACTTTTTCATGGTTAGGAGTTCCTGTTATCAACTGTCCCAGGTATACGTATTCGCTTACACATTGTAAGGGTTCATTGTCGATTTTAAATTCCTGTTCCTTAGCTAGGCTATTGAGCATAACATTGGTCGTTTCCCTATTCATTTTTAACCCAATTTTAATACTTTCCTTGTTTAGGTCATCAATCATTTTTTGTAGTTCGTCTCCATCATTGCTAAAGAGTACAATGTCGTCTGCAAATCTTAAATTGCTGAGATATTCTCCATCTATTCGAATTCCCTTGCCTTCCCAGTCTAGACGTTTAAAGATTTCCTCTAAACATGCAGTGAATAGCATCGGGGATATCGTATCTCCCTGTCTCACACCTCTCCCGATCGGGATTTCTCTGATTTTCTCATGTAGGAGTAGTGTGGCTGTGCAATCTTTGTAATGTTGTTTATGGTTTTCACCTATACGCCAGGTACCCCTTGTCGTCGTAGAGCTTCTAGAACTGCTTGTATTTTTATGGAGTCAAATGCTTTCTGGTAGTCGATAAACGCCATATAAAGAGGTTTGTTATATTCGGCGTACTTCTCAATTATTAGGTTGATAGCGTGGCTGTGGTCCATTGTCGAGTAACCTTTCCATAAAACCAGCTTGTTCTCTCGGTTGGTTAAATTCGAGGATTTCTCTTATCCTCGTAGAAATTACTTTTGTAAATAGCTTGTATATTACTGGGAGTAGGCTAATTGGTCTGTAATTCTTTAACTCCTTTATGTCACCTTTCTTGTGGATAAGGATTATATTAGCATTTTTCCAACTGCGCGGTACACTACATGTCTTGACACATTTCGTGAAGAGCGATGCAAGTTTTTCAAGTAAAATATCTCCTCCGTCTTTGATCAAGTCGGCTGTTATACCATCTTCACCGGCTGTTTTACCGCGGGACATGCCTTTGGCAGCTTTTTGGACTTCGTCAGCGGTTATACATGGAATTTCAGTGTCTTCCTCTGATTCTATTTCTTTTAAGGTTGTATGGTCTGTCTGTGAACTGTACAGTTCAGAGTAGAAATCTTCTGCTACCTTTACTATTTCGTTGAAATTATTGATAACGTTACCTTGTTTATCTTTTAGCGCATGCATTTGGTTTTGTCCTAAGTGCAGTTTCTTTTTTGTCCGATTTAATGCTGGTGCCTTTTTCTACTGCTTTCTCTATTTCTCTTGTGTTAAAGTTTCTTATATCACTTTGCCTGGCTTTACTGATCAACTTTGATAGTTCTGCGAATTCAGTCTTATCTTTTGGCGAAGTTACTTTCATTTGTTGGCGTTTTTTTATTAAGTCCTTGGTAGATTGGGACAACTTACTTGTTGTTTGCTTTGCTGTTTTGCCCCCGAGTTCTATTGCTGTTTCAAGGATTGTTTTCGTTAAAGTTTTGTTTATTTCTTCTACATCGTCACCATTTTCGCCTAAGGCCTCGAACTTGTTGCTTAGGGCGACTTTAAATTCTTCATTCTTCGTTCTGATTACCTCTAGATTACATTTATTTCTAGTAAATAATTTAGTTCTTGTTTTCTTTAGGTTAAGTACAATCTGCTCTTACTGATCTGTGATCGCTGCATTTTATCTTCCCCACTACTTCTGTGTCTTGAAGTATACCTGGTTGTTCGCACATTATAAAGTCGATTTCATTATTTGTTTCCCCGTTAGGGCTTTTCCAAGTCCACTTCCTATTCTTGTGTTTCTTGAAAAACGTGTTCATTATTCGGAGTCGGTTTCTTTCGGCAAATTGTACGAGCATATCCCCACGGTCATTCCTACAGCCGACGCCGTAGTTGCCAATCGCCTGCTCTCCACTTTGTTTTGTCCCTACTTTTGCGTTGAAATCCCCCATGACTACTGTATATTGTGTGCGTACTTTCGTTATTGCTAATTCGATATCCTCGTAGAACTGCTCCACTTGTTCGTCATCGTAGCTGGTTGTTGGCGCATATCCCTGGATTATCTTAAGTTTATACCGCTTATTTAGTTTTACTACGACGCATGCTACCCTTGCGTTAATGCTGTAGATTCATCTACGTTGCCCGCTATATCCTTGTGAATTAGGAACCCAACGCCATTTTCTCTATTTTCGGGTAATCCTCTATAGCAGAGGACATCTCCATTGTTTAAGACTATGTAAGCTTCACCTGCTCTCCTAACTTCGCTAAGGCCAATGACGTCCCAACTAACTCCTTTTAGTTCCGCGAGTAGTTCCGCTAATCTAGCTTCGCTGGAGAGGGATCTTGCATTGAACGTTCCAATGTTTAGTTTCCAGTGGCGGCCTGTCCGGGTGCAGTGATTATTACTGCCCTCTGCTGCTTCACAGAGCTGACCCCCGCCATGGACAGATGTTCTGCAGCTGCTGGACACTGAGGGCGAGGGTTTAATTGTAGACATCGTTTGGGAGTTGGTGGCCAAGTACTTCACCAGGGAGGCCAATTCCTGTTCTGGTGTAGGAGTGAGTCGTAAACGGCAATTGAACGACTGAAAGCATTTCAGGTATCCAACCGTCGCCAGGCCCCCTGCCGACGTGATTTCGAGCAGTATAATAATAAACCCGCAAAAAAAAAAGGGGGGGGGGGGCGTCGAACCTGTGACCCGTGGCGGTCCCGGTTTCAGCGCCTCCACATCGTTAAACTGTACATTCTTTCAAGGCCTTTCATGGGCGATAATTTCTATCCGAATTACTATTGCGTACAGTATTTGGTCTCAAAATGTCCGCTATCTTCTAGTTTTGCTGATCGCGGACATCCTTTGCGCACATGCTGCATTTCTCGCTGTTGACTAGGGCGAATACCAATTGCTGACATCCAGGACGTCATGGTTCTTAAAACTACTCTGACAGGTAGATTGACTTGCGTGGAAAATCGTGTTTTAGCGAATCGTTCTAACTTCTCGGTTGTCGCTAAGCAGACATGTTATCGCGTGCAGAGTTCTGGGCGTTGGCGAGCGTAGTAGAAGTTAGGGTAAAAGAAATTCTTGAAAACCTTCCATGTGGTCCCGTATACAGAAATATTTTTGTTACGACGTACGTGAATATGAAAAAAAAAGAAAAACAAATTGCTGGTTGTGACAAATTGCGGTTGCATGATGTGCAATGAATAATGAGATCTACCATTTATTATTCCGGAATGGATGTGCGGAGACGAAATGGAAATAGACAGGCATCAGGGAGGTAACAGGCACACAGGTACATACACACATATCTATAAACACGCAAACACGCAAGCATACACCCCATCAGACACACGCGAACTATCTATTGTGATGGTGAAGGCATAGTATCGCGTTCATTCTTATAGGAAGTGGGTTCAAAGTGTTAATGCATCATCCAATTTACATCGACCAGCTAAAAGATTTGTGTGAAGGTTAGTAGTGTACGGCTTGAGTCTTACGGCAAGAAGGAATCAAGGAGTAATGTATAATCCTTATTGCGCTTGTGATGTTATTTTATCTATCTATCTATCTATCTATCTATCTATCTATCTATCTATCTATCTATCTATCTATCTATCTATCTATCTATCTATCTATCTATCTATCTATCTATCTATCTAATTTTCTTCGTTTCTTATGAGTTGCTACTATCGGAGACCGTCGGTTGTTATATCCAGCGTCGCATCGGTTTTGTTTGTGCGGAATATTGTGATAACATGTAGCTGCGTTAGTAACTGACAGATCCTACTATCTGTTATGAGGAAAGGTTTGTTTAACTGCTCACCGATTATCGTCGGCGCGTTGGGCCCGGCGCGGTTGTAGTCCTGTCATAGCTCACACGTGCATTATTGCTCGAATTCGACTCTCCTGGCGTATTAGTGATGTGCATAAGAGTGCTTATTAGATGTCTAACAAACATCCCTTTGTATGACTATTGAACAAAGACACCAGTCGCCTCGGAAGAATTGTATAATACTTGACACATAGCAAATTAGACTTCTGAACATAGTTTATCAATTTGCTGTAACCCTGAACCTACTAAGAGTCAAATAAACTTCCCTTTGTAGGACACCTGTGCTGTTAGAGACACCAAAGATCTGTCAAAGTGCGCATCCAGAAAGCGACATTATGCTCCTGTTCTTCAGCAAGACTGAACATTTACTGGACGGTATATGTACATAAAACTTGAAGGAACAAATATTCAAAGAGAGACGCTCCTTAGCTTGCATTTGGCAAGGCAGATATATAAATTGTGTAAACGTGCAACGTTCACACCTGTCCAACTCCTGAGCATATTCGGGTAGTTAGAATAATCCTCTCATGCGTGGACAAGTCTTTCTCGGAATATACGGCAATCCATATGCTGTGCAATAAGAGGCGAGATTTATTGCACAGGCTAGTTGCTACACAATTTTCAGAGACGGGTATTGTGAAGAAACACGACGAAAACGCTGAAACATGTCTGCTGTATCTTCCGTCGGGTCGTGCTTCCTTGGCGCTGAACAATACCGAGATCTTTGAGCCCTTAGTTCTTGGAACATCAAGGGTCCAAAACGTTAAAAAAGAACTACAAGAAGCAGTTGCACCCAAACAGCATATCCAGACTATCTTCAATATCTGGTTAAACCACAACTCAGTATTCACTTCTGGGCAGCTATTTCAGCAAGCCTGTAAATAATTATTACCATCTGGTTAGGACTGGATATATGTTTGCCGTAATGCCTAACATTGATCCAGTCCTAACCAGATCTGTGCGAGCTTCCGGGCATTTTACCACATGCACTCGTCTTGTTTTTTTAAGTAACGTGCGCCTGGTCTTATCTTAAGCGAACAGATCGGAAACATGCATGTCTGAACCATTTAGGGGCGACTGGTTGAAGTGGTATACAACTTTTAGGAGGCAATTTTCCTTATGATTGTGGCAGTGTATGTGTAGCAGGAGGTGATCGATATGATGAGCTTGCGTGGGGTGGAGGTTTTGTTGTTCATGAAGTGTGTCCTGCTTATACACGGTATATGAAACAGCTCTGCAGATATATTCTTCATATCGGCTTTGTCAATGCCTAGCCACATATGCACTAACAGCAGAGTGAAGTCAGTGAACAAAGTGCGAAAAGACTGTGGATTCGTGATGACTGATCTAGTTGCTTTATTTCTCACACAGATACGAAAAGGAGGCTACATCGCACCTGCGAGATCACAGAAACGAGTCGAAGGATTTCCTAAGTGCACTGCTGTCCAAAAGAATTGTAGGATTTGGCATCCTGGCCATCAACAAGCTGCAGTTTTCTAGCGCTGTTCTTCGGAGAGCGGTCAGGCTTCTAGCGGTACGTTAATGGGCGTGTTTGAAGTGCTTTACACGAAGAATGCTTATTAATAAAGGTACCTCTCTAATTTATTAGCATATAAGTGCGGACCATCAATAAAGCAAGGTGTAGGAAAGGAATGCATGAAAATTACATAAATCGCCAAGAAAATTTGTCCCGATATTCTAATGTGTCCGTGACTATAATGGGGGCAGTAACAGAGATGGTAAAGTTCAGACCTTTTTTCTGGACAATCTTGTGACTAGCCAGAAAAGTTACTTTGAAGAGCAAAACGACGCCGCACGGGTCAGCGCTCGAGCACCATAACCGCTTGACCGACGCAATAGCCGATGCCATTGCACTACTGTCTGATTAAAAATTGCTTGCATTTATATACAGCGACTGTGTCACCATAGTGAAAGGTGCAATAACAGATGCGATACGTGCGGTCTTGTTCCTTGGAAATAGATTGCCTAATTATAAGCGTCACATTTACTGCCTGATTTGTTCAATACAATTAAGAAACTCTCACCCTTACATGAGCGTACTTAACCAAACATTCGGTATGTTAAAGGCGCTCCGCGATTGACTACCGTTGCATGTATTGTTTTCAGATAGTGAAAAGGTTCGTAGAATTACAGCTGGGCCGAAATGACATATTTACTGTTCTCGGGGTGTACGTTAACGGCGAGGAAACGAAAGCTCCAATGCTAACCGTCTTAAGGTAAGTACTTCTTATATCAAGGTGGACTATACCTCTACTTTTCTCTCGATAAAACGTCGGAAAATAACCAACACTATTTAACAGACAATTAGTGACGTGGGCTGGTTTGTGGCCCAAAAAAAATCAGACATAAACTGCGAAATCACAGAGACAAAAGAACGTCTTTGAACGACATACATTAATGACTACGTTTGCTAAAGCAGAAGCAAATTCAACACCTTTTAGGATTCTCGAGAGATTCTGCGGTTCACGTTAGGTATTGCTTCTTGAAGTAGTGCACTGGGTGACTCGAAGTCACTCTATGCTCCTGTGTATGTTCCTGTGGCTTTCACAAGCTTGCAGCGCCTTTTTCAAGAAAATGTGTTTGAGACAGAAAGCCAAGCGCAGGCCTCACACTGCTGGCGTAGCCGAAAGAGGCGCATGTTTTCAGCAAGCGTAGCACCATAACCACGACCCGAGCCGGCTGGTTTCAGCTGCAAACCTCCAACTAGTTTGCGAAGGTTCATTCTTATAGAAAAACGTTTCTTGTGAAGCAGCTCCAGCCCTGCGTGCGAACGTTTCTTCGTTTAATGAATAGCACAGTCGTGTCACGCCAGTCTGTACGTTGGAGCTTTGGTTCGGGACATTCGTTCACTAAAGAAACGCGCGAGTTTCGTCCCGGCTGGTCTGGTAGCATCCGCTCAGTCAATCCAATTCCTCGGCTTGAACGCAAAAACGCACTCGCTAGCAACATTTTCCAGTGGTTCGAATCTTACAAAGTTGATCGTTCGTCTCATGATAGGACACTCGCTTTATCTGGTTCGCTTGCGGTAACTTCCTTTCGTTTCCAGCAGTTGTTTCTTCCTGCAGAAGGCAGCGCTCTCTTTTGTGGTATGGTGTAGTGCAGGATTATGCAACATTTAACTTCAGGAAGATAAGTCAATGACAATATATAGTTTCATAATGTTTTGCTGCTTTTGGAAATGCTCTTCTGGAAGGACACAAACACCGCCCGTGTGGCACTATCTCCGTGTCACTGTAGTCCGCATGCACATGTTATAATTCGGGAACACATGCTCATGTTTGTATTTGTAACGTGTTTCAAATCGCTGAGTGCAGTCTTCTGCAACATGACACACGACGCAATGAACAGCAAAATACTACAGGGGCTTTCAATATTTTAAAGAACGGTGCTGCAGTGCGTTGAATACCAATACCGGATGATGTTTATCTCGAAACAGTATTTAGTGTTGCAGTGCCTTCCGTCAGTTAACTGCAGCCATCCAGTGCAGAACGCAAAATCTTGGGCAAAGTTGAATCACAGTCATTTCTTTTCAGACAGCTTAGAGGACCCGACGTCGTTATCGGCCTGGGACACATTGCCTACCCAAATAACAACATGACAGGCTGCGTAATGATACCGCATAGTATGTTCCTTAACGATACCAGAGCACATCAGCTACGGATGAAGTTCGGAAGTCTCTATTCTCTGGTAAGTTCACTGAGGCAGTGAATTTGACAAAAATAAATAAAAACACGTCTTCCACTAGAGGCTTGCTAATGTTTTCAGCTTATGTCAACTAAGAAACAAAAACCCAAAATTGCAGCTATTTTCCGTATAACACAACGATTACACTGATCCATGCACATCAATATACGTTCTGCACTGAGTTGCAATTACCAGCACGCTCGCCGCACTTGGACAGATGGTTTCTTAGTGTCCGAAAGAGAATTAGCACATTGATTTCAGCCAACGGAACGTCGCCATTAAAAAAATATAGATTTGGGGAGGAAAATAGGATCGCATCAACTTCTCCCGCCCTGTCTTCAGTTTCAATGGGAAGATATTAGGTTGAATAAAAAATTATGTTAGCCCATTGTATGACGACGCACTAGGAATGTTGTATCGATCACTTACTTGCATATGAGAGTGTGTGCTGGAAGGTAAATGCTTTTCAGAATGACTGACCTTTGTCAACAACTGCATAAAGCTAGTTGCTTGCTGGTGTTACTTCGACTGTAAATTCGTACCGTTCTCTTTAAAGTATGATTCAACAAACAGCAAAAAATAAAATAAAATAAATAATGCACGTTATCACAAAAAGAAACGCTAGGCTACCAAAAGATCAATGATGAAAGAACGTACTCATGCGACGTGGCCCACCACCAAATTCTCAGAAACAGTAAGGCAAACACTGTGAAAGCGCAATCTTCCAGGCGTTTTAATTCAAGCAATATAACAAAGCTTCACGTGAATGTTACAGATTACTCTAGACGAAATTACTCTAGATGAAAGTAGTGTGCTCACCACTTAGTTGAAATTATGCGCATTTACAAAAAAGCTGTTCTTTGGTGTCCTGAAGACATTAGGGACCGAATTTTAGGACGAGAATTGGTGGGTGGCATACGAAAAGATAGCAATTGCGGAGATGACTAACCCTAATGCGAACACATTCCCGCTTTTCTTCTTGGTAAAAATGATTTTCAGAATGCTTCAGAACTTTTAGATGTGGTAGCTTGCTCACATTGTATTTTTTTATTCGGGAACGTATACGTCTCCATTCACTTGCGTCGTCGCCACAGCCGCTGCAAATGACACTATCAGTACAGCGTACCTCTTCACAGCGGAGCTGTAGTGAACGTGCTTTGTAGGCACAAAGAACGCACAGATTGCAACCAGAATCGGAAAGAAATGTCAGCTGCTCCGTTTTAACTATTTGTCACTTTGCAATGCCGATATGAGCACCATGGAACACACGCTGGCAGATGTTTTATACTGAAAAATAGAAAGTGGGGTTTTTTCCAGATGTGGCATTTGTTGTTGTGGCATTCACTGGTGTTCAAAGATTTGCTCATCTCCTTTTTTTTTTGTTCTTGCTGCCATACGTTCGTTGAGTGAGTTTGCGCAACATTGCGGTCCAACAGAAAGAACAGCATCCACTTGGGACAACAAATGTACTTAGTGGATCGGTTGCATGTTGAGAATATTGGTATAGGCGAAAAAGTGTCACCTCCAGGCACTACAACGCCTACATGCAAACTTCACACTGCGCAATAAGTACATTTTCGAGAGCCGCCTGGTTTCTTCAAACTCCTGAATGTACCGCGGAAAACTATGACCAGCAGGTATAGAAACAGAATTCTTGGGTCTTAATTACACCACAACTGATGTCCTGCGTTAATTCGCCGCATATACACACCATCAAGTTGCAGGAACTCTTATTGTCGCTTACGTAAATGCAAAGCAATGCGCACGTCAACGTTCTGGGTAGGCAGCTCTTCAATGAGCTCTGTTTTCTGCGGTCAAATGTCGGGCACACGCAGCCCTCCAAGAATGCACCGTTCGTTGTCATGTCTTGGGATAGCCGGCGAGAGAATTCACTCGCAAAAATGAAGACGACGAGAAGACGAAGGACATGGTGACACCGACGATGAAGGAAAGAACAAAGCACAGGTAATATGGGAGACGGGGAAGATGAAGACGACAATCAGAAAAAAATAAGAACGATACGACTTCGAAGAAGAAGAGCCATCAGACAAGGAGGTGCAGAGGAGGAGGAGGAAGAAGAAAATACATGCAAGAAATTCATGGAAAAATTCGTCCCGTTGTGGGGTTCGAACGCCGCACCAACTCCAGTCCGGCCACTCGCTCTGCCAATAGAATTGACCTGGGGGCTGTAGTAGGCAACGTGCAGGCGTATTCATGGACAACTCGAACTACATTAGAAGGAATATGGGAAATCAATTCCGCGGAACGCCGCAATGTGAACTAACGTTCATGATGTCAATTGGCAGAGCGAGCATCCTGGACAGGCGTTGGTCCCTGGTTCGAACCCCAGACCAGGGCGAATTTTTCGTTAAACAAGAAGCTTGCGTTTGTGATATAACAGTATAAATATGTTTGTAGCTTTTTGCTACGAACGGGTGGATGCTAATCTTCCCTTCAACGAAAGAAGAAAAACAGAGGAGGTAGAGAAAGAGAAAGAAGGCAAAATGCGAACGAAATGGGCAAGCGGGAAAGTTGACCGTACGCTGTCACTGTGCTGCCTGCTCTCCTCAGGCCTGGTTGAATTAAATGCAAAGCATTTCTTGGCTAACCTGACCTATATTGTCCTATCGATCTACCGAATTATGGCCGCTCACGTTTAGGTGCTTTCCTGGTCGTTTCGTTCACTAGGTATACGCCAAAAACGAAATGGTATGGTATAATATATCAAAAACATGATTTGTTGATTATCTCACGTTATCTAACATTATACGCTTGTCAAGGACGTCACTATTCACAATAATAGCACCGCACGTGCGCCATACCATTAAAACTAGACCCTATGTAGACTGCTCCGCCCCACAAGCGATTGAATGCTAACAGCTCAGCTTATGTTAATCGAAACCAATGAAAGGAATCATTGAACATTTTTTCATAACAAACATGGCGCAGGTTCAGGAAGAGAACGACGCTAATTTTGCGGTAACTTGCGGGGGAACCCTCCACATAAGGAGACAGAGATACAGAAGCGCGCAATGACGAGCGAAGGCAAACTGCGACGCGTTAGGCGGGTGGGAATCGAACCTGGGACCTCAAGGTTACAAGAAAACACGCTACCATTCAATCATGGAGACTCCTCTCATGCGCCTCTCACCATTGCACCAGGAGTTGTGCTGCTGTAAAGACAACTGACGTTCTGTTGTGTGTTAACCGGTCCTGTAGTGACGTAAGTAGCAATACACGTACATTTCTCTCTACATGCTTTTGTCTAGTATTGTGCTCACCCCCCATAGACTTACTCTAGAAAATTACTCCCACGACCTAAGCACACTGTGACATACATTCTTGTCCCACAATTTGGACACCTGCAGAACAGCGTGAGTAGTGACGTAACGTCGCGCCATCAGGTACCCTCTTGTCTACAAAATGTAGATGTGCCTTGTTTACTTAAGTTATAGCACACCACCAATCGATCCACACAAAGGCGTGGGTCTTACTCGCAACACTTAGCTGAACGCGAAATAATTTGCAATATGCAGTTTTCTCACTCAGTGTTTCGTATGGCATGGATTCACATAATGCGTGCGATCAGCACGAGTCTATGTGAGCCTGTGTCTTATCTTTGTTTTATTTTGACCACGGGGGCCAAAGTTAGCAGAATAATTGCTGACTAGAACTATTGTAGAGATGGTAAACGATTAAACCAAAAAGGGCACCACTGCCTGTTAAAGAGGCCGACCTCTCTTTGACGCTTCCATTGTTCTCTCTGGTTCTTCCTGTCAACCATCGATTGCCTCACTTCGTTCAGTTTTGCTCTGTGCGTAAGTGCAATATTGCGACAACTACGCCAGAGGTGTTTCATGATGTAGATGTTTACAAAATAGAGACTGAATTCTTAAGAACCTTTATTCTTTTGTTTCATTTTCACTGAAAGCACCAAAAGGTAATTGACATGGCAATCATAATGAACGAACTGCCTGGGCAGCGTTGGGCAATTGCATCCACACTATCGGCGAGGGTGTACAAACCTTCAGCAAAATACGACTTATACGAGCGGTGCAACCTCGCCGGTGCTGATGAACAATATGACTCGCCTGTACAAGTGAGTATGATTATTATAGAGAGAGGCTGTGGATGGCTAGAGTTGAGTGTCTTATTTTGCTGTTGTTGTTAATCCCAGTTCAAACTAGCAGCGAAAAAATGTGGTTGATCACTCTGTGAAAGGTATCTGTATAAAAAGAAAGTGAAATGTGTCTTCGATTAAGGAGCTGAATGTTGATAGTTACATCTAGGTGAATTTGCCATTGCTATCGGTGTTTCGCTAGTACGGCAGCGTTTGTCGTGGTGGAACCCACGTCCAGGCCTCGCCTCCATAACATCTAAGAACAACCCCTCGTGGTAACTGAAGTACTTTACGTAATAACTTGACACCGTCCATAGTAAATGCGTCGCGACAAAGGTATCGGTGGTATTTACTTACGCCGCATTGACCCGTCAACGTCGCTGCCATGCTTGGTGCCTAACGCAGAAGTGTTCTTGTTGCCATCACGCCCGAAGAGGGGTCGGCGGGCGAACGCTACCGACGACGAAGGGCAACTTGTGCTCTACCACTGCACTGTCAGCGCACGTAAGCGGTACGAACCAACGTTGGTACGAACGCGGCTATGTTCTTTCTTACCACGCTTCTTTCTGATGCACGCGCGGCTCCGTACGCGAACATCGAGGCGCACCTTGGAACGTCCCTGGAATGGTGCCGCAATGTTGGAGAGGCGAAGAAAAGCTGCAGTGACTCACTTCGCCTCTCCTGGATGACAGCACTGTTGCAGGCAATGTGTGCCCGGATCTACACCACCTTGTCTAGGTTGTGTTGACTGGATGCGCTCGCGCTGAGCAGGACGAGAGCGTCGCAGAAAGGAGGAATATAAGGCATGTTCGTTAGACGTCGAGCGTGTGTGGCGTTAGCGCAGTGGCAGTAGAGCACTGGCTGCCTTTCGTCGTGGAGCGGGCTGCTGCGAGTTGGATTCCCAGCGCCTCAACATAAGTTTTTCTGAGTTTTTCTTTTTTATTCATGTTTATTTTACTCCATCATGTCCGTTACGGTTGTGACGTATGGGGTCGTGGTGGACCGCGTCATAAAACGCTGTCGTGGTAAGAAGCGCGCGCTACCGGGTGCTGCGAAGGAACTTTTCGCGAGGGGCAATATTAGTGAAAAGCGGCGGAAACTTAAGACAGCTACCTTCATTGTTTTATCTATTGTATTGTATACACGAACAAGAACGGGAAAGACAAACACGCATACTGGACGTTGGCCCTTTCTGTCCTTGTTCATGTACGCGCTACAAGGGCTAGCATGGAGGAACCAAAAGCACAAGTTTTCGCCCTCTCCACTTGATTTAGTCACGCCTTTTTTAGATGCCAAGCAGCTTATGGCGGGGGCTTTGTCCGTCCCTCCATGTGCGGCCCCTACCCTCTCTCTCCTCTCCTACGCTCCCCCTTTCTCTCCTCTAGGAATTTTCTACTCTACAGAGCGGCGGGCTCGACAGGTGGTGCGAAATCTGCATACTCCGTTGGAGGCGCTACGGTAGTTCCGCGGTATGAAAATGACGGAGGGCGCGCGCCTCATTCTCTCTCCTGTGCAGCGCTGCGATCTGCGCTCGGGCCATCACGCAACGACCACGTTCTAGCTCTTCTGCTATACATTATAACTCGTCCTCTCAATAAAATTTCACCATATCCCGCTCAAGCTAACCATCTCCCCGCTGCTTCGCACCCACACATGGTTCCCTTATAGATGGGGTAATTTTTGCCACACGAGGAAAACGAGGATCATTCAAAAGCAAGCTGGCAAGTCATGACGTCACCTCTTTCACAAGGAGAATCACAATACACACATAGCCTCAGAGATCCGAAACTAGCATGGTTATATCCAAACCTAGGAGGCCATGTCTACACTAGACATTTCGTTAAAAGCTATCTGCAGTGATTTTCCTGTTATGTCACGGTAATGACAATTCTATTTTCGTGAGATGCTCCTCGGGGCCGATTAAAAATTATTCATAGTCACGAAAAAGAAACGAAAAACTGGCATTAGCCTGCGTTAATACGGCGCAAGGATAGACACAGCGTAGCTAATCGGCACTTGTCTGGCCTTGGATTTTTCTAGGCTTTTTTAAAATCTTGTGCGAATATGGTAAGCTGTCCCTGCTTGGCGTGCTGCACGAAACCGTTCGTCGTGATTAAGTGCGGCACCTTGCCTCTCAGCAGACATTCTCGACGAGTCCGGCCGACCCGCAGTTCACCGTGGCCCCAGGCTTCAGGAGTCGCTCGGCGAGTTAATCCGAGGCTGAGCGAACTGGACACGGTCACAGAAGGAGCACGCTTGGCTGAACGAGTGTGGTTCAGTTAAAGGCAAAAACGCTATTTTCTGCAGCCCATCGTACGACGGCTCAGAGTATTTCGCGGTAGCGGGAAGAGAGTAAAAGATATACTTCTGCTCTTTATTAATTATCAATTAAGACGCTGTGTAATGCCTGTAGTACATTTATGTTTATCAAAGTTGAGTAGTTGCAATCATCCCATAGTTATCCTCATCATTCGAGCTGCGCAATGCCAGCCATGCGGGGCAAGGAGTTCTGATTGCGAAGTACATTTTATCAGCGCGCCTGTTCGTGCCAGCCGTAAAAACTTTGGTGTCTGCAGAAGACTGCATAGGAGCCCCTTGAATTGCCTAGCAGCTGCCAATGCCGCAGCTGTGCTGCACGTGCTCCGGAAGACTCAAATCTTCATATACGGTCTTCCATACGCGCGGACGCTGTACGTCGACATTAGCCCGTGCATTCATTTCTGCTTAAAGGTCCACTCCGGCGTTTTTTTCATTATCCACTGATCTCGATCAAATTTTGAGTACATTCTCTTCTCGGTACTTCAATAACTTATGCCAAGCCAAGCGGCAGCAGGTCATTTAGTTTTCCTGAAAGTGAATTTTAAAAATATCTAGCGAATTCACACGCGAGCCACCATGTGTTTTTGACGTCATTACCTGCAACACTGCCTACCCGAGCCAGAGAGCCGTCAAAAGCAAAACGGCGATACTGCAGTGCTCAAATCGCCGCTGTCAAGTTCAGAAGAGGCCAATGCATCGTCGGATGATCTCGCCACTCTCATTTTCCTCGCACCAGCTCGATATTTATAATGGCGGGGAGATTGTGACGCCACCGCATACGCTGCACGAAGCGTCTACCCGTTTCGGTTTCGGTTTGAACACGCCATTCATTAGCTTGTTTCAAATTATTGGCGAGTGTCTGGGCAAATTGGATGACCCTGTCTGCTTCAGGGCTATCAAGACTATTGGAAAACAACGACATCAGAATATGGGGGGAAAGCCGCCGGAGTTGCCCTTTAAGTAATAGGCGTTCAGCAGGCTCGTCGGCGCACGTTCCTGATGGCAGAATGGTAGAACGTCATTGAGCGCCGCGTTTCTCGAAGAGCGGTGTGCCTCTGCACAGCCGGTCATACCCTCCTGTAGTAGCGCTGCTCTAAACACGACTCCGCATAACTACCGCCAGCTCCGCATGCGCTGTGATGTCGATTCGTTGCAACTGCGCTGAGCTCCGCCAACCTTACGCAGGGTAGAGCATAGCATAGCCTTGTACATTCTAGCAATGAGTAGGAAATGAGGGTCAGGAGGAGGAAGGGAAAGGGGTACAGCACGGCATCGTTTGGCATAGAATGGTGTAGCAAGGAGTGGGAAGGGGATGCCAGGATGAGGAAGAATGCCATAAGACTGAGGAGGAGGGAAGAGGGAAGAGCATAGCATAGTACGCTACAGGATAGCGTAGGAAATAGTGCGAAATGGGAGCGAGGGCTATGAGGAAGATTCCAGGCATTAATAGTATTATTTCACTGAAGTATGGAACAACGGTCTTCTTTATATTTCCGTCTGGTCAGAAACGTAAAACGCAATAAAAACGTAGCTGCACCTTTTGAAAGTGCTCCGAAGAGGGTACGTCCTCATATTCATACCCTTCTGCTCTTTGCGCCCCTCTGAGAAAGGGCTCCCCGGTAAATCTCATCGCTGAAGCTTTGAAGTATGAACTGGCCATAGCACGCAAGCGAAACACAGTTTGAGCTTTGTTGCACGTTTATAATCACAGTATGCGCATGCCTATGGCTATACGTTCATAATGGAAGCCGTGGAAAGTGACCACCGCGCTGATACGACAGTTTCATTGATCGCTCTGGAGAGATAAAAGCGGCATGATTGCAGCAACAGTTACAGCGAGCAGGGGCAGCAAACCCGAACTACCTACGACAACATAACTTATATCTAGTGGAAACTGCGATACACCCCACACGTTATCTGCGCGACTGGACTTACAACACATAAGTAGCAAACCACGTTCTTCAGAGTGCTAAAAAACATCATTACAGTTGCCACTGTCAAAGATAAGCAGCAGTATTTCTTTTTCGTTGCAGGGCTGCGACGGTATCACCTTACCTTCATCGCAACAAGGTCCGGATTTGCCTTTTCAACCAATTGCCGGGTTTATAGGTGCTCAGATTAGCAACCGAAATATTTCGCGATATTTTGTCTTTGACTATTTCGACAGCCTCGTTCGTAAGGTAAGCACGAAGCCGAGCACGTCCGTCAAATGTGGAAAAATTGTGTTAAAGTCTCACTTTTTCTCTCTCCGTTTTGTGAATGGGAAGAATTTTCTTCAATGTTAGGCTACTGTGACTGCATCTATCTATCTATCTATCTATCTATCTATCTATCTATCTATCTATCTATCTATCTATCTATCTATCTATCTATCTATCTATCTATCTATCTATCTATCTATCTATCTAATGTAGCAAGTAATATCTCAACGTCGCAGGGAACTATGTCATAGCGTCATATCAGAATGGAGAATAGAACAGACCTCTAAAGACTATACCGGGCGTTTCGGAAAACGTCACCGAAAATGTCATAATTGACTGATATCTGGTGTTTATGTCCCAAAACCACGATGCGGTTATGAAAGACGCCGTAGTGGGGGATTCTGCAATTTGCGAACCACTGGGCTTCTTTTAACGCGCACTGACATCGCAGAGCACCCGGGCCTGATCAGTTCGCCTCAGTCGAAATGCAGCCAGCGCGGCCGGGATTGGATCCGGCGAATTTCGGATCAGCAGCCGAGTGCCATAGCTGCTAGACCGCTATGGCGCTGCCGAAGGTCTTCTAAATACTGAGAAGGAAATCTTAGCGCACTTTTTGCGGAAAGGCTCAGTTAATCGTTGCACACACCGCGAAGTGTGCGGGAAGTATATTGCGAACAGTAATTTTCAGGATCAGACAACTTAACTTTTAAACCAAAACATCTAGGTGTTCAAATGCAATTTAAGAGTACAGCTAATATATTACGTGTTGTAATATTTTCGAAAGGGCAAAGGCGCTAATTCGCACGGTTCGCCGAAATCTGGCTGAGGGCATCCAGGAAACTGACACTAAACAGCGAAAGAGCACTGTTGCCGTTATACTCGGTACTGGCCCATGCGACAATACACGCATGCCTAGCTGTGGAGTGCCTATTACGAGAAGCGCGATCAGTCGCTGCAAGGAAACGATAAAATTCGCCGCTTGAAAAATGCTTCCCAGTAATCGATCGTCAATGTAAGAGCAACAACTGCATTTTAGATGCGAAGCAGCTCTTTGACTAGCCTGTGTAACGCCCTTTGTGCGTCCGTACGGCGAGGGCGAAGGCAACGCGCTGCCCTCGCCGCAGGTGTTGGAGCGGTGCCAAGTAGGTAACACCGCAGCTGCGCGTTGACGTCACGCTCCCCTCGCAGTGCGCGCGGACGTCACCCTCGCCTGCCGCGCGCTCGCCGCTGCTGCCGCCTCGTCCGTTCGCCCCCAACACCTGCCGCTACCGCTGCTCGCTCCGGCACCGCGACCGACAAAAAATTAACACCATCTTCCCAAAGGGAACCCTGATGGGATGCGAAGCACCCGCGTTAGCGCCGTTCAACCCTTGACGCCACCCGTGCGCAACGCTGCTGCTTCGCATCCCATCAGGGTTCCCTTTGGGAAGATGGCGTTAATTTTTTTTCAACTGCTCAGTTTCGGTTTCCTACTTGCAGTTAGCCAAATTTCCGCGATCTGTAGAAATTTCCAGCGTTGCCTTTTCGGAAATATTACAACGGATACTGATTCCCTCTGCAAATAACGTATTCGTCAATATGGTTTGGGCGTTTAGAGGTTTTGGTTAAAAAGCTAGTCCAATTTCCGGATTTGGTGGCCAAAACATCACTCCTACCACTTTGCCGTGCGTGCCAGCAAGAACTATGCAATTCCAGAAAAAGTGCACAAATATATGCTCTTCTGTATTAATAAAATTGTCTGAAACACTCGGTAAGGGTTCATACACTGGCCCCTTCTTCACACTTGTGCTGTTCCACTCATCGCATTCAACGGGATTTTGGTATCTCTTAAGTGTGGAGCGGGGCGTTAGGGCGGCGAACCTGAAAGCACGAGCAGTTTGAAAGAGATTATATTACTTTGTAGACAGGAAAACAGGAATGTTTAGACGATGTGGAACCTCTGGAGACTTCACCTACTGGTGTTCTTCACGTGGCAATATGACGTAACCGGAAAGTGATGCCGATAAGTTGAGGAGGGTCCGGTGAGCATGTGAGCGAAAGATTATTGCGGTGGACGCACCACGAAGTACGTAATTTGGTTTCAAAAATACAGGCGGAAAGCGCCTGCACTCCTCTCAACATATAAAGCGTCACATGTCCCGCAGAGCAAGTCGCTTGGGTTTTTCCATTGCTCTTTGAGAGGTAGACCCGTATTTTCTTTATTAATTTTGTTCAAGATGAACAAGTACAGCATAGCAGATCATCCTTCGGCGGAAACGAAAACATCCCATGCTGTTTCTTCCTCAAGCGACTCAGTCGGCGCACCTTTGTTATGTCATATGTTGAAAGAATGGCGGGTGCTTTCGAGATGTGTTTTTGAAACCTGACTTGTGCGCGCAGTGGAATGGTGCTCGGCTGGCAGGTTCA
The DNA here is from genome assembly GCA_013339685.2 of Hyalomma asiaticum. Taxonomy (NCBI): domain Eukaryota; kingdom Metazoa; phylum Arthropoda; class Arachnida; order Ixodida; family Ixodidae; genus Hyalomma; species Hyalomma asiaticum. The sequence goes on from CM023490.1 coordinate 42,902,120, forward strand.
CAGGAACCTCGGCGTTTGTGAACGGCATCGTCTTCTGACTTCGTTCGAAAACTGTTGCACGGCTTCTTTAAATGAAGTGTTCTTGTAGAATTTCGGGAAATGTTCTCTACTGCGTGAGTTTTCTTTCTAATAGTACACTGGGACGTCTAGAACATTGCTGTCACAACAAAATCTAGAAAAGTGATTCCAGGTATATATGCCAGCGTCTCAGGGCTGTATTCGCGTCTCACAGTGTTGGTCACTCACTTCCTGTGAGATGGGGCAGCATTCTCGTAGATTAGATCACACTTCTTCAGCTGGTGGCATGACTGTACAAATGACGCGACACACTTTTATGCTTCGCCTGTAAAGTACCCACATAGGTATTTAGAGAACTTGCATTTGTATAACCATCAATGGACAAGGTGCTCGTGTGCGCGATACAGATTCATCATGATAGTTTTACTAAACACGGTATTCTAGAGTCTAGTGTTTTGCTTTGGCTCGCCGGCTATGGCATTGGGGTGCTGATCCGACGGTTACGAGGTCGAATCTTGGTCGCGGCTACTGCGTTTAGATGGAAGTGAAAGGTTGAGGCCTGCGTACAGTGCGATGTGGGTACTCGTTAAAGAACTCCAGGCGGTTGAAATTACCGGATCCCTCAACAAAGGCATCTCTCATCCTTATATTGTGGTTGTGGTACGTAAAAGCTCCCAAAATTAATCATCTCTGAGTGTGTTCCTTTAGCAATATTCGTCTCCGCCCTGAGGCAAGAAATGTGTCGTTTTGGAAATTTTTTTCCTTAATTCATTTCTTTATCTGGTGCGAAAATGATAACATGAATTACAAAAAAAGAAGCATGATTTAATTGAAGACTGCAGATTTTTCACCCGATTCTGGTAGTATTGCAAGAATGATATGGCTTGTTTGGACACCGTGCCTTCTGTGTGATTGTCGTGTGACTGCTGTGAGTTTTTCTTGTCGCAGTATTGCGCCGGGAGGGTCACCCTTCGGAACATAACATTTGGTCTCGCCGCCTACGATGTCAACTACGACTACGGCGAGAGCAGCGTGCCATCGTGTGACCCGAATGTCACTAAAATAGGCAACTTCGCTCGGGTTGACGTAATGAGCAAAATGAGGGACGTTTTCCGGAGGCCTGACATTGGCACCCTGGATTTACAGGGGTGCGTTGACGCAGTCCTTAATTAAGGTAGGCTCAGGAGGCGTTCAGACTTCTAGATATCGTGGCAAGGTGCATGCTGCGTGGTGGTAGCTTTCCACGAAGATTTGACTGGAACATCAGCAAACACACCGCTGCACACAAACCGACAGAAACGCATTATATATACATACATACATACATACATACATACATACATACATACATACATACATACATACATACATACATACATACATACATACATATAAATGCCCAAAGAGATGTTTGCTAAGAACAATGAAAAAATGAATATTTAACTTGCCTTACGGCCGGAACGTTAGTTATTAAATATTAAGTTTATATTGTTTGTTGGTTCGTTAAGCCATTGACGAGCCCTTGACCCTTTCCCTTTCGTCATTTCATAGCTAGTGTCTCATTCTCGCAGACTTTGTGCCTTTAGGTAGCATACGAGGGTTTATACGGCAGCAGGCATCTCGCCGTAAGCTCACGTTCTACCTGACACCTCCTGTCAATAAAGAATGTGCCACACTCTCCGCCATAACTACGAGTGGCGCTACCTAACATCGCCAGGACTATATGTACTATTATGAGCAATATGAAAGCGAACACAGGAGCGCGTGGCGAATAGCCTGGGGAGAGACTCGGACTGTTACGCGAATGGCACTGTGAAAAAGAAAGGGGGTCATTTTGCTGATGAAATATCGTCCGATAGCCTAGAAGAGGGTAATCATTGCTGGGACTTGCAGCGATTAGTTTTCTTTTTCTATTATTTTTTTTATTCATACAAGCGCTTGGTGGCACCTTTAGACCTTGCCCTGTATTTCCAACAGCTGCTTTCAATCGACACGATGAGTTGTCATGGCACTTAAACAGCGGCTCCGCGGCGCTCCAACGAATCACCATAAGAGAATGTAATGAACAATTAAATAAAAAGATTCATTGGTATAATATAACCCATGAGACTTGTTTTGTCTATCAGTGACGCGCTAAGTTCTGAAAGATTCACAAGTACGGTGCTATCTATGGCCGACGCACAACCGTCAACTGTGATTTTGACGCCTAAAGATGCTTCGAGTATCTCTTAACAGCTAAAGATATCAAACATCTAAAAAACGAAGTTATGCACATATGAAAGAATGGCGAGCATAATCTGGGACGACGCTGTTGCCTTGGTTTATCTGCCTCTGTATATGCTTTTTTAATGTTCTGCAAGTGACAAAAAATTTGTTTTCGACATACCTTACGGCGTTCTTTTAGTTAAAAACAGTGCTACTTTTCAAAACGCTTCAGCGCACAAAATTACCAGTGAAGTAATATCAAACGTTGTTATTCAAACCACCTTCGTGACAACAGTTTTTAGAACAGGGTTCACTTCTCCACTTTGTTTCCGACGGCGGCCGCCCCTTATCACCGATACTTTGGTTTGAGGCTGTTTGCCACGCGTTCCTGTGTTCCCTTTCATATTGCTCACGATAGGCGGGACGACCACCTTCGTAGCTCAGCGGTAGAGCATCGGATGCGTCATTCGAAGGGCGTGGGTTCGGTTGCCGCCGAACAGAGGTTTTCTATGAGTCTACTTTAATGCCTTACTCCTTATCCAGAATTACGATATTACAGTTACGAACATTATTAACTTTCCCTACGCTTTCCTAGACTAGAATCCATCGTAAAGACCTCATATTCTTTCTTATTTCGGTGTTCAGTTATACATCCGATATTATTAGGATAAACTGTTGTGATTTAATGGTGGCACTTGAAGCTACCATTAAATCCATCTCATTTTTACTTCGATGGGTTACTGCCAAACGTCCCTTCTCTTCCTTTAACGACGATAATTTTCCTTAGGCCACCTAAACGGGTAGAACTGTCTGTCTGCTTCTCTGTCTCTGTCTGTCTGTACGACACTCGATTGAGTACGGCAGGCAAAACGAACCGATATACTAGGACTGAATGACATAGCGCAAGCATGAGTATTTCACAGCACGAAGTATTAAGTTAAAGTATACGGACACAGCCGTTATCCGCAGCGTTCATTATTTTAAGAAGACGCATTGGACTGGTTTTTGGGTTAGCACATGAAATTTCAACGCTCTATCAATGGCGTCGAAGGGACGCTTGGCGTTAAGCCCAGCTAAACAAGAGATTCCGACAGATGGCGCAAGAACATGGCGTTCGAGACACTTGTTTCATTTATTTGACAGTCTCTGCTAGGGTGCAGGCGTGAGCGGACGTGTTTTTCGAGGTCTTCGTGACGACCGCGGCAGAGAAGTGTTCTTGCACGCATTGAGCTTGCTTTTCTAGTATAGACTCATTAGTATGGGGCAAACACACCCACGTACGGACGCGTGCCATATATAGCCAGATATGCGTACATGGCCATATATGCATATCTGGCTAAATATGGGACGTGTCCGTATGTGGCCATAAGGCTACCTTCAAACCGTACGCGAACAGGTTCAACACTGTTAAGAGCATCCCGGTGATGCTTAGGCGCTCAAATCGTCATTGTCAAGTTCAGGAAAGCTGGCATATAACATATTAACGCCGGATGACATCGCCACTTGAGTTTTTCTGGCCCCAGCTCCATATTTTTGACGACGCGAATAATTGCCACGTCACCGCATACGCCCCAAGAAGCATCTATCTATTTAGGTTTCGGTTTGAGCATATAGGTCACTCGGTAATCTAAGATTATTGGCGAGTTTCTCAGCGTATTGAACCACCCTGTCTGCTGCATGACTATCCGTGCCATTGGAGAACAGCGATATCACGATATGGTGAAATAACCGCCGGAGTTGGTCTTTAAGCTTGAGACATCCTCCTATAGCAGTAAACTCCAACCAAGAACTTATCTTGTAGGAAAACTGAACAATATAGGCTGTAAGCCCGCGAAATAGTCACTTAAAGGGCTCCTGGAGCATTTTTTTAACACAGCCAGAAAGCGCTGCTGGTTACTCGTGGAGGATACTCTGAGCATGCGAGACGAATAAATATGCTACTGCAAGCAACAGGGATTTTACAATTTCATTTCAAACACAGCTGAAAAGCGCCTATTGTTCTTTCTAGAAATGATGTCAGTGGGGCACCTGCTACTGCGGTTGACGTTTTCTTTGCTCTTTAAGAGATGGAAGCACATTTCCTTATTGGCCGAATAGTAAAACGAACAACAGAGCATAGCAGGTGACATTTAGGTGTTAACGAAATCATGCCATGCTATTTCTACCTCAAGAAACTTAGTCGATGCCCTGGGATGTCATTTGTTGAATGAAGAGTGAGTGCTTTCCAGCTGCGTTCAAAACGAAACTGAAATGGATGCTGCATGCAGAGCAAATACATTTGGTCAACGTGCTCGGAAGAGCACTGACGACTGATGAGCATTATTTTCTGACTTTGTTGGATAAACGTAGGAGAACCGCAATATAGCTACTCTAGGAATAATAATAGTGATGTTTCGGTTAAGGAAAGGGACGATAAATCCTGTAGCACTCCTCTGCTGTGCGGTTCAGTGTGCGTGTTATTAGAAGAAATCGAATCGAACATCAAAAAGGCGCAAAAGCCGCAGTTGAGGGCTCCGGAAATTTTGACCCTCTGGGGATCCTTATCCTGCATGAAGAAGACAGAGAACATTCACCTCTAGTAGCGCACACCCTATTTATCTTCAAGTACCATAATATTCTAAACACTATGACAATAGGTTGCTCATTCCAAGGTCACGGGACCGAATCCCAACCGCTGCGACATCATTTCGATGGAGTCCAAATGTTGAGGCCCGTGTACCGTGCCATGTCCGGGCATAGTAAAGGGGTCGAAGCCCTCCACTGCGGTGCCCCTTACTAAAATACAGTGGTTTTACGACTTAAAACCCCCGAACTCGATCGAATGCAAGTACCACGGTATAGTGGCCCCACTACTAAAATTTCTTGTATTGAGCGTGGTAGACTGATCCGTCCATGTTGGCCACGTGTAAAAAAGAGCGGAAATCGCCACCGCCTGGCTTGAATCTTTGAGCAAGAAGCATGCATCTGACTCTTTGTAAAAGGACGGAATGCTCGGCGATGAATATTGTAGTCAAAAAGTGCTACTGAAAAGCGAGAGTGCCAGTCAAATGCGTAAGACTGGCCGCTCTTAAGACAGTACGGAGCCCCCCCCCCCCCCCCGTAGTGATCCTCAAGCAGTAAGTTATTAGCTATGGGTACCAAACATGTAACACTTTGCAGTATGCAGGGGTGTCGTTGCCTGTGCTGGTTATGGGCATGAAATATTCTTCCAAAGTTTTGGTGCTCATTGAAATGAGCGTTATCCTGAACGCAAAATAAAGTAAAATGCCCTCGCCAAATGATTGTGGAATACGCTATGGCCAGGAAAATTCAGACGTCGTTTGGGCCATCTTGCGACTTGTCAAGACCTAGCCGTATAGTTGCAATCATTCCTAAATGCACGCCTCAACTCTCAGCGATCCTGAGAAACTGAGACGAACGGATAGCAGCGACGTAGTTCGAATCGTGAAATTGTCCGAGTTATAGGAGCCTGTGAACTTCATTGCGTAAAAGATCGCTGGAAGTTATGCGAGCAAACTCGTAAATTATAGGGGATCTGCAAGCAATTCCTTAGTTTCCGTCGTCGCTTTGTGTGTAGGCCTCATTAGTTTGCTAAAGCGCAAGCTTGACGATTATTTTAAATACTTTTCTTACACTCGCGTGGTAAAAGGTCGCAATCTTGTCTTTTTTCAGGTCACAATGCCATATGGCTAGCTGCAATCGCATCAGCAGCTACTTGGTCAAATAGAGCGGGTTCCTTTAAAAGCTAACCTGCGGATCATACCGAATTCTTGCATCGCCATCTATGAAAGAGAGGGAAGATCAGCTAGACCCGAGGATACAAAGCAGGGGTCGTTTCTTGTTGTTAATTGTTGTTAAGCCAAATATTATTCCGAAGTAACGCATATTCGTTCAAGGCAGCTAGGTTGCCTTATATTATTATTATCTTGCTGACAGAACGTTATTAAAAGATATATGAATATTTTGTACTTCCCAGAAGAGATGTAAATATTATAGGATCGCCATTGTATGAGCATGATTTTCGCTATTTACGCCGCACGTTATGCTGTTATGCTGTCAACATATTTCTTTTCAGGGGACGTACAACAACATTTCGTGTATAACACTGAATGTTCGTGCTATGTGTGTTTAGTTTATGCAAGTCTTCCTCAATAAATAAATCCATAACCTATTTATGCAACTGAATGAGATCGCACTGGAGTGAAATGCAGAATTGACTCCAAAATGCTGTTTAACGCGCCTCCATCGGAGGCTAGCGTGGTGTGCTGGCGTACACTCATGCACACATCGTTCAGTGCCAGATAAGTGAGAAGTGATTATTTTTTGTACAAAAATTATAGGAGCGTTACTAACCGGCTGGCCAAACGGGCGACAGTTGACTCTGGTAATGTGCAAGCGGTTAAATTCTCGGGCTGAAAACATCCCTACAGCACAAAATGTAATTTGCAGCGAGAGCTGCGAGATGTTTAAATCAAGCGAAGGCGTTCTCTTGAGACTCATTTTTCTCGCACTTGGCAAACTGCCTTTCTTCGTAATGGTGCCTCTGAAAATCCCAGAGCACACTTCACTATTCTTGGAGTCTGCCCAAACGATAGAGATGGAGTATCGAACAAGGCCTCAAGGTTGACATCCGGCGATGGTCTAAGTAATGGGGGCGCACCTACTCCAAACCTAACGCTGACGTACGGGACCAACGTGTAATTTGGTATGGCAACAGGTGGCAACGCTACAACGAAAGACGGCGGTGACCTGACTACGCTTTCGTAATGGCGTAAGAACAAGAGAGAAGCGACGTAACAGTATTCAGTAAACAGTGTTTCACCTGTTATTTTTAATTTGGAGTGCCTGCATGTTTTTTATACAGGTTCTCGGAAGAAAAATCGCTCGCCAGTGTCTAGAGGGCAAGAACCATTTCCACAAGTTGCAGGAAATCTTGCTTAGGGGACACTGCAGGATGACGGAATCGCAAAGCTGTGCACAGGTGCCCCAGTTGGTATAATGCAAACGTACCACACACGTTTGTTAAATAAAGCTCTTTTAATGTTTCAGTTTCCCGTGCGCACACAGGTTTGGTAAACAACCTAAAGTTGCTTATATTCCACCTTTCTGCAGACTTACATACGTTATCTTACAGGTCGACATTCCCTATAGTGATATATCTATCTCCACGATTTTGGATAAGCAATCCGCTGTATTCTGTATTGCCATTGTTTGACAAATCGTTGAGTTATCTAAACATAGCTACAGAATATAGAATGTACGGAATTGTCAAACCATGGCTATGAAGCCCTCACTTCTCAGCTTTGAAGCAATCTTCCTAGACATAGCTAGTTAACTGCACTGGTGCGTTCCCGCCTGCATACGGTCCAGCTTTAACGAATGTATTTGAGCAACCGAGCTACTACTCCCTCTGGAAACGTCATAGCACTAGGCAGGGCTGGGCAGCTTCGCGATACAAGAGTACCGCCACTGTCTCTTACAGATACTTCTGGGTATCTGTATTCCTCTCTCGAGGTACATGTGAAAAAACGTATTTGTATCTCAGTATACTGCAACACTTTTACGATGTATCGGCTGTATCGAGATACTGTTGAAGACAAGGATATCTTCTTACTTTTTTCGCAAATAAGACGGTGTGTTTACAACGGGGGGAACAGCTTTTTTTTCTTATAAGCGACGAAAAAGGGCGCCGCCATTCGGCGACATAGCAGGCAAGCGAAGGGCGCCCCCGCGCATTGAATTGTGCATGCTGCTAGAGGTGTCGTCGGGAGAGCCGATGTTGTCCCAAGGCCAGTGCAGGACCCCTAATATTTTTTGAGCAGCCAGCCATTTTTTCATGACCCCAGCGCGGGTACCACCTTGAAACAGGGGCGTTGGTGCCATTTCAACAAGCGCTTCCCGGAGCGGCGGTGGCTTGAAGGTGGCTGTCCTCTTTGTCGCGCTCCCAGCGTGTGAGGCCTAACCTAACCCAACCTGAACTGACCTGATTTGCAAGCGCGCGTCAGTCATATGTGGAACAGGGCTGCCCCACCGCCACAGCCGATTTCTCCTGTTGTGGCGTGTTCAAACGGGCTAGAAAGACCGTTTCTTTCATGGCCCACAGCGGGACGACAGGAATCGATGATTATAAAGGTTTTTTTGTCAGCAGACGAGTATCGGCTTTTTCCCACTGCGTGGTCTTCTCAGATGAGAAAGCCAAACGCTGTAGCAGTCAGGCTATCCCTGGTATAAAAAAAAACAAAAACATATGCACCGCCAAGTTGTCTGACTTCTCCACCTCTTGACTGTTTAGCGTCGTACTTAGGCGTCTGGCCCTGCTCCGTCGGAACTCGGGACGTGGTTCTCATGGCGCTTTTTGGAGGAGAAGAAAGGTATTTCTCCCACCATGAAGTGTCGAACCCCCAAGTCAACCCTAGAGCAATTATGCAAAGAATTCATACTTTTTCGTCGTCGGTGGCCCTCCGCCACCCAGCTGCTGGTTGTGCACGTGGCTTCCGGGGGCATTTCGATTGCCTGTCGTCATATCGCAAATGCTGCACGACTTTCCTGCCATGAAAGCGCTATTTATTTGCTACAATACAAATTTGTGCTCGCCTGCAGCGGTATAGAGAACTTTCTCGTTCGCGAACCTTGTGTTGAGGCCCGATCCGACGCTGTTTAGAAGATTGCCGATTTGAGAAGCAGCTGTTCAGTGCAGTTAATGCGATGACATTCTCATCGTAGCAGATCTACGTAGATACATGTTTTTATTTCATAATGCATTGATGTGCATTAATGATTAGAACTACACGCCTGACTTACTTATTGCCCCTGCACCATACCACCTCACAATGGTGGTAATAGCAGTTTCTCAGTCCCTCCTGCATATAGTGAAACATGCCGCAGAAAAGCAAAGGGTTCATTCCTGAAGTTTTAATGGAAGTCCAGTTTTTATGCCCTTCGTGCACGTCTTGTGGGATGGCCTCTAGACGGCCGCAGGCAGACATGCAGTGGCCAGGTTTTTTTAAGTCCACAGAAAGGCATAACGACCTTGACCCGGCACCTTCTATCAAAGCAAGCAAGGGTTCAGCACCGAACATAAGGACCCTCTCGTAAAATGCTCTGTGGAGTTGTTTACTAGTTACACGTCATCAAAAAGAAAATCCGTTCCGTTACACGGACAGGTGCCATAGTGACCATATTAGAAAGTCCAGACTAGAAGCGCTGGAGATAGATGGTAAGGATGCGCTCTTGGTAGCGCACGTACGTGCATGTGAGTAAGCCGCAATTCGGTGAAATTAACCATTTTAGGACGAAGTGTAAGTTGTCTCCTGTCGGCTTACCTTGGAGGCTTTCATGAACCACAGCTATTATTCGGTAAACGAGGCTTTGTTTACCTTGTCTTCATCTCAGTGATTTATTACTATGTGCTATCTGGCATGTGCGGCTGCGTGTTGCGTTTTTTTTTTCATGGCCTTGTTATTGGGGGTTGCGCATGCGCAGCTACATAAAACATCGTTTAGGTCTCATCGCGTGTGGCAAGAATAAACAGCCAGCAGCTCGCGTCCTCGTCTGCCTCTTCTTTGGGAGTGTATATGCGTGTGCCCATCGCGCTGTACGCTGTTCAAAATGAAACAACCTAGCCCAAGAGTTTGTTTTGTTAACAGAGTATAAAATTTCCTAGCTGCATAAGTGTATATCAAAGAAAACATGAACATACCCCACTATAAGTCTACGTTTTCAAGCTTTTGAATAAATAAATGTATGAGGCCTTAGAACCATATGAAATGTTTTTATGTTATAAATACAATGTGGGTAGGGGAGCGTACTTGACAAACCCTTCGCTTAAAGTTACATTATCTGGGAGGCTTTTAAGGTTACTTGGTTCCTCTCTCATCCATTTTCACCGGAAGCACCATCCAGTGAGGACTGCTTGAGAATAGCCATTTTCGGACACTATGACTGCACTTACGACAGTGGTTTCTGATGTGGAAGGCACGCTGTCGCTAAAAGATAGGTCGGGGAGCACGCTTTATGCGAAATTTGACAGCGCAATTATGGGCAACTAAGCGGGAGTGGAGACGATATCTAAATTGAATGTGCCGCGCCAACTGTAAAGTGCTCTCGTGCTGCATGGACGACTGGCGGCAAGCACAATAGACGAATTCTTTAGGCAACACGAGTTACCGGGGATGCGAGCGTTTTAGTGAACAAAACTTCTATATACCATCGGTAGAGCTGTCTGGAGAAATCGGAAACATTAAAGACACTGATATCAGGCGGTCGTCAATTTGCTTCACCGTACAATTACGCTTAGAGCTCAAAAAAAAAAAAGAAGAAAGAAGATGCCCTCTCAAGGAGAACTTGATGTAGTAATTAAGTATTCCACTCAAAGGCTAATGACACATCTTTGCCTTTCTGGCATTCCAAGGGTACGCAATACGAACATTGCACATGTAGATCGAGTGAACGCGTTTGTATGTGTGAGAAGTAAACACAAAGCGAGCGTTAGCTATATTGCCAGCGTATTTGCCATGAATATATGGTTTATGTTGTAATCTTGAGGTGAAGACTTCCATCAGAATGTTTGCTCGTTATGTTACAAATCATTTTATTCTTTTACAATGGTGCCAGCGCTATCGCGAGAGCATCTTAAGTATTCTTGCGCTGCTTTCCGTTTTATGTCATGCCGCACATTGGGCATCGTCGCTATCACATGCATACAAATGAAACACCATCGAGTAGAGGCAAACAGTGCGAAAAGTCCAATACACGCATATAATACATGAAAGTGAGGAAAAACGGCGGACGCAGCTGAAGGTCAAGTGTTGGTTTTTTATCCCCACACTGAAGTGACTTGAATGAGGAACCGCGCAAGAGTGGAAAGAAGCCTAGAAAGACTACGACTCCTCATCTTGGACGCTGTCCCTGACCAGAAAAAGAAGGAACGTCTACCAGAGCAAAGGCTACAACCACTACTACTACGCAAAGCACCAGATAGAATAACGTGGGCGGGGCCCTTCTTCCACGTCAGGGGTGTCCACAAGGGTTCGTAGCGCGTGATCGAGGGTTGCCTGCTGTTTTCCGAGACAAGATCACCATGTCGTGTCTCACATGGTGGCGCTCGTATTTATCATTTTTGCCCACAGTGGGCTTAGATTGATTTCTCGCGACATATCTGTGTGGTATGCGATGCTGTTGGAGCGCCCCCAGGAGAAGCACATACGTTTGAACATCTGTCAGCAAGATATAGACCGATACACAAAGAGGTGCTTGCATAGTCCATGGATATCTTTTTGAAATGACAACCCTCGACCAGCGAAAGAATGCCCTGAACTGCACTCGTGCATGTGCGCAGCAGCCGTGCTTCTTTTTTATGCGTATGTTAGAATAAAAGTACCTTCGTAGGAACATTATCGAACCTACTATTCCGTTTGCCCCATCCATGGTTTGGTTCCATAGATAGTAATTATCATCATTGTTGTCTTAGCTACCGTTATAGGGCGCGAGCTAAGCCGGAAGACAAGGGAGAAGAAGAAGAAGAATACCTACGGTACAGAGGTGGTTGGATCGGCTCCTGCTCTCGGAAATTGTGAGTATCTTAAGCGCTCCAGCAAATCAACCGCTGCTTGTGCGTTACTTCTGAAGCCACCGAGCTAGGTAAAAGCGGAAGCACTGGGTCTTGTAGCCGACATGACATAATTATGCATAACAGAACATAAGACATACTATGACATCGAATAGCCCATATCAGCCTTGGACAGAGCAATGCTAACAACTCTGCGTACTTACTTTCCCTTACGTAGCCCATCCGCTGCTATGTACTGTTACCGGTGCGGCGTCCTCAGTAGCATCGAGAATGGAATACACGAAAAGAAAGTCCCGCAACAGTTTTTCTTTTCCGTTTGACCTCTGACTTACAATTAGTGAGCCAAATAAATGAAAGTATCTGTTTCGGAAGCTTGAAAAGATTTTGCTAGCATATGTGTACGACGACAAGATGACTACATTGTGAACAATACGTTTCTTAAGGCTATCATCTATCTTGCAGCAGCCCAGGAAAATATCTGTGAACGTAGAAATACGAAGCGGCTAACGTTATGGTAGTTCAGGGAAAACGTGATATGAATGTACCCTGTGTTTGTGCAGGTAGCTCTTCCTACTGCTTGCAGATCTCGTCGTGAGAACTGCGTGAAAAACCGCTCCGACTATGGAAGTGACGGGTAAGTTCACCTGTGAAAAAATAACGAAATTTCCCAGATTCTACGCAATGTGGCAATCGCTGCCCCGCGACGCTATCGGCGAAGAAATCACCTATGGCGTATGGTTCGGCAATCAGCGAAGTGGTACAAGTTGTACCAAGACCTTGTGTAAATTTAGTCGTTGCGTGGATAACTTGGGCATACCTGGAACGCCGTCACACAGTCGCGACTAAATCCGAGCTGAAGGTACAGAGAAATATCAGCGCGATCGTTAGTGGAGATCTCTTTCGTTGAAGAGAACTGTCGGTTGTCGAATTTGTACGGCGTAAGGTAAGGCTGGATAAAAGCACGCTGAGTAAATACGCTACGCATACATTGCTTATCAAACTGTTATCAGTGTGCTTGGTGCACAACACAACAGCAACAGTCCTTAAACAAGCACTATCGCCACAAGTACTGATGCAATCGGATTATTTACACTATGGTATGCTAGGCAAGATATATTACGGTCAAGTGGTAGCCTGTTTAACAGGCGCCTTGTAGGCCCAGTTTTATTGCTACGACGTTGTAGGCTGTCTTCGTTCATTAGGGCACGCTTGCCTCTCGTTGTCCTTGTTAAATGCCATTTCTGCCGAACTTGAGTCACTTTCCATCCATCCATCCACTTGGCGGCTGTTTTGTTACCACCCTAACATCCCATTTACCACCCTAATTAGATACTTTAGATGGTAGGCTGGTATCTATACTTGGATGGTAGGGTGCGAACGTGTGACCCACGTCAGTGATATCCACAACTTATTTAGAGAGCAACCACACGACACATCCACACACACACACACACCCACACATCCAGGTACCAACCACGTACAGCGCTTGATACGTGTGTGTGTGTGTGTGTGTGTGTGTGTGTGTGTGTGTGTGTGTGTGTGTGTGTGTGTGTGTGTGTGTGTGTGTGTGTGTGTGTGTGTGTGTGTGTGTGTGTGTGTGTGTGTGTGTGTGTGTGTGTGTGTGTGTGTGTGTGTGTGTGTGTGTGTGTGTGTGTTTCGTGTGGTTGCGCTCTAAATAAGTTTTGGATATGTTCTACCAACTAGCCCAACAACAAGTTCTTTTAGAGGACACGTCAGTGATGGATGTTAACATCACCAACACGATATACGCGTGATGTACCTTACGATTCACGACACTGCTACCACGTGTTTCTCAAACCCTCAGTGCGTGAGCCGTGTTAAGCGGGTATGCGCCACAGATGTTTCAGTTTTATACAGCCCAAGTCAATCAGGTGGAAACAAAAATGCACACTTAACATATAACAAGAACAGACTTAAGAACAATAAAGGCACACCACTTGTTGGAGTTTGCTAATGAAATACGAACATTTACGGCGATACGGCGGCTCCTCTCGCGGGTGCATTTATTAGATATTTATAATGCACAAGCAATTGGGAAGATGGTGCTTGTGTAACGGCAACTGCGCTTCTAAGGTGTGTTCTGCGCTGTCATAGCAATGTGCTCAGAAATACATATGTTCTTCCTTCACTCGGTAGCCTTTTGCACAAAGTTGCTCGATCCCGTAGGAATACTTCAGTGAACTACGCTTATGATAAGCAGGTATGAAATGACGAGCCCATGGAAAAGACTGAGTAACTAAACTGGAGGCTACTTTTGCATGGAATTCATACTCCCTGAAGTGTCATATAAGTACGTTATTTATAATAATAATAATAATAATAATAATAATAATAATAATAATAATAATAATAATAATAATAATAATAATAATAATAATTTTATTTGCCATCTTTATGAGATACAGATGGGGGGATTGTAGAAAAAAAGCTGTCCCGGGACAGCTTGACTAGCCTACAACCCTTTGTATTTGGCAGTGAGGCAATATTACACACACACACATATATATATATATATATATATATATATATATACATCCACTTTTACATAATTATACAAACACAAAGCCACACACACGTGCATATATACAGGGGTATACTAGTGCTTTTACATATTTCAACTCGCTCTTTCATCTGAAAAGGCAACGAAATCAAAGATGTTAAACATTGCAACATGAATCTATGCATAAACCACATACATCCTTTTAAGTTCTTTCAAGGAGGCCTTGAAAAGATCAAACTGTATCGATTTATAGCTGTTTAATAGTGTAGGTATTGTGTAGTGAAGCATTTGTTTTCCGTAGTTTGAACGCGGTGTTGGCACAAACCATTCCTCTAAGTGTCTGGTACCGTAGCTTGGAGCGACAAACATGCAGTTTTCTTGCTTGTTGGTTTCAGGAAGGTACCAACATTTCATGTATACTTGCCGTGGTTAGTACAGTCGCATATACCGCCTCGAAGGTTACACTTTGTTTTATGTGACTACAACACCTTGACGCACACGTGTATTTTATAAGGATGTTTGAATTACGCTGCAGGATCTTTAAATGCCTGGGCGTACTTTGCCTGGGCGTACTTTTGCCGGAAATGATACACCGCCGTTGTTTTACAATTCATAGCGTAGATTTTCTAATTGGTGGTTTTACATTACTGTTATATTTTATTAATATTACACTAAAATCATGTTGAACATGCGCAGATACGGGCAGCAATGTATCCGTAAGTATTATAACCTTGAGTAACGTAGTTCTGACTTACTAGTTATCAAGACATCACGTAGTTCGTTAAATAAAATATATTGGCAATGATATGAACATGAACAAAAAATATTATTTCATGAAAAGGAATTTAATATGCATCCAGGCGTCGCCAAACTGCTTAACACAAGTGCACACGTGGTTTACTACGGCGATAAAAGAAAAGCGGCCATGAGGCTAGCGTTTGGTGCACTAGTGTTCCCACCGCCGCATAAACGTACATGTGCTTTGTGAAGACGCGGCGATCCTTTGCGTAGTAACTGGGAATTATCTCACGTTGATGACGTGTAATAATGGAAATAATATGAAAAGGAAATTAGTCCCACCATAGCGATCTCTCGCGACTCAGCTCGCGGAAAGTTTCTATGCACAGTTAAATACAGGCATACCATCTCTAACGTGACTATTCTTGCAAAGGATTTCAAGATGTACTAGTCATTCATCTTTGATTAAAATTTTTTTTCTGCAGGATCTCACCTATAGGATTGAAGAGAAGAATTGCTCATATATGCAGAGTTTGAAAAATAACTCTACCCAGGAAAGGCACAGCGACACGTGAACACACCACCCGCTATTTTCACTAATGTCGCTTACATCAAAGGCTTATTGGTGAGATAGTGATTGTGGTGGTATTCGTTTCCGACAAGCTGATTACGTTATAGTTTCTAAAGGCACACACGTGCGAGTCTGCTAGGCCACATGCGAGTGCATACCTGGCTGTAGAGTAAAGCTTCCGGTAGCGTGGAAGAGTAACCTACTATTAAGGGAAACAACGGTTTTCAGTTTTCCGATACACAATTAACTTCAATTTCTTTTACGATTAGCAAAAAATATTACATGAGGACAACATATATTAAGAAGTCCGGCATTCAAAGACAGCAGGGACCTTCTTTTCAGCACGTGTTCCTTTAAAAAGCTTAAACATCCCGGAATCCTGGATTATGACGCAAACTTTCGCAGGGAAGTGAGCCCAGTACAAGCGGAACACAACAGAGCACGACGACAAGCAGCGCCGGTACAGCAGAACCATCGAGTGGACCGCCAGACTTGGCAGCACCAGAGGCGGTTGTCAGATCGACCGCGGCTATAGTTCCAGGAGCACAGGCTAACGGAGCCGCTGCGGCGGCGGCTGCAGCTACCGCTGTGTAAGTCCGCGAATGACAACGACGTGCGGAAAATGTAATATCTCCAGCAAAATAATGAACACATGTCATCAGACTTGCAGAAACACTTTCACTCGATGGAGAGGCCTACAGGACAGATATATGATGTTGCGGTTGATTTTCGTTAACAAATGAACACCGATCTGAAGTGCGCGCAGGTGAAGGTCATGGTATAACGCATCGTATGGTGAAGAGGTCGCTCACCTCCACTATTCTTGTGAAGCTTCTGCTCTGAATATACTGGCAATCTGGTTGACTCAAGGAAGTCACAGTAAAAAATCCCGCACCCCTTTAATCTCACGGAGGTGATTTCATTCACACTGCTGCGATTAGGCAATGATCTGATTTTTTAATCAAGCACTTGCAATTTGGCATTCGGAGGCTAAGTAATCCCTTCAAAAGTAATTTTAAACCATAAGTCGTGTTTTTTTCATAACGCTGAAAAGATACGGGAGAGGTTATTAGAAATTATCTCCGCAACAATTACTACACGTACCCCAGAGTGTCAAACATTATTAGTAAATTTTCAAGGCGTGCTATTCAGTAAGTATTTAATTATTACTAAATACTGAAAGCGTGCCTGCATGGACAAATGTCGTTTTGTGACAGGCCGAAGTATGGCTATCTCAATTGTGTTCTCTTCTCAGAACTATTGCACATACCGTAAGCAACATACATTTATTTTTGCTTATCGTACGAGAACGACCTATGTCAATCGCCTATTACCAGCTAAAGCTTAAATGACTGCCAGGTCAAAATGGCTGATTTGGAACCTGTAATGGTAATGCACAATTTTGATTTTTCTGATAACTTCAATTCCTCTGCGAGGGGCTACGTACACTTGCAAACATCAATATTGCAGAAAATCGGCTGTGCGAAATATTTCGGCGTAGAGTTTCTCCTCCTAAATAAAAATTACACTGGGAATTTGCTTAACATTTTTTTTCCGAAAACAATAACTGTGTATGGTTTTCTTACAGAATAAACATTCGGCTCACTAACGGATTACTGGCTCTAAGATGTTCCCTAGTTAGTGTGGCAGCCACGATATTAGATCTCAGTGGCAGTGGTTAACAGAGAGGGGAAAACCGTGCTATTATTGGCATTGGTCGAATAGCTAGCAGTCAAATTGTATTCGTTGATACGCGGTAGCTTCACTGCCAGCTTGGAAAAGTATGTGCGTTCCAAGTGGTTCCTACTGTTTGAAAGCAAATAATGGGCAGCATTTTCACTCGAAGTCATGAAGCGATCATAAGAAACAATGGGAGGCAGTGTGTGTAGCGATAGCGAATCGCGCGCAGCAGGTGGACATGCTTGGTGACGTGCTGCGCCTCAAGAAGACCACATCTAAATCTGCTTAAAGCAAGGCGTGGATGATGCTACAGATATAGATTAACCCCTTATTTTCTTTGGTTCATACTCTACGCAGGGTTCCTGTAGAAGCCGGTGGTTCCCGTTGGCCAATTATTGCGGTCGGCTGCATCCTGGTCATCGTGTTTGCTATGGGAGCCATTGTGTTCTACATTGTACTGCTATGTAAGTCGGTATGCGCTACAATTCAGATTCGTTTTTTTGTTAATGTATAAAAGTTACAGCTGCGTGGTTGCCAGCCATTGATTATCCAATACCAGTTTTTTCCCTTGTGTATTCATGTCACGGCAATGAAGTTCAAAAAATATAGATTATCGGTGATACATCATCCCTTACTTACTGATGGATGTGCAGTAAATGTAAGCAGTGCATTGAAAATGTATCTCGCGTATGATCTATCGCTTATTGAATTATTCTATCAAGTACGGAATGCGTCTGCCGTTAATGAGTTGCTTAATGATAAAAAATTTTCCTGGGCTGCATCACCTGGAAGCACAAAAATGAAAAATGTTTCAGCTGAACCAGACATTTCGCTTCCCTCGTTTCATGGTCATGAAAATATTTTAATATCAAGCATTATCAGCGCAAGCAATGTCAATGTCAAACTATTATAACGCAACATACGAAGATTTTGACAGATGGACTCGTTTGCATCAGGGCTGCAAGGTTAGTGCACTAGTTGTCACCGTCACATGGAAAAGTTAATTTGCTGAAATGCTCACTCCAGCGACATCCATTCTTGAACAATTGGTTTCACACTTAAGGTATGAAAATTTCTTCAGCTTTTCTACGAACCATCAATCGCAGTCGAATAGATTAAGGTGCATGTGAGGACGGTACGAGTTAAACCGAACTAAGGGTGCATTCAGTGAAGCACAAAGGATCATCCACCACGTGTCCACCATGGCCACAAGAACCACCTATACGTTTATGGTTTCGGTTGACGATGGTATTGCGCAGTGGTGAGATCATAAACAATGTTGTGATCACATGAAAGTGGGAAGGGGCGAAGTATTTCATAACGATATGGGGCGTGAAACACTTCTCGATTAATATTGTTCGTTCTACGAACACGCAGCTGGCGACAGCACGTTTCCACCGACAACACGAACGCACCCCACAGTGAGAACCTTCTTTACTACTGCTGCTGCTGCTACTACAGCTCCTGATTCTCCTGCGGTTTCTTCGATGACCACTCCACCTGTATCTCATCCCTCTTCTGGCCCACACACAACACAGGACGACGCGACATCGGACTCCTCTATGCCACCAAGCATTCCTCAAACTACAGACGTTCCCTCACCTACGCCCCCAGCTCCTTCGCCTACACCAACACAAGAGCCTCCAAGTATGTACTATACGAATATGTTGCTGTATTCTTTTATGCCACAAAATCAGTCTTCACTTCGACGTGTTCAGCAGCATACTGATTTTCTATGACTGTGCACTGAGCGCAGATGTGCAAAAGCCGTGGCTCCCAGAAGCGTCAACGTAACGGTTATTATAGATGGATAAGCGGCATGGAAACCTAAAGAAGCATTGGGGCCTGTGTTCTGAA
Organism: Hyalomma asiaticum; assembly: GCA_013339685.2. Classification (NCBI taxonomy): domain Eukaryota; kingdom Metazoa; phylum Arthropoda; class Arachnida; order Ixodida; family Ixodidae; genus Hyalomma; species Hyalomma asiaticum. Next base: position 42,921,278 of record CM023490.1, read on the forward strand.
AAAGAAGCGCTAAAGTAGTCGAATCATTTTATGAGAGAGATATCGTGATATGTATTGCGGAAATTTTCAGCCGCAGGGACCCATCACAGGCCGAGTACACTTGCGTAAAACTGCTAACTATCGACCCGCGGGATCAGATATATATATATATATATATATATATATATATATATATATATATATATATATATATATATATGAGAACCTGTGCTCAATGGGCCAAACGTATTTGGAGTGAAATAGCAGACACGACTTCGCAGTTATCGTTTATTGCAACAGTTTCGACCGCCGGTCCGATCTTTCTCAAGGCATATGAAAAAGACCGGACCCGCGGTCGAAACTGTTGGCAATAAACGATAACTGCTAAGTCGTGTCTGCTATTTCACTATATATATATATACTACCAGAAAGTCACAGTGACAAACACAGCATTTATTCTGACGTTTCGGCTGGAGGCCAGCCTTTTTCAAGGCTCTTCATGGGCGCATGGTCCTTAAATCACGAACATGCATAATGGGGGGTGGAAAGGGGAGAGCTCACAAAAAAGGGGTTTTGGGATACAGATGTGTGTTCAAGAAGAAAAGGCCAGTGCAAGATGACGTCTGCGTCCGCACGGCGCCTTCATAATAAAGAACGCGTGGGCCGAGGTCGTATGGTAGCAGATTGCACGCCCTGGTTTGAAGACAATCGCGCTGCCATCACCTGAGTCCATGGTGCTGCAACTCCCGCAGTGCAGCGCGGAACCGCTAAAGCCAAATGTCGTTGTTGTGTGGAGAGTATAAAAAAGCGAGAGGGGGGGGGGACGGAGGAAGAACAGGTTGCTCTGTGCGCGGTCGGTACCAGTATAGTTCAAAGGATCGTCCCCGCGCAGTGCTTCACGGAAAATGGACGATAGAAAAAGAAACGTAGAGCATACGCGAACAACCACGCGAACAGCCTTGAATGGTTTGGTCCATTAAAGACAGGTACAAACAGGCACACGCACAAAAAAGAGAGAAAAAGTAAAAAAGAATAAAAGAAGAGAAAACATCACACAGAAAGGAGAGTCGTTTATATGTAGGGTCTCACATGCCTATATAGGGGCTCACAACACGAGGAAAAGCGAGCGCACGGCACGCACGGCACGCACGCGCTTACGGTTTTAAAAAACGCGCGCTGCGAAGGGCCCGCACACAGGTGCGGCGGGCGTGTCTGCCATCGGCCAATAGCAGCGACGCTCCTTGTAAATGCTCTATGACGAAATAGAGCATATATAAGGAGCGTGAGGAGGAGCCGCTTTTTGAGTTGAGGGCTCCAGAGGAAGTGGAAGCTTTGTGCTCAGCTTGTGAACGCTACGCTTCGCGGATGACTACAGCATTTGGCTGAGATGTTCATCACGGCGTAGGCAAGCCGTAGAATATGTTTTTCCACCAAGCCCGGAGGGTGGTTCAGGGCCCCATTAAAGACCATGCGCCCATGAAAAACTTTCATCTTTGAAAAAGGCTGGCGTCCAGCCGAAATGTCAGAATAAAACCTATGTTTGTCACTGTGACTTTCTGGTGGTATATTTATCCCGATAGCCAGGAAGAACGTTTTTTGTGATATTGGAACAACTATACTGCCGCGGGTATGTGCCAACGCAGACAAAGTTGACGTTGAACGCGCTTTCGGGCTGATCGTGCCGACAAAGAAGACGTTCGGCTCTTTTGTGGACGAGCGATAAAGTGTTTTGCTTGTGCTGCTCCTGCGCCTCGTTGTGCCTTGTGCCTCGTTGATTACGTGTCGTTACACTGGTGGAGGTGCTGGGTATCCTTCATGCTTAGCACCCCTTCGCGGAGCGGACGGTCCAGCCCAGAATCGCCATCTCGCGTCGAAACACCGGTTCACCGGTTCAGTCGCCGCCTGCTCGGCCTGTCGCCCGAGCCCTTGCAAGACATTTCACGAGCTCAACCGCCTCCATCGACAACCATGGCCACTGCAGCCCCACCGCAGGTAACACTGCAGAACCCTATGGTTCCAGAGGATTTTCATGGTGATGTATTTGAGGACGCTCAAGACTGGCTAGACCAGTTCGAGCGCGTCGCGAAGTATAACAATAAGACCAGCTCAGAGGACAAGCTCGCTAGCGTCTATTTCTACCTCAAGGACAACGCTCGAACGTGGTATGTGAACCGGGAGAGGAGCTTTGCTTCGTGGGACGATTTCCGCACACAGCTGCTTGAGACTTTTACCACTGTCGACAGAAGGGAAAATGCGCAACGTCTCCTTGAATCTCGTATTCAAAAACCCAATGAAAGCGTCGCTATGTTCACGGAAGACATGACACGTCTTTTCCGTAGGGCGGACCCCGACATGCCAGAAGAAAGAAAGCTGCGGTATCTGTTGCGGGGCGTGAAGGAACAACTGTTTGCTGGCCTGGTGAGAAATCCGCCAACAACAGTAGCAGAGTTTGCAAGAGAGGCTACGGCCATTGAACGGGCACTACAGCAACGACACCGCCAGCATGACAGCTACTCGGCGGGGAACACTTGCGCACTGACTGCGGGTAACGACAGGCTGCTGCGTGACATTATAAAAGAGGTGGTGCGTGAAGAGCTTCGGCAACTCGGATTTGCTTTTGCACCTGCGGAACCGGCGTCATCTTTATCTGTTGTAGCTGATGTGGTCCGCGAAGAAGTCCGACAAGCATTTGCGTCGCCAGAGGGCGGTAACGTGCCGCGGCGCCTTACGTATGCGCAGACAGTTAGCCGACCAATCAACGCAACTTCGGCGGCACTGACATCAACTGGGCCGTCGCCGATGCTGCAAACAGAGCCCGTACCGTACCCGTCGACCTTACCGACTCCGCCAACCACGCCGCCAGCGCAAACAGTGCCGTACGTTCGGCATGCGGAAGCCACTCCACGGTTCCGTAGAGAGTCGGCCCCAATCTACCAGCGTCGCAAAACCGATGTGTGGCGCACCTTTGACCGCCGACCAGTGTGCTACCATTGTGGCCAAGCAGGGCACGTCTATCGGTATTGCCCCTATCGCGTTGACGAATGCGCGAACCTTCCTCCTAACTCTGGCTATGCATCCTATGACCGTCGACGTACCTGTAACGACGCTTACGCTTCTGAGAACTTTCAGCCGCAAAATACGACGACGCTTCGATCACGTTCTCCTTCGCCGTCTCCTCCTGCGCGCTACAACTCGCCGACTCGCCGCAATTTTGCCGACGTCCACAGGGGCAGGTCCCCTAGCCCGCGTCGGGGAAACTAGACGCAGCGACCTCCGGGGGTGAGGTTGCCAGTTACCGAAAGTCCCAAGAGCCCCCGTTTTCGACGAACGACGACTTGACGAAAGTTCCAACGACCTTGAATACACCGATTTCAAAGGACAATACGACGAATGGACCTACTAAAGCCGTAAATGATGTCGCTAGCGCGGACCTGAGAGTGCGCATTGATGGCTACGAAGTTACCGCTCTTGTTGATACTGGCTCGCATTTTTCAATTATCAGTTTACAACTCGCCGACAAACTAAGGAAGGTGAAGACACCCTGGCACGGGCCAAGTATAAGAGCTGCTGGAGGCCAGTTAATGACGCCTGTTGGAAAATGCACGGCGAGACTGCTAATCGCCGGCTCAAGCTTTGTCACCACCCTCGTGGTTCTTTCGGAGTGTTGTAAAGAGCTTATACTGGGGATGGATTTTCTGGCCGAGTACGGTGCGGTGATTAACATTCGCAGCCGGAGCGTTACGTTTGCCACGAACTCCGACGACATCACCCGTGAGGAACATCAACGACCTCGCTTACGTATTGCTGCCGACGACGTCATACTTTTGCCGCGGAGCTGCTCCCTCGTACCCGTGTATTGTGATCACTTGCAGATTGGTACTGGCGTTGCGGAACACACCAAGACGCTTGAATTGAACTGTGGAGTCTCCTTTGCCAGAGCACTTATAAATTTAATCGATGGAAGAGCTGAACTCTTGCTGACAAATTTTAGTAAGGAGCGTCGACGCATCGTTAAAGGCACTACTGTTGCTTATTTCGACGAAGTAGCGCAAATGAAAGACTGTCACTTAGCGCAGGAGGCGGTCTCTATAATTCCCTCAGCTGCGCCTCTTGTAGACGTCAGTCCAACATTAAGTAAAGTCGAGCGGGAGCGTCTTGTCGACCTCATCAATCAGTACCGTGGCTGTTTCTCATCCTCCTCGAGAGTTGGTCAAACGCCGCTCACCAAACACCGCATCATTATTGACGACGACGCCAGACCAATTCGACAGAACCCTTATCGTGTGGCCCCAAAGGAACGCGAAGCAATACAAAAACAAGTGAAGACGATGCTCGAAGATGGCGTCATTCGACCATCCACTAGTCCATGGGCATCCCCTGTAGTTTTAGTGAAAAAGAAGGACGGTAGCCTGCGCTTCTGCGTCGACTATCGGAAGCTCAATCAGGTCACAAAGAAAGACGTTTACCCGTTGCCGCGTATTGACGACTCCTTGGACAGGTTACGAAACGCACGCTACTTTTCGTCGATGGACCTAAAAAGCGGCTATTGGCAGATCGAGGTGGATGAGAGAGACCGTGAGAAAACTGCATTCGTGACACCCGACGGACTTTATGAATTTCAAGTTCTTCCCTTTGGGTTGTGTTCGGCGCCAGCGACATTTCAGCGTCTAATGGACACTGTGCTATCCGGACTCAAATGGCAAACATGCCTGGTGTACTTGGATGACGTAATTGTCTTCTCGGCAACGTTCGACGAACACTTGCAACGACTGAGAACAGTTTTTGAAGCGATACGCTCTGCCGGTCTGACCCTAAAGCCTGAAAAGTGCCATTTTGGTTTTGAAGAACTGCAGTTTCTTGGTCACGTCGTCAGCAGGCAAGGAGTCCGACCTGATCCCGGAAAAATTGCTGCAGTCGCCAATTTCCCGACCCCGTCAGACAAGAGGGCCGTACGACGTTTTCTGGGCCTCTGTGCGTATTACCGACGGTTTATTGCGAATTTCTCACGAATCGCATGGCCCTTAACAAAGCTCACCAGGCAAGACACACCTTTTACGTGGGGCGAGGACCAGGAGCGGGCTTTTCGCGACCTCCGACAACGCATGCAAACGCCTCCTGTGCTAGCGCACTTCGATGAAGACGCCCCGACAGTAGTGCATACAGACGCTAGTAATGTCGGCTTAGGTGCGGTGCTCGTACAGTGGCAAGATGACAGCGAAAGGGTGATCGCCTACGCCAGCAGGACGCTGTCACGAACGGAGGCTAACTACTCCACTACTGAAAAAGAATGCCTCGCCCTCGTTTGGGCAGTTCTGAAGTTCCGTCCATATTTGTACGGTCGGAGTTTCACAGTTGTTACTGACCACCATTCGCTCTGTTGGCTCCTCAACCTGAAAGACCCTTCAGGTCGACTCGCACGCTGGAGTCTTCGACTCCAAGAGTTCGACTTCGCTGTCACCTACAAGTCGGGAAAGCGGCACGCCGATGCCGACTGCCTTTCTCGGTCTCCTGTTGAGACCGCAGCGCAAGATGATGACGACACCGCTTTTCTGGGAATCGTGGACACTGCCGATCTTTCACGTCAGCAACGTGAGGACCTTGAATTGCTGCCGCTTATTGATTACCTGGAAGGCCGAACCAACAAAGTGCCAAGGTTATTCGCAAGAGGGCTGACATCGTACTGCTTGCACCACAGCGTACTATACAAGAAGAATTTTTCACCTAGTGGCAGCAACTACTTACTAATCGTACCATCATCCCTTCGAGATGAGATCCTACACGCCTGCCACAACGAGCCGACTGCTGGGCACTTGGGCTACACTCGCACGTTGGCACGAATTCGGCAGAATTACTACTGGCCAAGACTTGCTCCTATCGTGAAGCGTTACGTCCAGACATGCCTCGATTGCCAGCGCCGCAAACCACCGTCCGTCAAGCCAGCCGGTTTACTGCACCCTGTGCAAGTACCATCTACACCATTTGCGCAAGTAGGCATGGACTTTCTGGGACCTTTTCCAGTGTCTACTAGCGGCAATAGGTGGATTATTGTCGCCACGGATTACCTCACCAGATACGCCGAGACAGGTGCTCTTAGACGGGGAACAGCGGACGAGGCGGCGCGATTTTTTCTGGAGGCCATCGTTTTAAGGCATGGCGCTCCTGCCGTAGTCATCACGGACAGAGGCACAGCGTTCATGGCGAAGTTTCTGGACAACGTTCTACGGCTGAGCGGCACAGCCCACCGGAAGACAACAGCTTATCACCCGCAGACAAACGGGCTGACGGAGCGGCTCAACCGAACACTGGCTGACATGATAAGCATGTACGTAGACGCAGATCACAAGAACTGGGACGACATTTTACCTTATGTAACTTTCGCATACAACACGGCTCGTCAAGAAACCACTCGCAAGACACCTTTCAGTCTCGTTTACGGCCGTGAGGTTACGACAACATTAGACGCAATGCTGCCCCATGAACTTAATGATAACAAGAACAGTGCCGAAGAAATCACCAAACGAGCAGAAGACGCTAGGCAGCTTGCGCGCCTGCGGATCCACGAGCAACAGGACTGTGACGCCAGACGCTATAACCTTCGTCACAGACCCGTAACATACAAGGTCGGCGACAGAGTCTGGGTCTGGACACCTATTCGTCGGCGTGGGCTCTCTGAAAAACTCCTGCGCAGATACTTTGGGCCTTATGTAGTTCTCCGACGCATCAGTGACGTCAACTACGAAGTCCTTCCCGACAGCCCACACTGTTCAAACCGACGAAGGAACTTGCCCGAAGTCGTTCACGTGCTTCGTATGAAGCCGTACTGTGAAGATTGACAAGCCTACACAGTCGTTCTTTTGTCGCTTTTGTGTGAACTTCTATCATCGGGACGATGATTTCTTTTTTTTAAAGGGGAGGCAATTGGAACAACTATACTGCCGCGGGTATGTGCCAACGCAGACAAAGTTGACGTTGAACGCGCTTTCGGGCTGATCGTGCCGACAAAGAAGACGTTCGGCTCTTTTGTGGACGAGCGATAAAGTGTTTTGCTTGTGCTGCTCCTGCGCCTCGTTGTGCCTTGTGCCTCGTTGATTACGTGTCGTTACAATATATATATATATATATATATATATGGAAAGAGAGAGCGGCCGGTATGATGGCGAGTGGTGGCCGTCGGTGTGTACAAAATGAAGTAAAGCCGTCTTAGGACAATGAGAACGGCAAGTTTATTTGATCCAACGTTTCGACCGGAGCCTGGTCGCAACGGTGCAGAAAAGCAGCAAATAAACTATCTGTTGTCCCTGTTCGAAGGACGATTTACTTTGATATATATATATATATATATATATATATATATATATATATATATATATATATATATATATATATATATATATATATCAAAGCTCGATTACATCAATCCTAGCTGCCTCTTGGTGTAGCATGGTGGAAGGGTGAGGGTTCCCGAAAAAACAGAAACGCATGCCATCTTATTCAATCGAAAGTTATGCCATCCCACTCTCGCACACATGGAAATGCAGATAAAATCTAGCTTCCTTTAGGAAATTTTGTTCGTTCGCCACAGGAAGAAGTAAGACTTATCTGTAACCTGCCCCTGTGTACCGAATTGCAATTATGGAGTCGGTCCTTTTTCCGGTATTATATTTTCTCGCGACCTATTCATTTCCTTACTGTTGTAAGCAGTGCGCGGAAGGCGGCTGTGTCATTTCGATAGAGGCGAAACGTTGAGACCCGCGTACTGTGTGTGGTGTCAGTGCACGTTAAAGAATCCTAGGCTTTCGGAATTTCGAAGTCCTTTAATACGGCGTCTCTCATAATCGAATCGTGGTTTCGCAGGCAGCATAGACATGAATGACGGACCGCTTTTGCGTAACAAATTTTCCAGAGGTTTCTGTTAGTTGAGCAGTATCACTTTGTTTTTTGCCATTTCTGAGTATCGCCACGTGCGGCTTCCTTCAGTTCCTTGAGCGAAATGTGTGACTGAGCTTCAGCCAGACTCTTGAAAATGCACTACTTAATACTGCCAAGTTGCCGAGCACGAAGTTAGTTTTTTACTCAGCGAACGTGTGCATCGATCCAAATATATTATTCATGGCCGGTGCTCTATTATTATTGCCTGATTGCGTCGCCTTGCGTTGTGCATGCTATCGCCGGTCTTTAAAGAAATGAGGGCACAATTCCAAACCACTGATAAGCCTTCGAAAGATGTCCCATTTTCTGGGGGTCTTATAAGCTCGCGCGTCTTCACGCCAGTTCTCCCAACTTTGATCCTTTGACTGTAACCGCGGTCCACATAGACCAAAGAACTGCAGCACGGAAGCCAGATTCTTTTCCCAGCCGAATAAAATTATTCTAAAAATGGACAGTAGTTGTCGGTGGTTGTACAGGTGGCGAGTATACTTGGTTTTTATTTATGCGGCCATATATTCACAGTCGCCCATTGAGTGCCATTTTCGTATGATGGCTTTAAATGACAAGTTATATCACGAGGCGCTTGGTCCGCTGCGCTCTACAGCTTCAGAAGTGCGCATGCAACGTTGTTTGGGAATGCGGCTGAATAAACCAAGATTACTCCCCTTCTCGCGATACCATCGATTTGGAGATTTTGCTACGGAAGAAACTGCATGCTTGTAGGTTGTTGCTCTCTGCTTTCAGCGGCACGGCTTTATGAACAGATGCATCGGACGTCTGTAGGAAGCCTCGACAATCACCCCATTTCTCGATAAGTCGTCAATTTGGCTCACGTACTCCGCATCATATGGGACATCCCATATACTGGAACGTGCATCCTGTATGCGAGAGTGTTCCTGGTACCTACCACTCTCTTTCGGCAGACCATGTTTCAGAAACTACGTGATCGCCTCGCCAGGGCGTGTACAGGCTTCGAAACTCGGCTGATGATCCGAAGGCCACGGGGTCGAATCCCGACCGTGGCGGCTGCATTTCGATGGAGGCGCAATGCTGACGTCCGTGTACCATGCGATGTCAGTGAACGTGAAAGAATACTATGCGATCCTGATTTCTCGGGCGTTCCTTTTCATCATAGCGTGGTTTTGGGACATAAAACCACAGAAATCAGTCATCAATCAATCAGCAACTACGTGATATTCGCACAGGTGCCAACCATGTGTTGCGATAGCGCGGTGGTGTGCGCGGCGATGTTTTTTTTTTCTCTGGGCCAGCCTGTACTGTTACATAAGCTGTTAAGTCACTTTCGCCGAGACATGCGAAAACGAGAAAGCGAGAGCTGTTCATGCTGCTGAGATTCTGTGCCCTATGCATGCAGGCCCATTCCATCTTCCAAAGCTCGCATAGCCCTTACCGCTCATTTTCTCATGGAGCGTTTCTGCCCACACGAGAGCACTCTCGAGAAACTGCTCTGGTGTTGCCGCCGTCCATACTGCCTGCATTTTCGAATTATGTCATCCATCACTAGTCATGGATTGAGGCCACTATAATTTAGGGTGTTAATAGATTTTAGAGTGTTAATAGATGTGACCGTACTTCACCCTTGCGTAAGAAACAATCTCGCTACGGCGACTGGCCATTAACCTGCGAACAGCCTTAGTGAACGCTTGAATCCAAAGATCATAGCTGTCCTTACTGTGTTGCTGTCGCTAGGAGACAACGGCTCGAATGCAGTGCTAGTTTTTATCACTATTTTGAAGAATAGGTGGCGCCACATTGTTGTCTATTACTCCTTTACATCATGTATATGAGAAAACAGAGTCCCTTTTGACAGTTGCCTTCCGAGCCCTGCCGTGATGCCGAACGGATATGTTCGCCGCACCAATACAAGTGCCACATCTTCAACAAAACCACCTTTCGGAATCAGGGACACGGCGGTAGTACTGCCAAGGTGATGTATGACATCCGCAGCACTGTTCGATAAACACATGCAGTGCACCTAATTTCTTGCGCAAAAAAAGCGCTCACTGGGGTGTTGCCTCCGAATGTTGGCGTCTAAAAAGCTTCTCTTGGAATGTTACGCCATTGCGGAGCGCTGCGAGAATATACCTACTTCGCTAATCAAGTAGGGCTGATAGGCCTTTCCGTGTATTTCTCATATGCCGACCTCGTCCACGACACATGCACGAAGCTCTACGTTAGGTCGACTGCCTTTCATCATGCGCCGCCATGCCCTCCCCCCTTTTTTTCTATTCGAGGTTGGTGTTGCGAATTATAATGAAGGGTAAGTTGTCCTTTCAGAAAAGAGAAGAGCTTGTATTGCGGATAGCGGCAGCCACACAGGCTTCTCGACAATTTACGAAGTCTTGAAATGCGTCTTCAAATTGAGTCGGGTGGATGTGATCAGCAATGTTTGCGAGAATCGCCGCCGGCACATGTACAAGTGCGACGCCGGCTTCTTTCCTAACAGGTACGACAAGTACGACACCAAGCCCCACCCCAACAACCACACCGACCACGACCACTACGAAAGCACCAAGCCCCACGCCAACAACCACACCAGCTACAACTACGCCGAGCACTACGCTTAAGCCCAAGGCTCCACCAAGACCATGTAAGCTAATTCAGTGAACATTTCAAAAATCTCCGAAATAATCAGTCTTCAACGTAGAGAATGAGCTCTGCCGCTAGAGCGTAGCAACAATTGCTATATTTAAGTCTCGGTGCATTTATGTTGTCAGAATCGCTGTCACTTTTCGGTTTTAGGAATGGCTGATTAAGTATTGGCTACTACCTTCGCCGCCAACTACAACGGCGTTGGGCCGTAATCGGGGAGATTAATATAACGACTGCAAAACTGTCCCTAGAGGTACAAGCGGGAATGAGCGAGGGAGGTACTTATAAATACACGCCATTCTTGCAGGGTTGGTCACTATCTGTTGCCACTTTTCATAAGTTTCCAGGGTCCTTATCAGACTACAGTGTGGTTATACTATAACCTGCCCTCTAGTCGTCATAACAACGTGTAAAGATTTTGCCTCGGGAAAAACGCTTGCGTGTGGGTACAGGTGCCCCAGAAAGGTAAAAAAAGAAAACGCAGGAACTCATTTCGATCGAACCACATTTCTGAGCACTAGAGATCGCATTGTGTAGTACATAAAATGCGAGCAAGTTTTTTTTTCCCGTGGTCATGCATTATGTGTACAACGAGTCCACCACCATGGCCAGGCGGACGGTTATAGTGCTCGGCTGTTAACCTAGAAAGCGCGGGTTCGATCCCAGCCACGGCGGTCGCATTTTCGATGGAGGCGAAAGTTCCAGAGGGCCGTGTTCTGTGCGTTGTCTGTGAACGCTAGAAAAAAAAACCCACGCGGTCGAAATTTCCGGAGTCCTTCCCTACGGCTTTCCCCTCCCTTCTATCTTTCAGTCCGTTTCTCCTACTCCCATGGCCGTGCTACCAACGTGGGCTGCAGAAAATGTCCCTTCCTTAACCGAACCATACTCACCGCCTGTCGCCTGCTGGGGTGGCGGAGCGCTTTTTCAAAAGGGAGATGCTCGGGGAGTTCTTTGAACTTGCGACAATAATCTATCGCCACCAAATGTCGCTTGTAAGAGACTTCGGTTGATACACGCGCGGTCCGAAAAAAATTCTAGTGTCATTGTTTCGCTGCGGAACTCACATAAATTATGGCATTGCGACACGTAGACTCAGGTGATAGTAAGTGATATTCACAGAAAGGCTTTCGTTGCGGGCTCGAATCCCGGCAGTTCGACGGACGCGAAGTGCTCGACAGCCACGTACTATGCTATGCCAGCGTACAATCAACCAGAAAAGTTTGGGGACCAGGCGAGCGCGTGCAAAACCGACTCCTCCCTGTCATGCAGCGGTACGCCGCCTTTCGGCGCCCGGACAGCACCCTGCGGAAATGTGCCTTCTTGCTACTCGCTTGCTACTCGAATTGTCCGTAAACATCTTTTTAGATGCGAAGTAGCTCTTTGACTAGCCTGTGTAACGTTATTCCTTTGTGCGTCCGTACGGCGAGGGCGAGGGCAACGCGCTGCCCTCGCCGCAGGTGTTGGAGCTGTGCCAAGTAGGTCACGCCGCAGCTGCGCGTTGACGTCACGCTCCCCTCGCAGTGCGTGCTGACGTCACTCTCTCCCTCGCCTGGCGCGCGCTCGCCGCAGCTGCCGCCTCGTCCGTTCGCCCGCAACACCTGCCGCTACTGCCGCTCGCTCCGCTACGGGGACCGACAAAAAATTAACATCATCTTCCCAAAGGGAACCCTAATGGGATGCGAAGCACCCGCGTTAAAAAACCCGTGACGCCACCCGTGCGCAACACTGCTGCTTCGCATCCCATCAGGGTTCCCTTTGGGAAGATGGTGTTAATTTTTATTTGACTGCACCTTAAAGAACCCGTGGTTTAAACAGCTGGACGTGTCCCACTATCGCATGCTTCACTCCACCTCTATGCCTCGCTTCCGTTATGCAGCGCGAAGCTATTTTTTATCAGTACAGGTGAGAGATGACGTAACGCCGCCTGTGCACATGCGCCGCCCCCGAAGACTTGTACGCAAGCGCCACGCGCCACTCGCCATGCGCCCCTTCCCTCCGCCGCACTATGCTCTCTTGCCTTACTTTTTAACCTGGTGCTCTCTGTTGACGCTCACCATCCGAAGAAAATTTCGTTGGATGGTAGAAGTACACCGCTTCGCTGTAAAATGATACCGAAGGCACTATAGATGGTCTTTGCACATACTTGCAGAGCCCTTGATATGGCTGATATCACCGGACCGCTCAGACTATCCGTTGCTCAGGCGTTACGCTTATTCTCCGGGTCACATGTACAGTCGCGAGCAAAAGTTTGGCGACCAATAGGTGCCACAAGCAGCTATTTTTCTTTGCAGTACGAGTAAGTTGGCTGAAATCAAGTGGTTCAGCCTAGGTGCACTTGTTCGACCAATGTAATGCAGTGGTGCGATTCCATGTTGTAGAGCTGTGCTACTCGGAATTTAATGTTTCTTTTGGTGCCATGGTATCCAAACTTTTGCTCGTGACTGTACATCTCAAACCGCGATACAATGAAGCAAAAGCATGAAGTTGGCAAGAAGGTTTTCTGAGGCGATTGATGTTTTTTTGTTTAATCGGGTTATACAATTTCAATTGCAAAAAAAAACAACAAATGAAGCTGTCAAAGGAAAAAGTAAGCTGCAAGAAACAACCGCACTGCTAGTGGAGCAGATGCCAAAATAATTTCGGCCACTACGGTTGTCGCAACAAACAGCAGTCATAAGAGTGCGTGCACGACAGAAGAAGGAAAGCGCCGTTGTAGGTACTCGCGTATTCAACCAGAAAACTGAGGGCTAAGTGCCCCACCTACATTCACAACGACCGCCTTCAGTTTGTGCTTCATAGGCGTAATGCTGACTGATATAGTTAAACAAGAGCCCACGGTGTCTCTTCGAAAAAACACACATTTCCCCGTAAATGGAACCGTCACTACCATGCGAAGCAGCTCATGGTTCGACTTAGGGTTCCGTAAAGAGCGGCCGTTAAAGTTGCTCTTTATTCACTCATGATCACCGTAGATGACTAAGTTCAGGGTTCCATTTCCCCTTGAGCTGACGGCCTTGTGGCCCAGAAAGTGTAGAGTCAAAAGAGGATTGTCTTGCTGATCTTGCGGCAGAGGTTGTAGCTTGAAGTTGGAGAATACGAGGTCTATGCACGCTCCCCTGGTTGTTGTAGGGTGTAGGTGATCGTAAGAAATGCACCGGAGAGCATCAGCGCATTGCCTCACCGCTTCGCGATCCGCTGCTCGGCGTTTACGTTTCGCTTCGGCTTCACGTTGCCGCGCCCCTTCGATGTTTGCTTGCCGGCGTTGACATTGCGCTTCGGCTGCGCGAGCCCTCGTTGCTTCCGTGGATTCTCGCAGGCTGGCGCTTACGGCCGGCTTCCGCTTCTCCCACTCGAAGTTCGGGGTCGGGTTGCTGCCGTTTCGCGGCAGCGGCTCGAGCCCTCTACCAGTAGCAGCAGCTGGTACCGGTGGCGCTCATCGTGGCGTTGACCGCGGCGTTGCCGGGAGGAGAATGAGCGGAGCGCGCGCGGCTCATATTCATCTATCGGAGCTGCCGTGGCGCCTCTAGCGGTCTCCTAAGAAGCTTGGGCCAGCTGTTGCGCATGCGCAGTGTGGACGGCACAGGGAGGAAACAGGCTCAACAATAAGCAGTTTCGCATCTAAGACATTTCTATCGATGTGACGGGAATATACCAAGAATTGGGGCATACCATTTCTTACAATCTAATGTTTACATATCGCTTGTAACTACGCAAAGACCGTACATGTGACGGTATCCTACCTACAGTAGATGCAAATGAATGTAACTATTTGAGTTTTGATCGGAACATCAAATGTTAATTGGCCGAATGTAATACAAGCCTTACCTTAGAGGACAAAATTGGTAATTTAATTACCATCATATATGTTTGTGTTATAACTATGGAAGGTGACTAGGCTCACGCAACAGGAACACGCATTTGACTGTCACGGCTCCTATTATTTGACTGATGGAGGTTCGTACGCTAGACAAGTGACGGTGATAAGCGACTGTCTTTCGCACAATTAAATGAATACTTGCTCTTGCGAATCTCGCGCAGCGAGGAACCTCAGCGACGTACTCTACTGCACCACCTCCGTTGGGCGCGTTGCTATAGCGCTGCCACCTGATGGCGTATGCGACTATATGTTCTTCGACTCGCTCTATGCATACAACAACTTCAAGTTCACGGACAAGACGCCGACCGGAGAACTTCAGACGTATCTCACGGCCGCGAAGTCCTCCCAGAAAACCGTGCATGGTGTTGGCATAAATGTCAGGTGAGATAGTGAGTTTTCTTTGGGCCTTCCCGTGTCTTGTCGAAATGAGTAAAAGAAACGTGCTTTTTAGATGTGTAGCATTTGGTGATAAACTTCAGCAAACTTGACCGTGTGCGTCCGCGCGTCCTTCCGTCCGTCCGTCCATCTGTCTATCCACACATCCATCCATCCATCTATCTATGCAGCCACCTACGTCTCGGTGCTCTCCTGATCAGGCATACTTCAAACTTTGAATGGTAAGGAATAAATGAACGGCGAACATGAATGCTTGATCTTTCCAACACTGACATGATATACTCGTCCCGTACGTCACGATTAAAGGTAATGCAGTCACGTGTGGCTGATACCCGCAGTGCTCGGCCCATGGTATTCGGACATGCTCCAGATGTGTTTCGATTTGATGCAGTCTATGTCCAAGCAAGGGTGAGCTAAAATATACATTTGCCTACCACGACGCATTGAAAAACAAGCAAGGTATATAGTTGGTCGCAGCTTCCGATTGAAATGCAAACGTAACAAGCACACAGGCGCGCACTACCTACAAAGTCGTAAGGGAACACGCTATCACTGGTGGACGGCCGCTAGTCCAACTCGGTACACATTGTAATTAAACCTATGGCACTATCGTTCGTGATGCTGGTTCTTGTCTAACGAGAATTACATTTCTAATGTCTGTTAAGCAATATCGTAGCAATGTAATAAACTACACATACGTTCAACATTCACTCGGCATGCTTTCGTCCAACTTCATTCGATCCGCCGTAGAACTACTTCAACGAAAGACGCTTAAGTTACGCACATCAGCGCACCTTATCGTGTGCATTTCTTTCGCAAAACAGACGTTTGTACTGTGGACTCGCGGTAATGGCAACGTTATTTCGGTTGACTGCCAAACAATTAGGCATAGGCATTTTACTCGCCCACTGCATTGCATGACACTGATTCCCACAATACGTGGGGTTTGCCACAATTTTTTACATCCTGTTCAGTTTCGCTTCCAAGGCCCGTACGTTTCCTTCTCTTGACTAGTCACGACTTGTTTATTGTATATACTGAAGCGAAGAAGAGCGAATGTAGGGGAACGAGCACAAGTCTAGCTAGAACCTTCACTGCACTCGTAAATGGCCGTCGCCCACAATGTTTTTTTTTTGCTTTTTTTCTCTAGTGCTGCTCAATGTATAGCGACGAGCACTGTTGGAGTGGGCACGCGAGTGCGTGGCCGCAATACACTGAGCGCCAGCGTGCGAAGCGTGGCCGCGCATGCGCAGGGAATCCGGGAGGAATGTTTTGTGTCACTTGCTGCACACATGCCAGTCCCGTATTCGCGGTGTCAAAATTCAGCGGGCATGAAGCCATGTTATCGCTTACTACTGCGCATGGGCAGGATTCCATGCGCGACCATGTTGGCTACACTGGTGCTTTACGGATAGTGGTCATGCCTCGCAGCAGCGCAGGAGCCGGCCATGACGAGTTTATCTTGGCAAGAGTCGATACTTGTTGTTGTTTTGTGGGGTTTAATGTCCCAAAACCGAGTTCTGATTATAAGAGACGCCGTAGTGGAGGGCTCCGGATATTTCGACCACCTGGGGTTCTTTACCGTGCACTGACATAGCACAGCACACGGGCCTCAACATTTCGCCTCCATCGAAACGCAGCCGCCGCGGCCGGGATGCGATCCCAAGAGTCGATACTTGTTAAACACATTATATAAACGCAGTGTGCAGGACTATGAGCATCATGTGTGCAATAAAACAAGTTGAGAACCATACCATGCCAACGAAATATCTAATCAGCAGCCGTAAGCGGCGAAGTCTCACCTTGCGTAAAGCGCAAAAACATGGCTAAATAGGTGCAAGGAAAAGTGCTTGTGCATGATGTGATATTTTTGAGTTGGAACAGCCAAACAGTTTGCAAGCCCCGTCCCGGTGGTCTAGTGGCTATGGTACTTGGCTGCTGATCCGAAGGTCGAAGGATCGAACCCAGGCCGCGGCCGCTGCATTTCGATGGATGCGAAATGTTGAGGCCCCTATACTGTGTGATGTCAGTGCAGGTTGAAGAACACGAGGTGGTCGAAGTTTCCGGAGACCTCCACTACGGCGTCTCATGATCAGAGCTGGTTTTGGTACATTAAACCACACAAATAAATCAAACAGCCTGCAATCTGCATTGTCTAATACAAGGTGTGGATGTCATAAGTGGTCATCTTTCGCTATACTTCGTACGTGCGTAACAAACTAAAAAACCACCTTTTGAGCATGTCGTCAACACCGATTCGTGCAACACACCATGCAAGAAGCGAATTCTCAGCGCAGTGTTACTATAATTCCATACATAGGCTCTGGGGGGGTCTACACAAAGCGACTAAAATCACTGGCAGGTGATTCAACATAAAATAGAAAATGCCTTGTTTCACTACGTCACACGAACCGTCGGTGATTTGTACATGTAAGAACTCACACAGGAATGAATTCAAGCTGTTTTGAACTTACCCGTACAATACTTTGACACGTGTCATCTAGTCAGCAATGTTACTTGGCTCGAATTCAGTGAAAGACGTCGGGAAAAGTGATCAAACGTGAAGCGGACGCAGCACACCCAAACGGAAATAACTTCGAGCGAGCGCCGCCTATTTTCTAGCAGACACCTTGTCAGCGGCGCGGTCGGCGGGAAAGTTGCAAGCAAAAAAGTAGGGCGTCTAAAATTTTAATGCTCTTGTGTGGCAAAGGGCATAATATACGCCTTTTATAAATCGCAAAATAGAACGGCGCCTCCAAAATAGCATCAAAATAAACGTAATTGCTTAGTGTACCCCAAAATAATATGCAGTTGCGTGGTATGTTCACCGCCGCTGAGCGGACGGGGCATGCAGCTCGGGCGGTAGTACGACCAGGGAGTTAAACGATGTCTGAACTCCCTCATGCACCCAGAGTGAAACAGCCTTTCACTCTGTAGACCCAGAGAGAGTGAACATGCCTGTTCATTCTCGGAGTAGAGTGAGACATGCAGGAGTAGGAATGCTGTTTAACTCTCATATAGATTTCCAGTTTTTCTAATGTGGGTGCTCCCTCGCAAGCATACGTTTTGGCAAGACATACCGCACCTGCGACAACAAGGCTTGCCGATCGTTGTATTTTCAGCATATTCCAGACAACCAATGTAGCATGTATTGAGGCATTAGTAAATGAACATGCGCGATTTTTTTTTCTGCTACAGTTGCTGTGACAGCTGTCGAATTCGGATAAGCTGCATGATAAACACACTACAGCGCTGTATTGATTTGTGGTGTTTAACGTCCCAAAACCAGCTCTGATTATGAGAGACGCCGTAGTGGAGGTCTCCGGAAATTTCGACCACCTGGGGTTCTTTAACGTGCACTGACATCGCACAGCACACGGGCCTCAGCATTTCGCCTCCATCGAAATGAAGCCGCCGCGGCCGGGATTCGATCCCGCGACCTTCGGATCTGCAGCCGAGTGCCATAACCACTAGACCACCGTGGCGGGGCACACTAACGCAGCGTATCCCTCTTCCACTATCGCAACAAATCATAAAAGCCGCACCGCGGTCACCACATAAACAGGAATCTCGGCAACAAACTGAGTCTTTAGACCAGCTTGACAAAATTTGTCAATATCTCTCTCAGCAGCTGCTGTCCTAGCCTTCTAAGGCACATAATTATCGGGGAGGGTATTGCTCTACTCATTGGGACGAGCCGTTAGGTGAGCAGGTGAGCTTCTTATTGCTCCCAGGGGTAATTGTAGCGAAGAAAAGGATGCTATAGTGACTTGAAGGCTGGTGGGTTGAAATGTTAATACGTCCAGCATTCTTAATTTGCCTGGGAACGGCCCTCGCGATTGATTGCGGTGGCCTGATTTCACGTACTGCTCAAAGCAGCACCTGAAAGCCAAACAATATCCCAATACAGACAGACAGACAGACCGACATACCGACAGAACGGCAGACAGACCTACAGACCAATAGAATGGCAGACAGAACGACAAGCCGACAGACCTACAGACACTATTTTTTTTATTTGACCATACTGCAGGCCTTTCTCGGCCCATCCAGGACTGGGGACAAAAGTACAAAAATATACATATATTGTCAACTCTATTATTCAAAATCAACACACTGTATGAGATTCATGAATGATTCTACTGGTGTTAGATTTTTCCTTCAGCCATTTACCACTATTTCAATGGTAAATGGCTGAAGGAAAAAGGGAATGTTTATGAGCATTAACACGACCTAATGGTTGGTGGATTGCTTTAGAATGGTTCAGTCGCAATGAATGCTTAAGAGGGTCTTGCAAATAGCGCGAACGTGATATGTGGAACTGACCATGATATAATTGGTAAAGATATTTTAGGCGCGAGATTATTCTACGTTGCAAAAGAGGTTTTAAGTTCGCCCTTGCTAGTAAGTGTGTAGAACTGTACTGCCTTGCGAAATCTGAATATACGGACCTTACTGCCAATTTTTGTATTCGTTCTATTTTACTAATAAGATGTTTCTGATGGGGACTCCAAATGAGATCGGAGTACTCTAAACATTGTCTAATTAAGGTTTAGTATGCATTTAAATTGAGTTGTGCCATGCGCAATATCCTCCTCAGGAAGGACAATTTCTTTTCCGCTTTCTGACACATGGCCAAGATATGTGGTTCCAAATTGAGGTTCGGCGATAGTGTAATGCCTAGGTATTTTACTTGGTTGCTTTGGTTGATAATTGAGCTTCCTATTGTATATTTATTTATTTATTTATTTATTTATTTATTTATTTGACAATACTGCTAACTCCTATTGGAGTCGTTGCAGAGTGGGGTTACAATGATGAGTAAAACGTAGAACTTTTTCAGGGAAAACAGTAGCATAAAATGAAGACAATATAAAGTAAAGAACAAACAACTTGCTAAGCGAATCAGTAGTACAAAGTACATAATGACACGATGAAGCAAAGACAAAGACAACTCGCTCAAGCAAAAATATAGGGCAAAAGGCATAAAATACAAAGGAAGGAACTTTACACAATCAAATGGCAAGCAATGAGTCAAACATTTCTATGCTGTCAGTTTCAATGGTGGGTGCATCTAGGGCATTCCACTCAACGATCGTTCGCGGAAAGAAAGAATACTTAAAAACATTATTAGCCGACTGATATGGGGCGATTGAAAGACTATGTCGCCTTCCATTATCATAACATGTGGAAAAATGCACATAATTGGATACACTGCCGTTGAGGTGTCCTTTAACTATTTTAGACCTAAAGCGTAATCGTGCGATTTTATTCCTCTCGGAGGTGTGCTTTAGACTAGCTTTCGCCACCAAACCCGAGACAGAGACCCTATCGTAGCGATTAAAAATAAATCTTACGGCTTTGTTTTGTACCCTTTCTAACTTATCGATATTAATACGAGTAAAGGGTCCCAAACAAGATTAGCGTACTCAAGAATTGGTAAGACGCGTGTTTTGAATGCTGTAAGCTTTGTGTCATACGAAGAATGGCGAAAGGAGCGTTTTAAGTAATGCAGTTTAGCCATTGCTTTGTTAGTGATCTCTGTTATGTGATCTTTCCAGCGCAGGTCGCTGCGAATGTGAAGACCATATATAGCGCTCGACGCGAGATAGGATGTTACCATCAATTGCATAGTCAAATGAGCTTATATGTGTTCTATTTGTTACAGACATGACAACACTTTTCTTGAGATTTACTGACATTTGCCATGTCTTTCACCATTAAAAAAGTTCGTGGAGTTCCTTGTTCAATTGCAGTTGATCATTAACAGAGTTAATAACGGAGTATATTACGCAATCGTCCGCGTACAATCTTATTTTTACATTACGTGCGTCAGCGATGTCATTGATGTAGAGTAAAAATAATAATGGTCCTAACACCGAACCTTGTGGTACTCCTGAAGAAACCGGAAGCATGCTGGAAGTGGCTTGATTAAACGTGACACACTGTTTTCTAGAAGTTAAATAAGACTCTATCCAGTTACAAATTATACTATTCTTTAAGATGTGTGAGAGTTTAAGTAGTAGTCTTGGGTGCGACAGTTTAGAACGCCTTGGTGAAATATAGGAAAATGTAAAGTAAAGGGGGGTTGTCATGTTTGTGAATGAAATGAAGTGGGTTTTTGAAGTGTTTAATTTCATGCCCCAAGTGTTACACCAGGAATAAATTGTCTGCATTGAGCTGTTGAGTTTAACTTGGTCGTCCGAGTTGTGTACCACTGTATACAAGACACAGTCGCCCGCAAATAGTCGCATCTGAAGAGGGGATATATATATATATATATATATATATATATATATATATATATATATATATACACGCATGCATAGATAGGTAGATGAGGACATAGGTGTGGTACCCTCTTAACAAGCTGTTTGTAAAAGCTGATGCTGCTCTTGCTGTGCCATGCTTTTACGTTTTTGTGCCATCGTGCATAACACAAACATTGCTGACTCATACTATCATATACTACTTTTCTAGCAGTACAAGCACATACATAAACACACATATGGAATAGGCAGACTGGCAGCATTTGCGTGAATTACACCTTACCATCATTTCGCTGGATGGAGAGAAAGCCTAGAAGGCTAAAACAACAAATATTGATGAATCCGTTTTACTAGTACCTTTACCATCCTCGGCCTTCCTCACGGTACATATGTACGTACATCAGTAGTACCGTATTCGCATAGTCTGCTCCAACCTTTAGGCTGGAGTTGTACCCTTCCTTTGAATTGGAACGGCTTTCGTTTTAGTTATGACTTTTTTACAGAGAATGTTTGTTGTTGAGACGACATTGCGCTTAAGAAGTGAGCACACCAAACCTTATTGCCTTTTTGGGCTAAGAATACAACACGGGAACTCAAGTATCAAGGCTTGCCAAAGAGATTCATTATTACTCTTTTCTATAGAAAGCGTATTATTGGAATAGATCGTACCTTACTGACCGAATAAGGTTAACGTTGTCACGCGTCCTTTAAGCCGAGTGTGCGAGAATTCTAATAAAACTATACAAAGCAATGGCGCGGCAGAGACTCCATTCAGGTACCTCCCGTCTTTGTTGTACTCTGGGCCTTAGCCCCTTGTATGGTTGCGAATTCTGTCGGCAGGAATCTATAAGAATGCTCTGTTGTTCATTGTAGTTCTGCCGCATCGACTTCCGGCATGAGATACCAAAAACGAGTCGCACCAGCACGCTTTTGGGGCTCGTCATTGCTTAGGCAAAAGCTGAGGCAAGCTCTCAGTTGGAACAGTCCAGGGTGAGAATCGAAGTGCGAAGTTATCCAGAAAGTATCAAATAATAACATACCGAAAACTAAATTGCGCATCAGGCTTGGGAGAGCACACCATTTTGAGAGAGGTGGCGAGGCACAGTGGAAGTGTTAAGTGAATATGTCTACTAAACCCAAGTTTTGATACCTGATGCCGACAAAGAGGCTGACATAATGAGATGAATAAGGATGGAGTGGAGTGTATTCGGCAGACATTCTCACATAATGAGTGGCAGCTCACCATTGTCCCTGAAGAGGAAAGTGTATAAGAGCTGCATCTTACGGGTACTCACCTGCGGGGCAGGAACTTGGAGGCTCACTAAAAAGTAAGCTTATGTTGAGCATGGCTATGCGAGTAATGGAACAGAAAATAACAGGTGTAACATTAAGGAACAAGAACAGAGTGGAATGGGACCGGGAACAAACTGGTGTTAGACATATCAGTAGAAATTAAGAACAAAGAGATGGACGCGGGCAAGGTACCTAATGCGAACAACCTAACCGTTGGGCAGTGATGGTGACAGAGTGGATCCCTAGACAAGGCAAGCGTAGCAGGCTATGACATAACGTCAAGTGGGCAGGTGAAATCAAGAAGTGTGCGTAGTTAAGTTGGTCACAGATAACACAAGACCGGGATAATGGGAGATCCATGAGAGAGGCCTTTGAAGTGCAGTGGGTGTAGAGATTACGATGACGATGATGACGATGAAGACTATGATGAAGAAGAAGAAGAAGATCAAACACGCACGTATGTTGAACTTTGGAGAACGGCATCTTTATTTGTCTGAATTTGCTGCAGAATCGAAGGACTCATCTAGTGCGACAGGTAAGGAAGTTTTCATAATTACTTTTAGGCCTCCATAGTATGCATCTGCGTCACAAACAAGGCATGTTTGTCAATATTTGCGTGCACATGCGTTTACATTGGTCGAACACCGCGAAAATAAAGGATATCCGAATGAACTATTCGCTGTACTTCATCAGATATGTGCAGGATGTATCGAGCCACCTGAAAGCGCACCTGGCAGATTCGAAGATGTTCATGGCAGCCCTGCTGGATCACAAGATTGTCGGCTTCGGCGTGCTCAGCATAAACAAGAACCAGTTTTCCGAGCCCGTCGTCCGGGGCGTTGTTCAAGCATTTGTGGTGAGTTGAATTGTTTATTGCATGCATTCGTAAGGGCGGGTATCACCATCGAAAAGCACCCTAACGAAATGCTTCCTGGTAGCATATCAGGAATCTTTGCATGAATAAAAAAATTAATATTGACAAATGTATTTCCATTGGCTTTTTATAGCGACCACATTTAACTCTTTGTTAAATGTAATGTCGCTAGGTTGAGGATCCGATTTAACGTGCACGCAACTTTCACAATGTTTTCGGATATTATACTAAGAGTGCATGCAAGATTTGTACGTGAGAAAGCTTCAGATCCTATACGGCAATATGTTGTTATGTGGGGCTTAACGTCCCAAAACCAGCTCTGATTATGAGAGACGCCGTTGTGGAGGGCTCAGGAAATTTCGACCACCTGGGGTTCTTTAACGTTCGCTGACATCTCACAGCACACGGGCCTCAACATTTCGCCTCCATCGAAATGCAGCCGCCGCAGCCGGGATTCGATCCCGCGACCCTCGGATCAGCAGCCGAGTACCATAGCCACTTGGCCACCGCGGCGGAGCACCTTATGCAGCAAATCAATAACGCTGGAATTAAATATGATGCATCTGTAAATAGCCGTTACATTTTGCCTATGATTTATTACGTACCCGCTACAGCCATGGCCAAGGCTGTAATAATAATAATAATAATAATAATAATAATAATAATAATAATAATAATAATAATAATAATAATAATAATAATCGATCGGGCAAGAATTCAAATACAAAATAGACAAGGCAAGCCAACAGGCAGCACTTACGAAGTTCAAAAAATGAGCAGCATACATGGTTCTCCCTTCCCTGTGAGTCTTAAGGCGCTTGTACTCTGAGTGTAGCTTGGTTTGCTGAAGACACGCGACATTCAACACAGTGCCTCGTGTGCAGAGCTTGTTCCAGGCTATGCCAGCAAATCAATTGTACCTTTCTTGTTCGAAAGAAGCAGAGAATGAGTCCTGTTTTCGTTCGGCAAGATATCTTGGTCCTAGACGATAAATGTCTCATGTAGCCTGATGGGATCCTTTCGTGTTCATTTACGTGACGTCAGGATCACTTGAGGAGCCAAACCGACGTAGTATTTCGGCGTCAGTGGTGTGTGCAAGCGCAGGAAGGCACCATTTTTTCTGCACATGAATAATTAACGATGTGCAAGACTACGAGGACACATTAGACTGCCTCGTGACATAGTGCTCGACCCATGGTAGGTGGGTATATGCCACAGGTGTGCGACTATTATACAGGCCGCGTCAGTTAGAGGGTAGCCAAGGCAGACATTTGACATATCATTACAATGCATTTAAAAAGAAGAAAGGCGTACCATTTCTCGCAGCTTGCGATTGTAATGTAGAGATAACACACGCACACACACACACACACACACACACACACACACACACACACACACACAACTGACAGCCCAATCCATCAACATATGCGTCGAATTTGTAACTCCTCGTACCCCTGGCATACTGTCGACGTTCCCTTCTCTAACAATGAAATTGCCCACGCTATTGCATTAATTAATACACAGGCGGCTCCAGGCTTAGACAATCTGACGGGCACATTCGTCAAACTATTATACCAGTATCATCCCCAGTTCTTTCATTTTCGCTTTAACACAGCCCTTAGACTCAGTCATTTCCCAACAGCATGGCGCACGGGAAAGATAATATTCATTCTTAAACCCGGAAGGCCTCCCCATAAACCTAATTCATACCGGCCCATCGTAATGAATTCTATTATAGGTAAAGTGCTAGAGCGACTTCTCAACTCTCGGTTGTATTACTTCCTGCATTCTAATGATCTCATACATGAAAAACAATTTGGATTTACAAAAGCACGCAGCGCAGCACTGGCCCTCTATCAACTACGGCAAAAGTTAGAGTACTACAAGGCCCGCAAGTTACCTGTCCTCCTAATATCAATTGACTTCACCGGAGCATTTGACAGTGTTTGGCATGTAGCAGTGCTTAATTTTTTCAGGAAACACCGCTGTCCAACTAACCTATATCACCTCCTAAAATCATTCTTAACTAACAGAGTCATCACGTTTCCTTTTAATACGGGTAAAGAAACAGCCTATCCGACGGTGGGCAGTCCACAAGGCTCTCCCATAAGCCCGCTACTCTGGAATGTCATTATCCATTCATTACTCGACCTCAACCTTCCCCATCAGGCACACATCCAGGAATATGCGGACGACACCATAATTTTGCTCCCGGGTAATTCACAACTCGATTTCAAAAATAACGTTGACCGCGTCCTTGCACCGGTAACGCAATGGGCTAAACAATATAAACTTACCATCAATTCGGACAAATCATACTTTATTTTCTTCAATAATGGTCATAAAGGCACATCTAAGCGTCGCCCTTCCGTCAAGTTGGATGGCGTTTTCTTGAAACACAAATCATCCGTCAAGTTGCTCGGAGTAGTATTCGATCCTATGCTCAACTTCCATACACATGTTGATTACCTTAAAACAAAAGCAGAGGTTTTCACAGCTCGATTTCTTGCTTTCATTCGTGCACAACATGCCCTCAATAGCACATTAATTCGCCGTTTATATAAACAAGTAATTCTCCCTGCATTAACATACGCATCACCCGCTTGGTGGCCATCGCATCCTTCCCAATTCCTTAGAGACCGCGTCTTGTCGCTGCAACGCACCATTTTAATTTCTATCACTGGCTAGTTTTACACCACCCGAACTTCTGCTCTCCAAATCGTCGCCAATGCTCCCCCCTTAGATCTCGAACTTAGTCGACTAGGTGCAGAGTTTTCCCTTTTCACCCAGAAAATCGTCACTTATTACGGCACTAGGACATTCCATCCTGACCAAATTTTGCACGACACCGCTCCGTGCACCTACCACCCCAGTTTAAAACATAAGTATTCGTTCACTAAAATTGATCCCTTAGCACACGCTGACATGTTCCGCCTTCCCGTTCTACATGCTTACACAGATGGCTCCTACACATCACACTCGGCCGGATCTGCGTACATTATAATGGATAGCCGAACGCGCATTTTGCAAGCTAACAAATACAGAATAACCCACGCCTCAAGTGCTTATACAACTGAACTGATAGCTGTGTGTGAATGTTTACAATATATTATGACGCTACGCCCACAAACCCCCTTCCATCTTTACACTGACTGCCTTTCATTGCTTAATAAACTTGCCTCTCTTAATGATACCGACCCAAGAGTATTAGATATTAAGAACATTCTTTATCAACTTCAGGTGCAAGGATTTTCCTTCCGATTATTTCATATTCCTGGACATAAAGGTATCTTGGGGAATGAACTTGCCGACACCCTAGCGTCCTCAGCTATGAACAGTGGGTCTGCGAGGATGGCCAAAATTTCCGTCCGCGCGACAAGGTCCGAATTACACAAAATTATGATTTCACATTGGCATACACATTGGCAGACAGAAGGACCGAATACTTCATTATTCCACTGGATAAAAAGCGTCTACCAAATCCCAAAATGGTTTCCCCCGAATAGAAAGTTAACACACTTAATGACTGGTCACGGGCATTTTCAATATTACCTTAAAAGATTTAACATTACCATGTCCGACCGCTGCGCATGCAACCAGCTTTGTACAGGAGACTTACACTACTTCAATGAGTGCCCACGAACACAACATATAGTTCGACACCTGCGTCATCACAACACAACTATTACCTACGCGCACTTCCCCCGATACCTTCATTTAAAACCAGCCCGCGCATTCTTAATGCAATTGGTGACCCTAATGCGCGAATCCGCCGTTGTCACTCCTTCACCTTCCCATTCCGCAGACGCCTCCTAGTTTCTTCTCATCACCTTACAAATCTTACTCACATGAGGTATCGTATTGGATGCTGTACGCCATAGCCGTTCTTCAGCCTAATGATGGCGAGGGCACCTCTACGGCTATGACGCCCGCACCAACCATCAACCATACTATATCATACATCACCTCACTGCAGCTCACTGCATTGCTGCTATGTGGCTTTGTAAGATGGCCTGGCTACCTGTCTAGTCTTTAACCACTTGCAGGCCTGAACCCTCCCTTCCCTCCATTCTGGCAAGCTTCACCTGAACTTAACCGGCACTCCATAACAGCCCGTCTCCTCAAGCATTTTTCCTTGTCTCCAACTCTTTGGATCGTCATTTTCCCATTGCCACCACGCCCTCGTCAACTGAACATGTTCTACATGCTGGTGTCCCTGGTCCCCAAGTCATCTGGTGCACAAGGACCGACTCCTTCCGCCCGCCTTCTCATCGCCTTGCCCTTCGGCACAAGCACCAAGTGAAGGGGACACGTTCTTTACAGTGAAGGACAACCCCCGACAGCAGCATCTTGTCTCTCCACTACAAAACACCTGGACTAAACCATAGTTTATATAATTGGTAGCTGCTCAGTTTTCGCGATAGGGCATTACGTTTGTTGCATTTCACGCATTTAAAACATACACATTGGCACATCTGCACTCAACTATACCCGGGAGCCTTCTCTGCTGGCAACTCAAATCGGCATTATCGTAATTGGCATGACCTTAAACTTTCACGCCTCATTACGCGCACATTGACCCCTCACTGCTTTGACCTCCTACACCCTCCCCCACCTTTTTTGTTAGATAATTGGCTCTCCCTCGAAATTCACCTTTCGGGAATATTTCCCTTCTTTTTATTTTACAATTGGCTGTAAGCCCGATATACCTTCGGGTGGTGCGGGCTACCCCCACATTATTTTAATTTGTTTTCGATCGCAGGGGGACAAATTTAACACACACACACACACACACACACACACACACACACACACACACACACACACACACACACACACACACACACACACACACACACACACACACACACACACACACACACACACACAAGAACGCCTTATCTCCGAAGGCAGCATCCACGTCGGTATTGAACACAGGCCGCGAAGGTGCCACACAAGCATGCTACAACTAGCCTACGGCGACTCTTCCTGCACGGTTTGTATAGCAAATAAACTGAACCAACCAGCATTTGTGATTATGACGCTAGTCTAATGGCACTTGCGCTTCTAATGTACATCAAGCTCTATCGTACCAATGCAATAAAAATACATACGTTCTATACTCGGCACGCTTTTGTCTAAATTCGCTCGATCCCGTAAGGATGCTTCAGAGAACGACGCTTCTGACGAGCATATCAGCGCACCGTAGCGCGCATTTATCTTCGACAAAGCATAGTGTGCGTCGCACCATCAGCTACCCGGCCGAAGCCACACTGCTGTCACCATTCCTGGTCGACAGCATTCACCCACTCAAGCACCTCTCACAAAGACCTTCAGTGCCACACAATTCGTCATATGCGGTGTCATCGTTGGCTGTTTCCCATAACACCGACTTCCAAATACGTGGGATGTGAAGGATTTTTTTGTGTGGGCTACTTGAAAGATGTAATTCTTGAAACACAGCCAAATGAAAATAATGGCGCGAAGATAATCGTATCCGGATGCGCAAGCATGAGAGCAAAAGTATTTGACAGTGTTACCCTGCGTGTGCGAGCGCCGTTTATGTTTTGAAATTGCTACGGACATAAAGAAATTTGAAAATTTTTAAGGCACGGCTATCTTGGGATTTTATAAAGACAGGATATTTGTTCACGAAGGCAGCGAGTTTTAAATAGTGCTGCACCAGTATTAAGTGGTCACTCGGATGGTGCGCGCAGTCGGCCGAAGAAGACGGAGTTATTTAGGCTCGGGTTGTGGGCTGAATTGAGATAACGCAGCAACCACTGGCAGGCACACCCTGAAAATGGTCTAATATGTATCTATGACGTAATTATCGAAACAATATCAGAGAATTCATTAGCATTGGTAACGCCTTTCTTGATTTCACTAAAGATTACAATAATGAGAACTGCGCACTCAACTTCTTTATTATAGCCCAAGTTAGCCGATGATCCCCATCTGGACACGATCAATGATGCGCACAGACCTCCTCCTCCTGGCTTATATGCCGGCTTCCTTATTTCGGCATCGCAGTTGTTGCCACGATTACACCTCGCACGGTTCCTTGTTTGGATAGCATTTCAGAGTATCGCAGTCTGATTCTGTGTAATCAAGGACTGTAACGGTGCCAGTGATCAACTTTGCCTTTGCCTCCAACCCCTTGTGAATCTAAACACAATACAAAGCAGGCCCTTACAGAAGCGAGCAGCTTTGAGGCGGCCCTCGCTGTCTTTATTCTTAATAATGCGAAGGACGAAGAAACTTCGCGGTTCGATGTCTTGGACCACGCATGGACTAGAATTCTGCCAAATGAAACTGTAGAAACACGACTGCGTCTATCTTGTCAGTACAAATCGTCCTCTTACAGCAGCTGATAGAGAGGCACAGCATTCAAACTTGTCACATCATTGTCCCCCTGGGTGCACAAGCTTACTGTAGAGGTGGTTATCAGTTACAGGGTCGTCCACTTTGAAGGAGAACACGCGAGCGTTGCTCAGCCGCGTTCCTCGGAGCGCCTATAAATCTGCGGCGCCGGTTATGCATTGCACTCGGCCGTCGTAGGAGATGACGCGAGGCACATCCGCCGGAGCCCTGTTCGCCTGCTCCATTTCGCTTCGATGCGCGGCCGCGCCGGAACTGCAGGCGCTCCACGGAGCGCGGGTATGTGCCCGAGCATTCACTCGAAAAAGTGGACGACCCTGTACATCTAGCATCAATTAGAGACATCTGGCTGATAACTCTGTCAGAGTAATCAGTACAAGGCTAAAGTCGAACGTGTCTTCCCATAAGCAGTTGGATGTTTATTGTACCCGAGGTGAACTTGGCCCATTTATATCGGCATTTCGCTGGCACTGAACAATTTGGCGAGGATGAGCCCACGCTCATGCATTGGCTACCTAACATTCATGACTAATAGCTGGTGGTGACGGAAGCAGTTTGCCGAATTGATGGGTATAGTCGATGGTAGGGGCCGCTCGTAAGTGCGCGGCGGAGCGACGCCATCCATGGCGAAAGGTGACCGGTGGTCTAACACTGCGCTAATGGCACACATCTTTGAAGGTGTAGGAACGCGGCTTTCTTATCTGTCTTCGCTTCCTTTTCCTCGATGTACTCGTGCGGCTGCGCGTGCGTGCGCGTCGAGGCGCAATTTGGAATGTGCCTAGAACGGTGCCTCCATCCAAGAGAGCCGAACTAAACTAAACTTAACTTCGCCTCTCTTGGATGGCAGCACCGCTAAAAGCAAAGTGCGCCATGATACGCGGACCTGGAGCCGCACGAGCGAATCGAGCCAGAGAAAAAGAAGCGAGATGTGAAGGAACATAAGCCGTGTTCCTACACCTTCGAACATTTGCGCACACAGCGCAGCGGTATAAAATAGGCCACCTTTCGTTATGGAGCGGTGGTCTATGACATATTCCGAAGGTATCAAAGGCAAGGTTTCTGCATGTTTTCGTTGGTATTGCTTCCATGTCATACCGCGTCACTTTCGTTACGGAAATCACGTGGTGGAGTCGTGCTTGACGCCGGCATATTACACTTTCCTGTCATAACTATAAAACAAAAACTCTGGACTTTGATCACCCTGTGTATCTGTGTGTTTAGTGTTGATGAACAGCGATGCATTTTGTTGATCTTCACAATAGGAAAAGTGCGATTAATTTGTCCTTTTTCTTCCTTTCTAGTAGCCGAGCCTAATGATGTGTCTCATTGTGGCTTAGAAAACAGGCCCATGACGTCGACTTCGTGTTCAAACTGAAGGATATCATTCTAAAAATTGAAGAAATGATGGCCAGCCTATTCTCAAGTATTCACGCATCGGAGGAAAGATAAATTTACCCTTTTGCGGTGTAATTTCTATTATGTGTCTAGTGTTGCTACGTGGTTTTACGCGAGCAGGTTAATTCAACGATTGTTTTATGCAAAAATGCACATGTATATCAACAGTTGCGGCATAATGCCAGTGCGTTTTTATTGCGGTTGATCGTCGTTCATTTAAGTGATGGCGGGTCCTGCTTTGATTCAGGGAATCCATGCGCACAGCAATACGATTTTGCATACACGTGCAAAGGCCGGTGTTACCTTTGTATTATGTACATACATGCCCTTTTTCCTATGTTCTGATAACTGACGTTCCTTATATTACAGGATGTGCAAGCCTTCGTTTTGAAGGAGTTTGGTCGCAATGATTTGTTTACGGTCATGGGAGTGTACGTGAGTGGCTCCGACACGGAAGACGTAATGACTAAAGTTTTTAGGTGAGATACCGACAGAGAATCAGACACCAGCGAAATAAACTACCATGGGACTTAATGCAAAAATAACCAGGCACCTGCTATATTCCTAGTATAAGGTGCTTAAAAAGTGGCACCCCCTTTTAGGCAGGTTAGTTCAATGTGCACTATGCTGCAATGTGTATCTCAAAACTTCGGACCGAATGCATATTTACTGCGCTTTTATCGATGCGTCTTCGGAACGCCACGTCTACAATATTGACGTAGTGGATACTGTAGTGGAACAACTGGTCTGGGTTGTTTTTTGTCACCTAAGCAAGCTGTCTGCAGAGGGAGTATTTCTCGCATTAAATACTCCTCCAACACGGCATAGTATGGCTCTCACATTCGTAAAGCAGCTAGAGAAAGTTTGAATGACGCTCGAAGAGTGGCAACGTGTACAAAACGCAACTTCAAGCGATGCTTTTGTTGGCATTCAAATGGTTACAACACATTACTGGCAAAACAATTTGTAACGCTTACAAAAATGCCGCAAATGAGAGAAGCAGTAGATTGGCTGTGAAAAATAGAAGTGGCACTGCGAGATGGCAATGGTTTTAAGCATTCGAGAGACATTGGTTGGTCGTGTGCTCTGATTGTGCCGCTACGTTTTTGTGGTAGCGGCGGGAGTTCACGAAATGTGAAGCCCGCAGTACACAATGGTGAGTGATGCGAAAGATATTTTGAAGCGTATGATCGGCAAGTGCGAGGCGTTATTACTGCGAATAAATATTACTGTGACGAAAGCAAGAGTGCCTTCACTAGAGTAGCGTGCTGAGTTACGGAGGCCTCCAGTGACCAAGTATGCGAACAACGGATCCGGGAGAGAGAAGAGTTTGTAGAGAAGCAGGATGTACGAGATGAGTGTGTAGATGAACAGAAGGTGTGAGAAGTGCTTGCAGGGAAACAGCACGCGTTTCTGGAGTTCGTAGAGAAATAGGACGAATGTGAAAAGTGATCTAAGATCGTTTTCAGAGTGAAGCTTCAGACGCTGCTCGCACATGCTCAAGACGAAGACGACTTTCTTTTTAAATCGCGTGCTAATGCAGGCTCAGCTAGAGTGAAACCTGAGGAGGTGTCAAGGATGCAGGGACTCACCAGACAATGGCCCCTAAAGGGCAATGAGAGGCGTAAGACTGAATTTATTATACATTCAGCCATTGCGCAGCTAATGCCACTTATTGTATTGCTTCTTGCTTTACCGTGACGGCGACGACGACAGGGCATGCCGACAGCCAGAGCTCCCACATAAAACTATTCATCATCAGGAGTTTCATGATGATTGATGATTGTGGTTCAGTTTAGGAAAGGACGCTAATTTCTGCAGCGCATATCCAGAGCACGGCTAAGCGTCCGTGGGGGTAGGAATGGAGGCCGTGGGCCTCAATCGAAAACGCGACCGCCGCGGCTGTGATCGAACCTATGTTTTTTGGGGAGACAGCCGGGCACTCTCCGAGAATGCGTGAGCGCTTCTACTACGCAACTCCTAATTTGCGGCGTGTGCAGGCGCGCTTTTTTCTTCGCTTGCTTTACCCTGATGGGCGCCGACAAAGACTAGGACAGGAGTCGGGTGGGCTCAGCCCCCCCCCCCCCCCTTGTTTAAGTTGTTTTCAGGCTCCCACAGGGGGAAAGCTTATACAACGACAGGACTTATAGTAAGACAGGGGACGCCGACAGAGCAAGCGCCCAATCCTCGGCCAATCTTTTACAGTTGGTGTGAGCCACAAATTGTCGTGTGAACAAGAACAAGAGCGCATAGCTGCCTCGCACCTAAACACGACAAGGAGGTGGGGGAAGTACCGAGGTTTTCCGTGCGACAGCAGGTGCAGGTGTTCCCTTGAAGACGGGGACAGATACACCAGAGTCATTGATCGGCGCGTGCGTGCCTCGGCGCGTGCGTGCCTCCCGGCAGGCACGCGCCGGTGGCTACCTACTACTACTACATACATCGGGGACGCACGACCCACGCCTTAAGGAGCTTCGCCCCTCAAACGATATACAGTGTACTACGGGCTTAGGAGAGGGACGTGGACGGTGAAGAGTTAGTACATAGAGGTCGGAGGAAAGGGTATCGTGGTAAAGCGTGTTTGGTGAATATTTTTATTTGTGTGTGCTGTATCTACGTTACCATGTGTGCTAAATATTTCAGCTCCCTTTCACCACCCGACGTAGTCATCGGCCTGGGACACATCGCTTACCCAACTTGCAACATGACAGACTGCGAAATGATACCCCATAGCACGTTTCAAAATGGCACGAAGGCAAACCAGCTACGAGCGAAATACGGCACTCCCTATTCAATGGTAAGTTTGTGAACACCATAAAGGGGGAAACCAACTATTTCGGCTAGCGGCAAGCCAAATTAGAAAGCCTGGAAAATGCTATGAAGAGAAGTATGAAATTGTGAGCATCCTAAAGGGAATGGTCAAGAAATGACCAGCTGGAGGGAGCTATCCGCGTGCCCGTGATTATCTTTCATGTTTCGCTACGTTTTGTCATCCAGTGAAAAGTAAAATGAGTAAAAGAAAGACGACCAGCGCGGTTTGAGCTGGAAAAAAATGCTACAGTGGTGTGGACTGATAAACTTCCGACATAAAAAGGTGGAGAGCTGCTTGGACTTGCGGACAAATTTTTTTTGGATAGTTTCGCTATGCAAAAAGTAAATGTAATGTTGTAGCGAAAAAGCAACAGCCCTCCAGATTATTGTTTTTTTCATTTCGGTGAGTTCGCCCAATATGCTACGTCCATTTCCGCGCCTTCAAGGTGAGGTACCGTGTAGGAATACTCATTCTTATCAAAACGTACCAGCGTTTGAGGGCGAGTCCATTAAAGGGGTTGCGAAATGGATTTGGAGATGCTGGTTGTAATTTCCGTTGCTTCAGTATACATTCGACAAGCCAGTTCTGAAATATTTCGGCGAAATATTCAGCGCACACTTCATAACCTTCGTTAGAAACCCCAGCATTCTTGCGCTCCCGAAACGACAATGCGACACTACCGGCCGGAACAGTACTATTCGGTGACGTTGCAGTAAGATATTTTTAAGTTCAACGGTACAGTGAACTCGCGCTTGTTCTAAAGGAAACGATTTAATTGAATGCTAGAAGGAAAGAAAATACTTAGAAACCGTGCGTTGCTGCCATTCGGAAGGAAAGCTGCAGCACGGTTTGGTTCCCGTGGCCTCTGGGATGCCTTCGAGGGCGAGCCAATCTCGGAGGTTTGGTGGCTACTAACATGACGTAAACTGCACAGTTGAGAGGAACGCGCGCAGTGAAACCTGAAACCGCGTTTCTTATCTCTGTAAATCAACCCGCACGGTGCAACGGAACAATGCATATTGTTGATTGCAGGGTCAAGACCCCCAATACGCACTTAGTACAAAATGTTCAGAAAACGCTTCACAACCCCTTTAAAATTTACAAAACTCACTTCATTGGAATGTCTAGAGGTTGTGCCGATATGGTCACGACATGGCTACCATAAATCTCGGTGCCTTTGTTTGCCAAATCTGCGGGTGGATGGGAGGAACATGTGCCGGTGATGACAGCGACAAGAATACTCTAAACTGCTTCACAAGAAATGCTGCACAGCGCACCCGCTGTGCACAGAATATAATGCTGCCGTCACTGTACCGTCTTGTACTGTCCCTTGTCTTACGAATGCTCCTTGCACCATGATGACTGCGGGGAGCAGCAGTGGAGGCTGGATGGGTGGATGTTGGCTTAGGATGTTACACTATGAAATAATTAGGTGGAATGCAGTTCTGTGTGCGTCCCGCATTAGTAATTACAGTGCAATAACCGAGCACATCTATGACTGGCTAATTCCAGCTAGCCCGCGCCATAGCTATGTTGGTTAAGAAATAATAATAGACAGCGCCAGATAAAATAACCCATCATATGAGCTCTGTCTTTCGTAATAAGTCAGGCGCAGTAATGTCGCACCTGTAAACCGAGTGGAAGAGCTGATACCGACGCGTTCCACAGCAATAGTCTTCTCGTGCCCATGGATTTAGCCCAACTACCCTGCACAATGTGTGCCGGTACTCTCGTTCATATATAAAGGGGCGAAAACACCCCGCTAATCCACTCCGTTCAAAGTGTCCGAATAGGATGCCAAGAGTGCTAAACTACCTGCCATTGTCTCATTTCTACGTGAAAACAGTTGTCTGGTTGCAAGACTGAACCAATAGTCCACTAGGCGTGCCTTTTTATGGTGATGAATTAATTCCCGATAATAAGTGCAGTGATATCAGGGGCACAGGTACAGAGACACTCGGCTTCCTTCTGAGATTTATAGGGGGCGAGCACTCTCCCGGAAATCTCCCATGGAATTGAGCCCAAGGGGCGCACAACGTTGGTGCGATCCCGAGTAGGAAGGACTGCGTATTAGAAAAAATTGCGGAGATCGCAGTAGTTACGCAAGGCTAGCGAGGCTAATGGACAGTCGGCTTGCCAGCGTTTGTCTCCGGCACAGCCGCATTTCCTCATGGTCCGAGGTATTGGGAAACGCCTCTCCAACACTGCGAAGCCGAGTGAATGTTCTAAAAATTTTGCACCAGCCGCAGCGGGAAGATGTTCTCGTCGAACCGCAGATGCTAGCAGACGCAGCATGGGTAGCCTTAGCTTGACGCCATGGCATCCCTTTGTTATGCAACACTAAGCGCTTGTGCGCCCTCTGATGGCGTTGTGCCATCAGAGGATGCATGCTCTCGTGGTTCTAAGCTGCGCACAAACGCGTAGCATTGCAATACGCCGCGTACCGGACAAATCGACGCACACGGCCTTTTTCTTCTTTTACAGGTTAAGCAGTTATGAGATCGAGGCAACGGCTGTTTTTTGCCGCCATAGTTGTCCGCCGCCGCCGCCGGTGTCCGTAACCACTATCGCGCACATTTAAGAAAAAAATAACCGGGACCAGGAGAATTCGAACCCACGTCCTCCGCGTGACAGTCGAGCATTCTGCCACTGAGCTACGCCTGTGCTTGAAAAGTCATCGCTAAAGGACCTAAACCCGTGTAAAGCCTGCCGAGGAATCTCATTAACAAATGCAATGTTACGTTAGAGAATAGTAATACGCCAATACGCGTGGCGGAAAGCGCATTGCATAACGAGTGCGAAGAATCATTTGAAAGAACACATGGGTGCGTGCGTTGTAGCTTCCACCTATTACAGAGGCATCATTAACATCATCATTATGAAACCATCTTCAACTTTTCTGTCGTAATTATTACGATGCGTTGCCTCGTGAAGCAGTTATCTTGTATCGTGCCATGCGTCACGCGACAGGTGACGTGCGCAGTCCCGACAGGAACCTGACAGCGACCTCTTGGAGGCTGCGCTAACAGGAGGCGCAAGGTGCGGACCTCTGGTAAAGAAGTGAATTGCAGAGCTACGCGCGCCGCTGCAGCAAGGAAATGTCGGGCACAACAGACCGCTGTGCGGAGAATCCCAGACCGCCGAGTTATGACACAGGGGATACCTACCACTTTTACTTGCACTAATTTCCCCCAAGCGTTTACAATGACCTCCAAGAAAGTCACTCCTCCAGCTTACGCTGTCACTGTCGTGCGATTCCGCTTAGGCTTGGCTCTGTTTTGTTTTACTTGCACGTGGAACATGTGCGTTTCCCAGCCGCTGTTTTGACAGTGTAGCTGTGGGCGGATGTCATGTGCGCACGAGTAGAAAGAAGCGCGCGTGCAAATTCCATACATTGGGCATTGGAAAGAAGTTCAGGGGGTCTAAATTTCCGGAGCCCTCCACTGCGGCCTTTCTCTCCTTTCTATCTCATTCACTCCCTTTCCCCCAACCCCACTGACGCTTAGCCGTGCTCCCTACGTGGGCTGCAGAAATTAGCGTCCTTTCCTAACCGAACCACAATCATCATCATCATCATCATCATCATCATCATCACTGTGATGGACCAGAACGAATCATGATGTTAGTTTTGTGATGCACGGAACACATTACGGCGAGCAAGAAATAGTTCGCTTTTAATTTCAAAAAGATAGTGTGCAGTCGTAGGGGAAGAGGTTGTAGATGTGTTCCAAGAAATCTATCTACATGTAACGATGTCGTTCGTGTCGAAAAGTAGTTCTGGAAATGTCGTTCTTGCTTGAAAATGTTTCACTGTTCAGAGAAGGCTGTTCCGTCAGGAGAACGAAATCCTTTGAGGGACATAGACGCGCACGTTTCCGCCGCTTTCATCCTCAGTCAGGTTGTTTGCCGACGATTGCGTGATTTATCGCAATATTAAATGTTTCGCCGATCATTCCGTTCTCCAAAGTTACCTAGACCTAACCTTCAGGTCGTGCCAAACTTGGCAGATGTCCCTTAACACCTCTAAATGCAAGTTTATCTCGTTCTCTCGAAAGCGTACTAACTCAGCATTTGACTATACGATTAATAACACCATTGTTTTGGCTACCCCTTCGTACAAATATCTCGGCGTTCATATTTCATCCGATTTACCCTGCACTACGCATATAGCAGCTATTTCATCGAAAGCCTCTCAATTCCTCGCCCACAGATCGAGTATGCGTCATCCATATGGTCACCACATCAAGATTTCCTTGTCCGTATGTTGGAAGCCGTCCAGAATAGGGCAGCGAGATTCATCTCTGGCAACTACGACTATCATTCAAGCATAACTCTAATAAAACAAGCTCTCGCACTTCATTCACTAGAAGAACGCCGCGCCATTCCTCTATTATGTGTATTTCACCGGTACATTTATAGTAACAGATTGCACTGTTTGCAGCTTCATACGCCCCTGCGCACATCTGATTCACAACGCACGTAGTTTCATGCGCATTCATGGTCACACAAAGGCATTTAACTCATCACCACTACCTAGAGCCATTGCACATTGGAACGGTCTTCCTGATCACATTGTATCCATTTCTAACCATGAAACTTTCCGTGATAACCTGATGTCGTTGCGCGTTATATAGCATTGTTTAAAGTTGTTGCTCTTTACTGTTCATAATGTTTGTCTTGCTCTTTTCTTTAATTAGATGCGAAGCAGCTCTTTGACTAGCCTGTGTAACGCTGTCTTGTGCGTCCGTACGGCGAGGGCGAGGGCAACGCGCTCCCCTCGCCGCAGGTGTTGGAGCGGTGGCAAGTAGGTCACGCCGCAGCTGCGCGTTGACGTCACGCTCCCCTCGCAGTGCGCGCTGACGTCACTCTCTCCCTCGCCTGCCGCGCGCCGAAGGAACAGGTTCAGCGCTGTCTGGAAGAGACGCTGACTGATTGGGGCGAGGCGTGTCGACGCGCGCCTCTTATAGTCGCGGGAGACTTCAACGTTGACGTCAGCGGAGGAGGAGGACAATGGCTTGTCGATTACATGCGTGACGTGCACACGCTGAAGTGCGTGTCGGCGGAACGGAAACTACCCACCACGATAAGGGGAACGTGCATCGATCTGGTCTTTGCCCACTTCGACGTCGAATGTCTGCAGGAACCTCTCAGCGTGCACTTCACCGATCACAAGGCCGTGGTAGTCAAGGCCAAACGCGCGCCAGCTCCGGTCCAGCGCCCGTGTCCACTCTGAAGAAACAAGATCTACGCCAGCCATCGCTTCAAACGAATCTTCCAGCGCTCACCGCAGCACCCGCGTTAGCGCCGTTCAACCCGTGACGCCACCCTTGCGCAACGCTGCTGCCCCGCATCCCATCAGGGTTCCCTTTGGGAAGATGGTGTTAATTTCTTTCCCTTCTTTTGTGTTATTTGTTTATTTTGTGTGTATGTTACTGTTTTGGAAATGCTGATGCACCCCTTACTCAATGCCCTTCAATAGGCCTGTAAGAAATTTTGAATAAATAAATAAATAATAAACCACCATAAACCACCATAATTCACGTGATACACAGATATTAGCAATGTAGGCATTTTAATATCATTAGTAGTTTATAATGGAAAGAAGGCGACGAGAATGTAAAGCACACAGCGTAGGATGCTGAACATGAAAAGTCCGTATGGTACAGTCATTGTCCTGCAAGAGATGCCTTGGCGACGGTTGCTTCTTTGTGGAACTCCTTTATATCGTGTTGACTGTCCAACCCTGTCAATGTGAGACAGCGTCGTTGTTGGCGATGACTGCGTGCGGCACAGAAAAATGATTGCTTGGCAAAGACGCTTGTACAGAAGTGGAGGCGTCATGCATTGGCAAGCTCAACAACGCCGACGAAAGTTCTGGGTAGTCGAACCTTCCTGCAGCACAGGATGAAGCCCGCAGGTGCAACACGCTCCTGTAACGAATAGCAAAAATCGCATTTCGGCAGTTTCCGTGCCATTGACGCTGAAGCTAACTCCATGCGAAGGCATCACTTAGAACTTAGAAGTATCACTTAGAACCGTGCTATTTACAAGCACAGCCGATAAAAAGTGATACTTTCCCGGGAGCGTCTCCGAGCGTGTATGAGCACAACCTTCGCAAACACCAGGGAGCACGAGACAGACCTATAGACAAGAAAGTGGAAAGGGAGATGGAGCGAAAAAAAAATTGGAACATCTCCCCGAAGGAAACCTTGATGGGATGCGAAGCAGCAGCGTTGCGCACGGGTAGGGTCACGGGTTGAACGGCGCTAACGCGGGTGCTGGAAGAAGTTTGAAGCGAAACTCGGTGTAGCGTTTACTGGTGTAAACGTTTGTTTGAAACGCAGACACGGGAGGCGAGCGGGCGTTGGAGCCGGCAGCTGCGGGCGCTCCGGCGGGTGAGGGAGAGAGTGACGTGCGCGCGCACCTGCGAGGGAAGCGTGCGAGGGGAGCGTGACGTCAACGCCCAGCTGCGGCGTGACCTACTTGGCATCGCCCCAACACCTGCGCCGAGGGAAGCGCGTTACCTCGCGCTTGTGCGGAGGATGATGATGATGATGATGATTGTGGCTCGGAGGGACAGCGTTACACAGGCTAGTCAAAGAGCTGCTTCGCATCTAAAACTTTTTAAAACGGTGTGAATGGTGTCCTTCTGCACAGTGACTCTTGAAGAAAACGCAGCAGTCACCTCAAAATGTTGAGCCTGTTTTCAAGTAAAAGAAATATCCGCTTCGGTATGGGGTTATAAATGTATTCACGTGATAATGTCATGCAGTACAAGCCATGAGCCGCCAATATCGCATGCAAGCGCATAGGACTTTCAATTCATAATGACCAGATAACATGTCGAGCCACCAAATCACCGGACATTACTTCGCGTTGCGTACCGGCAGTCCGCCAGTTAGATTCGCAAGTGTTCGCAACCTACGGCGTTTCAATCGTAGTAAGCCGCGTCTGTTCGCTTTTTGTATCTGCGCCGTAGAAATCATGTATAGTATTCACAATAAATAAATAAATAAATAAATTTTATATCAATAATTAAATATATAAATAAATGTAGAAAATGCCGCAGGAAAGTATGAATGATCTGTCATACGGAATTCCTTCTTTATACATTCGCTCAAATGTCATGTCAAGCATTGAGAAATAAATATTGAAAAAGAATGAAAGCGCGAACTGAACATTTCTAGGAATACCTAAAATAGCGTCCCTTAAATCCTTTTTTTCTTACAGTACGTAAAGATAATTGAAATGGCAAATATGATGAAGAAGAGCTTCTCAGGAATTCCTTGGGCAATAGCAGCTACGCTTTCGGCAAGGGTGTACAAGCCCACGGACGAATACGATATATATAAGCGCTGCGACCGCACAGGTGGCGATGAACAGTACGATTCGCCTGTCAAGGTGAGTGAGCATATCTTTTTTTAGAGCAGAAAACTGCAGCTACGCGGCAGATGAACTTTTACTTATGAGATCCTATATCTTAATGCGAAATCCTAGCTCCCATTAGTAGCGAGCGATAGTGCGAAGCGAAGCTGCGCCGTAGGACTCCTATGATCAGCAGGCGTCCTCGGCGTCCAGGAGACTCAAATGTGCGCTGTGCGACCACGACGTGCGCCATCTGTAGGAAACTTGAAAGGACCCTTAATGAAATGTTCCACTTTGGTGAATCAGTCTACGGCCCAAACACTTACAGCGTGAGCAATTATACGGACAATCTCGACGGGTTTCTGTCGTCGTCGTCATGTCTCGTATAAAGTCTAAATTGATAGCAAGCCCCCGCGCGTTGTACGTTCTACACCCGGGTAAGAGCATGCGAGTGGTGGTGACGAGCACGGCTGAAGCAGAGGTCAAAAGAGCCCGGCCCATTTCCGTCGCTCGGAGGGCGCATGCGATAACATCACCTGGATCGGGACGCCTTCCGTCGAAGCGGAGAAAAAACGCCCCACCGGTCTTATTTAATGAGCATGAAAAGATGTAAGGGGCGGGGGGGGGTGGTGTCGCTCGAGCAGCAACTGTGGACGTCGCGCGCGCGCTACCTCGGCAGGCATCAGCGGGCGGCTCGTAAAGCCTTCTACGTGCTGCCCTCTCAACGCGAAGAGACTACGAAAGGTGTACCTGCAGCAGCCGTACTCTGCTACACCAGCGTTTTGTAGAGTAACGCGAAATCGTATTCAAAGGAGTTATCTGCCAGCCTCACTTCGCATACCATTATAAATTCCTGCTATCGCACTCACCGCTTCGCCCTTTCGGTGAAACTGCGACTTCCTTTCTTTCAAATGCACCTAATGGAAGCAGAGTCGTT
This sequence comes from Hyalomma asiaticum, assembly GCA_013339685.2. Taxonomy (NCBI): domain Eukaryota; kingdom Metazoa; phylum Arthropoda; class Arachnida; order Ixodida; family Ixodidae; genus Hyalomma; species Hyalomma asiaticum. The sequence continues at coordinate 42,963,401 of CM023490.1, forward strand.
TCATAAACCGTGGCGTTTCTACCGGTGAATTTTGCGGACGAGTACGCAGGAATGGTGCAAAGACATGCTAGGAAAGCAACGACCCGGAAACTGACAGGCGGACTCATCGGTAACTAGTCCCAGTCCCACAAGAATGGCAGGGTGTACCGCCATATTTTTAAGTGACTAGCTCTTTAGAAGCTCACCTTGTTGACGACACTCACCTCCTGCTGTCGCGTGACGTCGGATTCCGTCGATACTGGCGACGCGCAGGAGAGGGCGCCACCGCCTCGTCTAGCGCGCGATTTCCCCTCACGCGGCGCTTCTCCGGCGCACAACTGGAATCGCAGGGTTACCTGCGCTACACACTTTCTAAGTTTCCACAGTATTTGAGCTTTTTTTTTTTGTCCTCTATCTCTCACACACCGGCGGTGGCGGTCGCTCCCTTTTGCGGTGCTCCTCTCGCACAGACCGCTGCCGGCGTGTGCAGCAGCTGTTCTCAGTCGCTGGCAGCCCAGCTGTGCGAGCTATCAGCCATTATTTCTCAAGCACCATTGACGATACAGTTGCGGGGTATGCCTCTTAGTCTACAAACTATTGCCCCGGGAGCTTTCGAAACTTTGTGTCTGTAATGTACAACTTGAGCGGTGAGTCAAGAGAGTGTTGGCTTGTTACAAGGAAAATATTTCGTCTATTACAGCCATCATCTTATTTTTGCAGGACACGCTTTTATTGGATTCGATTGTGTAGATGGACCTCTCTTTCTATACGCAAACGTATAGGGCCTTCTCGTGAAATTAGCGATATAATTTGAGAAGCCGTGGGATTATACGTCTCGTGAATACCCGCATTTAACACGTAGAGCTATGCAGATGGTATAAACGAAAGCGCATTAAGGCAAATTTGTACTGAACATGTAGCCAGTTTAGGAAATAATTACATTAAAAAGCAATTTCTTTATGAAAAAATTGGGGGACCCTTAAGCTTCGCCTTTGAGAGTTGAACGCGATAGTGAAATCCGGCCCCTAGTGTGCACTTCAGGCACTCAGTGCATACTTATTAATGTGTGGTACACACACACACACATGCGCACAGACACAGACATACGCGCGCGCGCGACATATCTAGAGTATGGTAGAGGTTTTCGATCTATTTAATAGCACTTGTGTATAAACTTCATGAAAATATTGTACAGTGATGTTGTCACATGGTCATGTATTATGAACTGCGCGTAGGCGTGACACTTTCATTCGTAAATGGTCACATTCTGTCGTCCTTCTTGCGTTAACTACCTGGCCGCTGTTCGATTTGTTCTTCTGGAGACATCTCCCGGCCAACCGCAACAAGCATCGCCTTATGGTCGGTGAAATGGCAAACAGCACATTATCTAATGTTTGCTGTTTGCATTATATGATATTGTCAGTGTGGTATTGTGACTAGAAGAGCCAGACGTAGAGACGTAGATTTTACGTGCAATAACCGCGAATGATTACGAGCCAAGCAATGACACTGAGTTCCAGAAATTTGACCGCCTAAGGTACACTGACGTTCACGAAAAACGCGCGGTGCATTGGCCTCTTGCATGCACACCTCCGTAGAAAATACGACTATTGGGGCGAACACTGTGTAATACACAAGAAATGCCAAATAATTCGATAGGTCTATCAAAGAAGCCAAATATCCCTCCTTGCTTCGACCAATGCGCTCTACGGGAGTCTCTTGGTCAGGAAGCTGCCGTGCATACACGCAGCCAAATCATTCTTACATTTTGCGAGCAATACATAAGAACGGGCATAGCATTATTGTGTCAAGAAAAAACACACACAAGTTGATTAATAGATTTGTCATCAAAATATCACTCCCATACGTGGTGTTTTCTGGGCAACATTCGTCGAGTCTAGCATAGACATATCGACGGCAAGAACATTGTTGAAGTTACAAAATAGCTTTGAAGGCGTTTTGCATGCGTGTAAGAACAATAATATATGTGTATCCTTAATTACAATGAGATGTCCTTAAACACATCGTGAAAATGCCTATCATGTTTGACTAAACCAGGTATGTGTGACCAAATTTTCGTTTGCGAGCCCATGCAGAAAATTTGCCACTGGGGATGATGTACACTTCAAGAGACTGAATTTCGTGGTGTCGACCACTATGTCGGAAGCACGCTTGTGCGTATTTTATTATTTTATGACGAATATCTACGTACTTATGTTCATCCTGTAGCATTTTGCATATATACGAACTTATTTTCATCCTGTAACGTAAAACGCCTGATTTAATAAATCAGAACTCGGCCAAATGATGTTTTCTCCACAAGATCACACCGGTTATCACTACATGCAGAAAAGACACTACCTAATTTCTTCGCTTACTATGGCGGCCCCTGCCTTAAATTTAATTGAATTCCTGTTCCATCTCACTATTTTTGCTCTGAAAGCCTGAGTTGTTATTCGTACGTCACATAGTGCAATCAGCTGACATAATAAATGATAGCGTGAGTTATTACCTATGAAACTGAACCATGAATTGCAATTCCCGAGCTTCACCATAGAATGCAGTGTGCCTCGGCTCCAGTAGGGTAACGTACTGGTCTACCTTGGAATGCGCACAACTGATGCAGGAAATGCGTCCCATTCATAATTTTCACTATCTACCAGATGTTCGATGTGTACTATTCACGGGATTCACTAATATTTGCCAAAGTTATTAACGTTAGTACAATAAATGAAATGAAATGAAAAAAGGGAAAAGTTTGCGGAGTCAAGGAACTTCTGAAAATGCCTTTGAGCAATACGAATGCGATTTAGATTTAGATTTCACGTTTACTACGTTTAAACACAGAATCAGGTGCTCTCGACAAGCGCAACATACGAACGATGACAATTAACGCACTGATCCGTGAGATAGGAATTTAAATGTGTTCGACAATTTATAATGATTATTTTTGATCACTGAGCAATGTACGTCTCGCCATGCACTAGGAAATTCGATGAAATTGCACTGCCTACATTGGTCGTGGTTTTCCTTTGAGCACACTGTTGTCCCGTCCCAGTGTCTAGTTCTACCTCTCTTTCCTTAGTACGTACTTTCGGTGCAGGCACTTTTGTACAAAATTAATATGTACCAACTCGAGCAAGAAGCCATTCTCATGCACTGTTAGTTTCAGCATGTATGATATGGTTGATTCGCTATCCTACTAGTGGTGTCATACTTCGTCTAATCATTGCTATGCTTGCTTGTATTCACAAACTGCTGTGTTCTCTAATAACAGTAATTATTATTTTCAACCCAATACCATAGGAACTCACGGTGTGGCTTTCATTCTGTATTGTATGTCGTGTACATTACGTGCAATGGCTTAGTTCTTGCCTGAATATGATGCTAGTATCCTAGTGTCACCTGTAGCTGGAGAGCCACGGCAATCATTAAAAAATATATGTATTCTGAGCAATAAATGACGAAAAGAGACAGTGACGGTATGCTGGTATCTTTGATTTTTTTTACAGGGTTGTGATGGATTCAGTCTCAGTTTGTTGACACAGCAACATCCTCTTCCATATGAAGAACTGCGGAGCTTTGATGCCGCGAAAATCACGAACAAAGTCTTGTCGCGGTTATTCCTGTTCGACACCGTCGAAAGCCTCGCAAGGAAGGTGATCATGAATTCGTTCAACTGTGTTGATTCACGATAATTAGTGCTGTTTTTGATTCATGGCTCTAAAAATCTGTGTAGACAACTCAGCGCGAAATTTTGACGTGCCTTCGCCGCGATGTCTGGCATTTCCGCGCGAAACGATTCAAAAGTTCGGTAGTAGCACGTGCCGCGATAGCTAGACTTTGTTGTGAATCAACGGGATTGCCGTCATGCATCAGACAAAGTTAGGCTGACACACACAATGTGCGCGTTGTTGCATCAGTGTCTGTTGAAAGCAACGATTTCGTTCGCTGTGGATTACAAATGGACTCAGACTGCAGCCACATTACATCGGCAGACGTATGCTGGGATGGAATAGAGTGCAATCGTAATGCCGGAGGTGCAAGCGTTCGCGTGCGAACGGTGGTCGTTGTTTAAGGAGATGGGGCAAGCCTTATTCTCTCCATGTATTTCGTACATACTGTGGTACCGCTCTTTTTTTTTTTGGCAATTGATAAAGTGTCAGCCAGATTTCAGTGTCATTTTTTTTCTATTACTCCGGGTTTTACTTAATGAGCTACGTGCAGGTTATTAGGCAAAAAGAGGAAACTAAATCAAATATTATACTGTCCTGTAAAAGATATCGTCCGAATTTTTCTACATTGCTGTACCTTAATGCAAAAAGTGGTTAAAATGTAGGCTTCCTTTGAGTTTAATGTATTTCGAAGTAACCATTCTGAATGCGTAAAAAATCCGCGTGGCATTTTTTGCCGTGTTGAATATGTTTGCGCCGACATAAGAACTATTTTCTTATTACTAAACGAACTTCGGTATTGCACATGAGACCAAACCCTCAATACACGGAAAACATGCGAGAATGCGCGATCAGCTCTCGTTGCGAAAAATTAAGGATTCTAGCCTATTGCCTTCAGATAACCAAAGGAGAATGTCACGGTTTTTGTCGCTTTACGGTAAAATGTAAGAAAATATCGCCGTTTGTTATAGGAGGGATCTCACCGGTGGCATAGCATCCAGACTGAATCGTTTAAGTTCATTGAAATTTCACAAGAGGAAATGCATTGCTAGAAGAGCGGCAGGAAATTATTTGCTTTATTATTAATAAAAGAACAGAGATTGTTTTCAGTTTTTCAACATTTTCGCTTACCCTGTCCCATAAAATGTTTGCGTGCTATAGGGCAGTGTCAGACGCCGGACGCGGTAGTTTAACGAGAGCCGGTTATGTGAGTGCCTCCTACTCGAGCCAACGCCGGCACCATGTATGTATGGAAAGTGCAGGGGAGGTCATACAAGATTCAGTCGAGATAAGCGGTCAGTTTCTTGTCGGAAGTTTTTGCGCATGTACAATTCAAATCGCTTTATGCGATAGGCTATATCTGTTAGGCAGCCAGTTTTATCTTCCTGTTTGAAACATCTATGCCGTCAGTGTTTTAAGGGCGAGCGTTGCCAGTGATCGATGTGTCGCGCATTTTCGATTCGCAGGAGTAACTTGCTATTCGAATTCGTACTTCATCTGCTCGGCGCAAAGAGAAATCACAGGAAAGCTAGTCTGATTAGAAAATGGAGCGCAGAAGGGGGTGCTGCAGTACAAAACGACATAAGGACAAACGCCTACGTGGAATGGGCGATATCATTGAAGAATGTCCTTTACAGGGAGAATTGTCAGCTGAGAAAAATTTATCTGCTGCCCTCCTTTCAGCCCGTGGTGAATGAAGAGACGGAAGGCATCCCCGTCAGTCGTAGCAAAACGGTTTTTCATGTCGCGCTTTATATCGTCCCATGTTTCGACGTTGCTGAAAATCTCTGTCAGGTACCACTTGAACGCTTCCCCTTCGATGTACTCGCTGAAGTGACTGACCCGATCGCGGTGTGTCCACGATGCCTCGGACGCCTTCATGTCGAAAAGTTGAAGCCACTTGTCGATGGGGACGTCTTCTGGTGCTCCTTTGTACTTCGGTATGTTGAGCGGAGGCTTTGGCCTAGCCATGGCAGGTTGATGAGGTCGATCCTGCCGACTTGTGTGACGCTATAACACAGAGACGGACCGTGACTCAGATGCCATGCCTTTATTCTAATGCACGCGCACTTTCTCTTCTTCGGCTTCTCCTACCAACGCCTTGTCCATGCGTCACATATATATACGTCAGTACGTCTAAAACGACATCTCTAAGAAAAAAGCACGCAGCTTCTGATAGGTCATGCACTACCAGATAAGTTTGCTGAAATACAGTCCGATCGTTGACTGAACAGGTCAGTTGGTAGTCATGTGGACATGTCACATGACATTGCGTTACATGATTTTGGTGAGGTCATGCAACGTACCATTGCGGTACAAGATTTGGGTAAGAACATGTAACGTAATATCGGTTTACGTGATTTTGGTGGGAACATGCCTTGTGACATTCCGTTACGCGATTTTGGCGGGAACGTATGATGTGACGTTTCGTTACGTGCTCCTGGCGGAGGCATGTCACGTGGCATTGCGTTACGAGATTTTGGCGCGAGCATGTCATGCGACATTCTTTACGTGATTTTGGCGGGAACGTGTCAGAACACACCCACAATCACGTAAGGCAGTGTCACAGTAACATGTTCCTCCAAAATGACGTAATGTCACGTGACATCTTACGCCGAAATCACGTAACGCAATGTCACGTGGAATGCTCTCCAGCTGGCTTCCGCCGAGGAGGCCCGTGTTTGCAAGTAGTGCGTTGTTCGCGTGGCTCGCTGTGGCAGACCTGGTTCGTGTTACCGACGCGGGTCTTCGAGCTGCTTTCCGCCGAAGAGGCCAGTGCTGTTCGTGCTCTACCTTTACGTACGCTGTCGTCCCCTGTGCAGTGAAGCAAAAGCTTTCCCCTCGATTCAGTTTCCACGGAGTCCACGCAGTACTGACCGTACAGCAGCAACATGGCACGTCAATAACCTTTGATGGCGTGTCCACGGGCGCTGTTTCTCATCGATACCATTCTTTTGCAAGCGGCATATCGTGGTCACTCGTTCCCTTTGTGCGAGTCTGGTCACGCCTAACAACACCTGCATGCTTAGTTAATAAGCCCACGTTCACTACAATTGAGATTGCCCCTAAAGCTGCTAGTCTTACTTCGTGTATTATATCACACATTACTCTCATTCTCCGCCCTGCTGATGAAACTGACGTTTTCAATGAAGCAAGGGCTCTACGCGCATTGCCAGTGCCAGCCCGCGTGGAGCTGAAACGGGCCTGGCGATGGGCATGGCTCCCACATGCTTGATCGTCTAAAGGAGTTACATGGTTCGGAGCTCGAATTGCCATATTGCCTGTATCGTCTCGCTGGCTCTTTAACCCTTGTACTCAGCTTTCATTACCTATATTCTGCGAAGGAAACAGCATATTCTTGCTACATCGCACCAATGTGTGGTAATAACTGCTGTCGCTTTGCACCGCTCAAATACATATGTTCTTCCGCTAGGCGAAACAAAAGCTTGACCTATCCCGAAAAAGTAAGCACTCCGAGTTCATTGATTCATATGCTTTGTATAATGCAGCAGCAATTAGAGTATCCTTTTATTGACTGAAGTCTTGTTCATGGATTTGGTCACGTTCCTTGTTTCGTTTCAAATCATGTCACCCGTCTGCGATACCTCCCCCTAATTTTCTTTGGTATAGTAAAAATTTTATGGCATTCGACGACCTTTGTTGGTAACCGAAATATCATTCACTGAGTATTTCTCAAAGGTGTGCGCGTTCTTTGTTTTCTATGAAATTATATCAGGCGACGCAATAGCGCTCCACTTATTTCTATTAGTAGACTGCAAAGCTTTCTAATTATTCGACAGCTTCGAGCTACGCGACGTGTATAATTGTGTGTAATTGTCTTTCCAACGGTCGCTTCGTTCTCTCTTCTAGTACTGCGCCGGAAAATTATTCAGCAATAATACAAAGTTTGGCATCGCCGCCTATGATGTCAACTACGACAGCGGCGAGAGCAGCGTAGAACTGTGCAACGCCACCGTAACCAAGGTCGGCAAATTCGCTCGAGTGGACGTCATGAGAAGATTGAGGGACGCCTTCCGAGACCCTAACCTGAAATTCGCGAAGCACCGAGCTTGCATTGACGCCATTCTCAAGGTGGGTGAAACTGGTCAGGTAGGCTGTGCGCACGCATTATGCCCCTGTCACACGGGACAGCTTTAGTGCACTTTGAGAGAGCGCACTTCGCCGCTAGTGCCATCCGCACGCTGTCACGAGGGAACATTTAGTGACACTGGCTGCAAAGCGCACTTGCAGGTGAGTGCGTTCGCAAAACTTGCTTCGCGGCGACAGTGAGTAGCCTCGGTAGCAGTGACTTGCGAAGAAATACTATACTGTATAGCATGGCGTTCACAGTATTCTTAAAAAATTGTTTTCGTTATTAGAAGTACTGGTATGCATTAAAACAAACCATATTTAAACAAAAATCTCGTTATTCTCACCCTGGGGCAGTTTGCGTCCACGTCCGCTAGGGTAGTGCACATTTCCAAAGCACACTTCTGTTTTTCGTGTAGCAGCGCGTGAGCGTAAGTGCACTCGCTCAAAGTGCACTTAAGTTGCCTCGTGTGACAGGGGTATTAAACGCTTCTGACCTACAAGAGATATGAAGCTAGCGGAGTCTCGAGAAGTACCGCTCGGTGCCGCGACGTCTTGTCAAGTCTTCTGCCAGCCGTAAAAACCGGATGTGTGTGCATGTGTGTGTGTCGGGAAGGTCTCGCATGTACTATCTAAGCTTGCACTGGTACGCGATAATTGTTTTTTGTGTTGACCGTAGTGTTTCTAAGCTGCGGCAACAGCGAGGGTTCTCCATCTACACTGGTCACCTTGACCTATCAGCTGGTAAGTCTAGGTGATCAGTCTGTCACCTAGACTGTCACCTAGATCAGTCTGTCACCTTGTAAGCGTTTCGTAATTCAATGTAGCTTGGTTATATCCTGAAATCTTCGCTGCAGCTTTTGTGGAGGCACTTGCTAAAGGACACTAAAGTCAACAGTAATCTCGTATTAGCAGGTCAGCGCCTCGTAATTCAAAAGACGGCGGTCTTGCGAGAAGGCGTTCGGTATGCTAGAAAACGCGATCAAAATACGGATGGCGCGCCGATTTGAAGTTCTGACGCTAATATGCGTGACGTCACAGACTTTTGATGACGTCTGCTAGTGCCTACGTAACTATCTTTCGGTAATAAAGGCCAGCATTGTGTTATAAGGAACCCAGACTCTTAACACAGGGAGCTTCAGAACATTGAATGAAGCGAATTTGGCAAGAATACGAAAAAAGAAAGCCTTCTGATATCATGGCGCTGAGGTTGCGGCAGGAATCCCGAAACAAAAGCCTTGATATTCGCTTTCGCTCTTAATGTTGGACATAATAGAGCGAAATCAACGATAATTGAGTTTTCAATGTACAAATTGTCATTATAAGTATAGTAGTCTTTTCACTTCAGTGTCGCTTGAACCATCATCGATACCATTGTGCTAATACGCATGTATGTTCTCGTTGGTACGCCGTATATTTTCGGTGTGCTGTACCTGAAATATCACTGTCTTGCCACGATGAATCCTATCGAGTGCAGACAAAACTCATGCTTTCTTGCATTCTTTTTCAGCCCTCATCGCCATCTGGCTAGCTCCGCACACGTTCGGGAACTATACCATATTTTGAAGCGTAATGTGATTCTCTATGCACCGGCTAAATATTTCTGGACTTTGCCATGTCACCCAAGTGTCTAAGTTAGGCCTCACATGGTGTAGACGACTGAGCCGCCATGATTTTCATTGCACAAGGCTGAGACTGAACGGGACACACAGTAGCAACTACCTCCTAGTCACCTTTGGCAGTTGTTGTGGCTTAAAGAGTGATGTGCTCAACGGAATTTTTATGCATGTTTTTTGGTGCGATCCGTGGAATGCCACATTTCGCTGTCTGATGCACTTCTACGTTATTTGTTCCCACATAATGTTGTCGACTAAAATTTACTGTATTGATTCACTCAATCGACTTTTCAAAACTACAATTGCTCGAAGAAAGCTTACTGCATTCGGAGCATTTGCCGAATCAGAACTTTTGTGATCTCTTTACAAAATTTCGAAGTTGTCTTATGACTGATTCAGAATGGTTTTCTTCCTCCGATTTGATACAATGTAGTAATTTTCTTTACGCACATACACACAGTCGCTGGTCGTCGTGGCTGGGTATATGTGCATAACCCTGTACCACCTTCAACTTGTACCTCTTATTAAGCTTAATTACATGGCCTGCTACCCTCTCATTGATGCTATAGTATTCCTCTATGTTGCCAGGAATGTTTTTGTTGACCAGAAATCCCATTCTTTATTCATTTATTTATTCATTTATTCATAATACCTCAAAGGTCCCACATGGGACATTACATGAGGGGTGGGCGAACGAAAAAAACTGGCGGGTCAGGTTAGGTTTCATGACCTGAAAGATGGTCTTCAATGGCAGCTTTGAATAGAGCGATGTCGGTGATGAGGGCGATATCGGATGGAAGGGCATTCCATTCTCCGGCAGTGTGCAGGAAAAATGAACGTTGGTAGGTCACGGTAGCATAGAACGTGCCCATTCTTCAGCACTATAAAGGCTTCTCCCGTCCTCCTAAACTCACTAAGCCCTGTAATATCCCGTTAACGCCCGCTAATTCTTGAAACAATACATCTAGACTCCCCTCGCTAGATGAAGTTGTTGCGTTAAGCGTTGCCAGGGTCGGGTTCCAATGGCGGCCTGTCCGGATCCAGAGGTTCTTAGCAACTTCTGCTGCGTCACAGGTTGACCGCCGCCGTGGTGAGTTGCTTCGCAGCCGCTCGGGACTGCGGGCCGAGGGTTAATTGGCGTATTCATGGGAGGTCACGAATAACGATACTGCAATCACGTGTGCCAGTAACGGTAGCCGGTAACGCACTCCCTCACCAGAGCAGGATTGGCCACCCTTACTGCAACAGGGTGGCCAATCCTGCTCTGGTGAGGGAGTGCGTTACCGGCTACCGTCATCGGCACACGTGATTGCCGTATCGTTATTCGTGACGTATAGTGGTCAACTCATGTCTATAACGACGGAGCGTCGTACTCGCGAGTGCCCAAGCGACACCTACAGTTTGAAACAGGCCACATCCGAGCATGCGCACCGCCACTGACGCGCCTGCGTTGCATTCTCCATCCTTGGTTATCACGGCAGATGCAACAAGTGCTTCGGCCGCCAGAAGCGCTGTTAACCGTTTAGCGCAAAAACAAATGAAAATAAAAGAAACGAGGGGAGCCATTGTTGGCGCCCGATGCAAACTGTGCTGGATTCTGATTCTGCGCTTGCGGTCTCATTTTCCCAACAACGCATTTAGGCCTACCTGCCTATAAACTGAAGAAATATTTCCGTGGTTCTTTTCGCGTTGGACAGCTCGGAAGCTGGCGCTTGGCTGGTATAAAATTTTGCACTTTGAACTGTGAATAGAGTGCTCCAAGAATTTTATACGGAATGTAGACTTGCTGATGTTGCCCCTTCGTCGGCTACATCCGCACGAAGGACTGACCGATCGCTGTATGTATTGGAAACCAATGCATCGTTCGTGAGTCATGAATAGCAGATTTACGAATTCATCGGCAGCACATGGCAGTAAACGCAGTGAGCTAAGAAAAGTTCACAGAGAGATGCGCAACATACATTATTCTGCGCATTGTCGGTATGATATGAAACCGCGAACTGAGAATAAACGTGCAGTATAAAACGAACTGTCTCGGTGATTCAATTCTCTTTTCGGCGCTATACAGTTGACAGCACTTCTGCTGGCGAAAGCAATAGTCGCCACCGCGGGGATAAAGAAGGACGGACACTGCAAGGCAAGTGCGTCAATGACGCTGCGCATTGCTCTGATGCGGCCGGTTTCAAAGTGTAGATGTCACTCGTGCAGTTCCGAGCATGACGATCCGTCGTTATAGGCATGAGAGTTGAGCACTGCACATGACGAGTACGTCATGTTGGCGATGTGAGCGCCTATCATTTGTGTTGGTCACCCATTGATACTCCATCATTCGAATTTTGGTGCATACTAGCTAAACGAGACGAATTGGAGAGTGCAGACAGACAGACAGACAGACAGACAGACATAGACAGATGTGGTCAAGTGATTCAAGTTCGCGAAGAAATGCTTCACACTTAAAAAAAACATTGATACTGTTCCAGGTGGACGCACTATCCGAGCATAAGTTCTGTACGAATATACTCTCTTTGCAAGAACAGCACTTTTCAGAAATCTATGAAATGGTGGTAGGTGCTCAACACATGAAATATGTGGGTATGATGGACACATAAATAAAAGGGAAGAAAAAGAGGAAGAAATATTGCCGGGTGCCTCACACACGCATTGAATATGCCGGTACAAGCCAGTTCACAGAAGGTGAAAGAAAACTGTACGCCGGTCACGAACACTGCACCAAACGCTAGTGTCTAGTATAATCATATAAACCGCTTAAATTAAACCATCAGTTAAGTGTCTTTAACATTGATTTGTACGTGAATTTGTTCGTATCAATGCACCCACTCTCTGCGGTTGGTAAGGCGGTCGACAGAAGCACGGAGTTCTAGTTGTAATACGGCAACTGATAAAACGTCCTGGCCCAGGTCATATTGTACAACTCACCGGATGAAAGCAACGCATTGGTTGAGCAATATCGCTGATAAGCATAATGACTGAGGCGATTAAGCATCAATTACGAAAGCGCTTTGAAACGCTCACTCCATAATCGTTATTACACTGTTTAGTAGATAAAAGTTTGTTGCGAGCACGGGAAACAAAGCATCACGAAAAAGAGAGACCTTGTGATGTTACTTTAGGTATTCAGAAAAGAAGCAAGATTGACTATTGACATATTAGTGAAAGAAACAAATACAACGAATGAAAACAGGCTTCCGGCAATCGCGCGCAGCGTTACGTGTTGTACTAATGAAACGATGCTACGTGATCATTTAATTACAAGCGGACACATTGCATAAGCGACGTTGTGCAAAAGTCTCCGGTAAGGATCATAATATCGCATTAAAAACATAGAAGAGGGTTCTAATTAGCGCGAAATCCGTTGAAGCGGCGGAGCTTTGGTACTTCTCTTTGGTGATTTTCAGTGACCTTCCGTGATTTTTCACTACCACCTCGGGACAATGCGACTATCGTCCTTTGGTTCGTTCTTGCTTTGCCTTCGGAAAATCGCTATATTGTAGCGCTGGGCAGAGCGAAAGAGTGGATCCTGCACAGCAGTGAGGGCTGATTCGGGGGCAAGGACACACTCCGCATGGAGCGTGACGGCTCACGACTACTCCGTATGTTGCTAACCCCTAACCATCTCCGCTGTTCAAAAAGAAAATTGCTCAAAGCCAAGACAAAAATCATGCGGATCACATGCATTCTTTGACCCCCTTGTTTATTTCAATAGAATTATTCTACTTCAGCCAAATGCCGCAATTCCAAAGGAGTGTCCCAAGGCATACGCTTAGAAATCTCAACTTCATGCCTCATCTCGACATTTACCCCTCTGGGCTTATTTGGTAATAAAGCCCTAGCCGAGATCAGTGTGTTCATGTTTATGTATATATGCAAATGTAAGCGTATACAGAAATGTGAAAAGCCGAAACTCGTTAGAAATGGAGCCGCCTGGTTATTTCTATGTGCCTACTGTAAGTATTGAGCAATGGTCCGCGAGATAAAAAAACGGAAATTTTTCTGCGTGCGTGGAACATGCGGGGAAGGCGAAATATGAGGTGGAAGCTGAACATTTTAAGAACACGTGGTATACTATATTAGTCAACTTGCTCTTTGTATTTCGAATTTCAGTGTAAGCACCCAGCAGCCTTATGCCTTGCTGAATACTTTCCCGCCCGATCCTCCCTGATTTCTCAGTTTCGTCTCGACAGGAAGAAATGACCAATCGCCTGCCTTTGTCAGAGCAGTGATTGGTCAGTCTCGCTACGGGCAGGCATAATTGACCAATCGAAAAGAATCTACACAGAATACCACTTCGCATTCCATCATAACGTAGATGCCCCTTGATTAGAGAACGTCAAGGTTCAATGCGCACACATCTATGAAACAAATGTGTTTTACGACCCCAAAAGCAGGTCGGAAGCTATCTTCGTCTTTAGGCAAGTTATCTATCTGATCTTTAGGCGACAAACACATCTACTGCTTACTGTTTGCCTAGGAGAGTGCTGTGATAGCAGCGCCATAAGAGTGTGCATGAATACGTTAATGACGCTGATGTAGCGACAGTGGCATGTCCTTTATACTACGCGAGAGCGTTTTAACCCTAAAGTGTATTATGCCGAAGTCCACCTAGGATTGCACTGACCTACTTCCTTCACGGAAATGAACACCTAAGCAACGTACGCAAGTTATAAATAAAACCTAGCGCATGTGATTTTACGAACTCACTACTACCTTGGTTGCAACCATAGTAGCGGAGTGACGTACAGAGACACGAGACATTCGGACTAAATCAGCCTGATATCAGCACTATACTGCCTTACAATTGGCATCTCACTGATGTCTATTAAAACCAAAATGTCTTTACTAAGAAAAATTGCTCTTAAATTAACAGCGCCTCCCTTGGTTGCCAGGGGTGATACCGAAATGTAGGGACGACGGAGCGGAGCACTGCATACTCATGTTAATGAGTGCCAACAGTAGGCACTTCGGAAGTCTCAGCCTTCACGGCTTATGCTGCGAACACTGACTATTACGCTCCAGGAGCAGACACCGTCACTACACTGCTGCAACCCTAATGCCACACAAGCAGGCAAATGGCTTAACACTGACCAAGCTGCACGCTGGCATAACGCCGTGAAGTAAATACACAAAAACAACGCCCAAGGCGGCCAGCTATCAAATATTGATACTCTAGGTGCAGCAGATTGGGTAATAAAAAAATTCACAGGCACTCCGTTCGCTTTCGCTTGCAAAGTTTCACACTTTACGAGCCCTCCTGGTCTATGGTAGTTTTGTGGAGAGCCAGTTTTGGTAGTTTGTGGAGAGAGTACTCTATGGTAGTTTTGTAGAGAGCTCCCGCGACATTCCCTGTTCTAAATCGTACCTTGCGATTTGTTCATCGATTTTTGTAGAGAGAGTGTGCCTGTGGAAATATGCGTTGTTCGGGAACTTTCGCTCGCTTAGAAGTTTCGAGCATTCCTGCGCGTCTTGAAGGTGTAGCTGATGTCTACTCGAAAAAGGGTCCACGTGCCTAAAGTACCCAGATACACATTCAGCAGCCCCCGTGAAGGAACTGTCGTGTTATGTGGATTCCTGTGATGGATCCATCAATCATTTTTTTGAGGACTGTGTCACGTCACGGGGTACTGTTTCGCTGAGAAAAGCAAACGGCCATGTCGTAATTGTGTTCTGTGACGCAGGAAACTATATTACCGAAGCAGTTTGATGCTTCTGGTGTTCGTACTAAAAGTGATAGTGGGCCATAGTGGCATAAGCTTTTATAATGGAAGCCGCGTGGTAGTAAGGCCGCCATGCTTTAGTGCAGTGCGCGATTCATACCGTCCAGATATACATAAGAACGGCACTTGCACGACGCTCAGAGTCACGTAAATCTACTTGCTTATAAATATTGTTACGAGCCACACAGAGGCTTAAGCGTGTCTTTAATGCGTATAGATGTGCCGAGGTTCCAGTCCGTGGCGATGGCGCTCAGAACTTCGTTACTCCTCTTCCATTCTTTGCGCTTCCTCTGCTTTTCGCTCGCATTGCTAATAACCTAACATTCCTACTCTCCCAGACGAAGCCTTCCGGGCGAGTCGGTCTTACTTGCGTTCGGTGAAAGGCTTCAGACGAGCAACATGTGTCATGTCAGTCTTCGAAGAGCGTACCTAGGCCGCATGCCACAGTTATCTCGCGACACAACAGAGGCTTTGGAGGCGCCTATAAGTGGCTCTGAAATTAAAACAGCAATTGACAGTCTTGGCCGTGGAAAGTAACCTGGATAAGATGGTTTGGGTGCGACCTTGTATAAAGACTTTAAAGAGGAACTTTCCCCTGTCTTAGGTCCCTATTCAGAACCCTACATTATTCTTATCACTTCTTTTCCTGATCCTCCCTATGGTCTTATCATCCTTCATGAACAAATTAGTCCAGTATGTGCGAACAAGCCTTATGATAGTCTTTCGTGCTGATTGCCATTTAAGTCCGTTAGCGCATTTAATATCTCAGGTGCGATGAGGAAAACGTACGATAAGTCAAGGTAGGTTTATGAATACGGTCCCTACGATCTGTCTTCAATGAATCTTATACGGCCAAAGCATTGCCATCTTTATTTGCTGAGACACTACCAAAGACTGAGGAAAAAGAAAAAATTTGCTTACGTCATATAGGCCCATTTCACTTGCTAATGCTAACACTAATATACTTATGAAAGTTTTCACCGGGAGATCGCAGTTTGTGATTACAGAAACACTTGGTAACCACCAAAGAAGTGGAATCAGGAGGTGTCCGCTTTTGATAAATGCAATCACGATGCGGTGTGTCCTTGGGTGCTCCGATGCTCTTCAATCTACTGTAGGGCGATTTAGAGGAGGGTTTAGACTGCGTACCCCACGATGTGCTATTTGCCACATTTGAGCATGTTAATGTTGGATCGGTCATTAAAGACGGTGTAGCCCTGGCGTACCAGAACTCTACTACTAGTCTGATTAACAAGATCCAGGTAGATCCTATTAAGCTGTAACGTTCCATTCTACAGGGCTTCCCGGCTAGCCCACTGTTGCTCGCGCTGAATATTGAGAATTTGCGTTTGGCAATTATACGCAAGGAAAGAATGCGTGATTGATAGCCGGCTGTTACGTAGCCTAAATTTACCTGTTCCCACATTTAAATAATGAAAAAAAAGGAATCCGTGGTGTTACGCTCTTTGAAGGCGAAGTTAATGCTCCGGCTTATGCTGCTGATATAGCAATATTTTGTAGTTTAAAAGAAAGTGTACAAGAGTCAATTGTTGTTCTTAACAAGTCTGGAGAAAATGCAGGAAGTCTATTAAACTGGGGAAATAGTCTGGGGCTATGGCACGGTGAATACTTCACAATCCCCGAATTCTTATGCTTCAAAAGTGCAGGAAGTAACAAGGCGTGCCCTTCGAGCACTACAAAAGCACCGATGAATACTGGGCTAAACAAGCGAAGCAAATACGGGGAAGAAACGTCGTTCAATGCCACCTGCCTCTCAGTGTTTTCTAGAGCTGCTGTATGTACTTTTATGAGCAAGTTAAGGTATGTGATGCAGGTGTCGTCTTGTACACGTGTGAATTTAAAAGCTGCACATGAGATTCGCAATCTTTGTGTGTCGTTTTATCTGGAAAAGGTGTAGGAGCACGTGTTGTTATCTAGGGTTTAACGTCCCAGAACATGCTCTTATTATGAGAGACGCCGTAGTGGAGGGCTCCGGAAATTTTGACTACCTGGGGTTTTTAACGTTCACTAACAGCGCACAGCAGACGGGTCTCAACATTTCGCCTCCATCGAAATGCAGCCGCCGCAGCCGGGATTCGATCCCGCGACCCTCGGATCAGCAGCCGAGTACCATAGCCACTAGACCACCGTGGCGAGGCTGGACTTGGATTGGGACATTTATATGTGCCTCAACTCGTTAATCATTTCCTTTTGCTTCCGGGATGTACAAGATCCCTTTTTGCGAACAGTGTGCAGCGACAACTCTCTCGTTGTTCATCGAACTTTGTTAGTTGTTCTTAGCACCGCGAGTATGCCTGCATCCGCGCGAGGCTATCTCAAGGAAATTGTGGACATCGTCATTGTATTGTATCTCAGGTTTTCAAATCAATATCTGTGTCCAGTTAATCGAAAGCAAATTATGTAAAGACATTTGCGAGATGATTTTTCCAGTACATCTGTATGGAGCGATAAGTAGTGCAGGTGAGGGACAAAAGGTACTGAAACGAGCAAAAAGAATGCAAATTCCGTCAAGTGCTTAAACCTTTTTAAATTATACTCGTGTACTTCGTCAGTACGGACGTTTTTGAAAGAGCGAGGTTGTTCTTTGCGGTGGGGATCCCAATGTTATATCTGTGGAAAACCAGAGTCAATAGATCACGCTTTCTTGCACTGTAGGGAAGGGTTCTACTTCTGGGATGTGTTACAAAGGACGCTGAAGAAAGGTGTGCCTCTAGATCTAACTACAATTCAGCTTGTAACGACTGAAAACAACGCTGGGCTGCCTTTCGACCTGATAATGCTGCTTGGCCTCCATGGTTTCTGGCGAGCTCGAATGGCCTGGTTTCACTGTGACAAAGAGAGGCGACCAGCACGTGTGCTCTTTAGAGAATGCATTGGCCAGTACACTGATGTACTCAACCATCAAGAGTATGATCCAGAATGGGTAAGCAGGGTAGAGCCCCTGGTTTACCTAAAGGAATTTTAAGAAATACCAGCCTCAGCATTACTGTAGTGGTTTGCATTGCTGTAAGAACTGTTACCTGCTATTGATGTTTGTGCTCTGTTAATCAACTGCTCAAAAAAAGCGGTGGTGCAGTGGTTACGGCGCTGAGCTGCCACCCAAAGAACGACGGTTCTCTCGTTTCTATCTCTTTCTGTCCCTCTCCCCTACCCCCACGGAAGCTTAACTGTACTCTCCCCATGGGCTGTAGAAATTAACGTGTTTTCCTTAACCAAACAGCAATCATCATTCATTGAGACGATGTGCACCGAGGAAGTCGACGCGCAGTGTCGTCTTATTATTTTTGTTGTGCTTGGACGTGGAACAGGTGCGCCAGCCTCGAGTCCCTAGGTTTGTGGCTTTTTTGCATGTAGCGACAACTTCTCCCGCACCCCTCTCGCACGCAGCCCGCGTCGGCAACCATGTTATTCCTAAACAGTTGGAGCGGAGCATGCGCACGTAAATAGCGTCCGGCGGTCTGCACGCGTGTTCCTATCAAATATCATAGTGAACGTGCCAATTATAAGGAAACGCCTGTGAAACGCACAACTGTCTCTCACGTTGTCTAGCGGCGGCATTAAAGTTACAGCTTTAGAAATAACATGGCTACCAAAAGCAACTCTGACCAGTCAGGTGTGTCAGCGGCTCATTAAAACTTTTCGCTACACAAAGAACCGGAAAATATATCTGACTGTTGAAAGTACCTCCCATTCCCGGAGGGAATTTACGCCCGCCAGGCGTAGTTTTTATGACGATGATGTTGAATGCGGTTCCGCTGATCAAAGGACACTAATTTCTGCAGCCCATGTCGGAAGCCGGGCTAAGCGTCCGTAGGGGAGGAGGAGTACTGAAATAGGCATACGAGAGAAGAGCCGCGGTGGTGTAGTGGTTACTGCGCTCGGCTGCCATCCAAAATACGCGGATTCGATCCCGGCCGCGGCATTCTCATTTTCGGTGGAAGCGAAAATGCCAGAGGCCCGTGTACTGTGCGTTGTCAGTGCACGTTAAAGAATCCCAGATGGTCAAAAATTCCGGAACCTTCCACTACGGCCTTTCTCTCTTTCCTATCTCTTTCACTCCCTTTCCCCTACCTTCACGGACGCTTAGCCGTGCTCCCTACATGGGCTGCAGAAAATTAGCGTCCTTTCCTAACCGAACCACAATCATCATCAATCATCAGTACAGGGATGCGGAAATTTTGACCACCTGGGTAGAGTGTACTGGAATTTCTAGTACACTCTAACCTGGGATTTTTTAGCCCACACTGACAACGCACCGTACACTGGCCTGACGTCATGTGCGGCTGACGTCATGTGCGGAAGAGATGAAGCGAGCGTGTGAAAGCCGTACATTAGGAATTGCAAATGAGTTCACGTGCACACTTGGGGAGCAATAATGTAACGGTCGTTTTGCGATATGCGGCACACTTTATGCTAGCAAGAAATGTTTCGCATTTAAAACGTGCTAAAAACGTTTTCCGTGACGCAGCGTGGATGCTTTTGGAGTGAGCTGTGTGAATGTGCGGTTTCCGCGTTTGTGGGATTCTCTTCCATTCAATTCAAATAAAGGCGTTCGTGGGATGCCCTCATTAAATATGCGTACTGATTCAACGTGCACGTGTGCTTCAGGAGAAATATTCCACTTCAGATTGTCAAAATTCAAATGTAGAGTTCAAAGCACATGCATACGCAGCTCTTACTCAATCCTCGCTTCTAGGCTAAACTAACCGCGCTTGTTTAGTAAGACAGCGCTAGGGGATGTGTCAGCCGGAACACATACTTGCCAGAGGTAAATGTATATGTTCAGGCATTAAAGCATACCTAAACGTCCAAAAATATGTGAACAGCAGAATATGTGAAAGAAATTGGGTGTATAGTGAGGAATAAAGTGCTGTCAGTAGGCAGTGATGCAGCGTGTAGTATTGACACACCAATAGCTGATAAGGCAAGTGCCGTTTTCACTTGACCCCGACTTGACCCCGTCTCCAGATAAGCTACAAAAAAAAAAAAAACGATCGAACAGCACTTTGGCTTCTCTGATGGTTTTCACGGCGGAAAACTGGTCGGAATTTTCTTTGGAGAAAGTGCAAGGCCAGTGAAAAAGAAACACGTCTGTTTTAGTATCCTATCACATTTCATTAAAACAATATCTCAGAAGGACATTTTCGTGTTGAAATAAATGTTGCCACAGAGGTACTAAAAAATCAAAGTTTTTTATTATTGGTGTTTGTCCCCCGTTGATGTGGAAACGACACACTCGCCGCTTGACAGCCGCGTTGATTTCACTGTCAACTTGGTTATCGCCTTGGTCACAATGCACGCATACCCTGACGGTGACGAATGTTGAACATCAAACAATACGAAAGAATTTTGAAGAAATAACATTTAGCACGCACTGTCGTGCTCTGGTTTGTGCGATGTGTTACTGACGAAAGAAGGGACTGACGCGTATAGACGCAGGTGGTTACATTGCGTATGCGTTTCTGTGCAGTATAAAAGAGCAGCATGAACGGAAACTACGTCAGGCTTCAACGCTACCTGAAAGGCATCAAGGTAAAGTTGCATGTCTGCTTCGAAGTACGAGTTTGCAATGCATACATTCTGATTGATTGATTTCTGGGGTTAAACGTCCCAAAACGAGCTCTGATTATGAGAGACGCCGTAGTGGACGGTCTCCGGAAATTTGGACTACCTGGGGTTCTTTAACGCGCACTGACATCGCACAGCACACGGGCCTCAACATTTCGCCTCCATCGTGCATGCAATCTTCGTGTCGTCTCTACTGGATGGCAATAATTCAACGCGATGTTATCGCGGTCAGCAGCTCAGTCTTGAAAGAGCACTAGCAAGCACAGTGAATATTGGAGTACGGGGAAAAAAGAAATCAGCCTAAAATTTCTCGAAGGTACCGCGACTCAGGGAAAACAGCGTATATGCAAAAAAAAAAGAAAAAAGAAAACAGGTGGATGTGACGAAATATAACGCAAGTTTTCAGTCGCTAGTTGGGCACCTCCAATAAACATTCGGCAACAAAGTTGTGGCGGTATATGTGAGTATGACGTTACAAAACTAGAACTGAGACATGGAAATGAAATTCTCGAGTAATATTTCGATATTCCAGATTGGCTTCTTAAAACTTGTAGCCAGTTCTTAGGTGACGTGGGCTTGAGAAACAAGATGAGGGGGTGATATGAAATTTCCCTGAACGTATGGAACAGCACTATCAGCCGAGAACGATCACTAAAATGTCTTCTTGATTAAAAACTACACTAACCCGATGAAATGCCATTTTTTTGCGACGTGGCGAGGAGAGGGTGTCGTTCTCGTTAGAGGTTTTGTACGAATTTATTTTTCGAGTTCATTACCGTGTGACCGGCAGACATCTGCAGATCATCGGTGCCAGGATCGCAAAATGCTTGTTTATATTAGCAGGGCAGGACAGAAAGTGCCTTGTAAATTTGTGAAACAACGGTGATAAAGGGGAGTTCTTGCGGTCGCCGCTGCGGCAAGGAGAATTTTCTTGCCTAGGGTAGCCCCGCCACGGTGGTCTAGTGGCTATGGTACTCGGCTGCAGATCCGAGGGTCGCGGGATCGAATCCCGGCTGTGGCGGCTCTATTTCGATGGAGGCGAAATGTTGACGCCCGTGTGCTGTGCGATGTCAGTGCCCGTTGAAGAACCCCAGGTGGTCAAAATTTCCGGAGCCCTCCACTACGGCGTCTCTCATAATCAGAGCCGTTAAACCCCACATAACAACATAACATTGCCTAGCGTAGCAATTTTTTTCGAGAGCAGTTTTTAACGTGCACACGCGCTCCTCCCACCCCACTGGATTCAATCGTGCAAGGGAAAGGTACACTTTGGAGCAAAGATATGTCAAGAAATAAAGAGATAGGAAAAGATTGCAAATATTGGAAGGGAAGTTAAAAAAAAAGGAATTGAAAAACATGGAACTGGCAATTGGAGAAGGATGGTTTGGTTAGGTAATAATGGAGAAAGTGGATGAAAACTGCAGCGCTTTTTTGCGAGAGATTTGCCGGAATTCTAGCTTGACGCAAAATTTATACTAATGTTCGAGCACACACTATTATCGACCAACCACCGTAAAGTGTCCGTGGTGCAACTAGCTCTTGAAAACGGTAATAAGAATTTGCTTGTGTTCTACTGTGACTTGACGAGCTCAACGACTTTGCTTGCCTCGGTAACCTATCGAGGTATTGTTTTAACAGTTTCTTCTATTTTTAGGAATCCGGAAGAGCTCCTGAATCCCGTTATAATGAAAGCTCCATTGCTGGTTATTATGCTGTCGGCGTACTTTGCAGCTGTGAACGGTGTTAAGTGTCCAGCGATAGCTAGACCTGGTGAGCAGCCACATTCGTGCATTTCACAAGCATGCTTTCGGACAATAGATGGTGAAGTGCCATCGAGAGTAGAAGTGTTTTTTTTTTCATGACAAAACGCGTCTCGAGCTTGGTGGGCTTCAGCTCCTGTAGACGGAGAAATTGTCAAGTGACGCTGTAACAAAAGCCAGCGCTGTTATCCGAGCTCCCAGACGGGATCCTCCGGTTATTCATGCTGGTAACGTCCGGAAACTTGTAAGCGAGCGCATGCCGATTCATAGGACAACATGCGGTGACCCGTATCACAACACACCGTCATTAAAATGTCATCCTCCAGGTTTTCAAAGGTGAGCATAAGGGCATTCAGTCTAGAATATCCGGACGACCAGTCAAAAGCTTATAAAACGCGACCTCTGGCTTCGTGCCCTGTGCACAAGACGGCAGCGCGTAATCTATTTACAGCCGGAGTAAGTTACAAAATATTGCTTGTGTATTCATCCTAATGTTTCCATGCAGGAACGCTGAAGCTATGACTCCTCCTACCCTGATGCTTAAGAGTTGTGGGTAACGCGTTGTAAGTAACGACGTTACCGGTAACGCTTTGCGTTTTTCAGTAACTCAGTAACGTACTTGTGGCTACGATTTTTAAATGCACGCAGTAATGTGCTTCCGCAAACATATTTTGGTAGCGTGAGGTGACACGCAACTCGTTAACATTTGAGATGCTAGGCGTTAGTGTATGGAGAGAAAGTTAACCGAAAATACGAAAAAATACGAAAAAAATTTGGGGGAAAATCCAAAATCTCGAGCCTAGTGTACGTGGTTTTATACCACAATTTTCATTATAGAAGGGTAAGAATGTGCGACAAATATGGCTACTGGCCATAACATCAATAAGTTGGCACACTTGTCAATTAAGGCATAATTAACGGTAGAAAAACCGCATGTTGTGCACACCCGCTTTGTTCGGCCAAAGATAAAAATAGGGGAGACATTCAACAGTCACAAACGGCGGAATTGATGTAATTGATGGTGCTGTATAATCGGAGGCATACAGTTCATCTTAAAAAAACTATATTCCGTGTAATAATTAATAGTAATAAATTAACAGTAATCAAGATTGTCATTAAGCACCACTGTTTCATGAAAGTTCCTGTATCCCAAGTGTAACTACAGTTTGGAAAATGCCATTCTGCAGGCGAGTAGTAGACACGTAAATTCAAATATGGTTTGCCATTTTAACTCCCAAGCTCTTCTAGATCGCCGTAAGAAGTGGCTAGTGTCAGAAACTATCATCATCAATGATTGTGGTCCCCAACAGTGCACGTGCACTGCTGGGTGCGTGTTTGGTCACACTAGAATGATGACACTCATCACAGAGGATGGCGCCACCAGTCATCTTCTCATGAAATTTAAGGCCAAGTCCAAATTAGTATTTTTAGTTGGCGTACAAGAACGCTTGTTTCCGTCAATGTAAAGAACGGTGCTCTCATTATTTCCGCACTTGGAAAAGAATTTTAATAATGTTACACAGTGCCTATAAAGCACCAGCGTGGACATTACAGCGTTAAAGTGGCACCGTCCAACCTCTAGCCGCAACCAAGTTTCGTCATTCAATCACAGAGCATTAGCGCCTCGGATCTCTGCAAGCTCTTGCGGAGTTTTGCCAATACCTGAGCTGGCTCGAATTTTGCGTCGACACTGAGCACCAAGAACCTTGCTTGCCACCCACGCTCGTGAGGGCGCCAGTGGATGATCTCTTGCTGGCCTATGTGCCTGAAAGCACATATGTTCTCTGTAATATTCAGTCTATAGCTCGACCAGGACCTGCCCTGCACGGTAGCTCTATTATTCGAGCTGATAATGCATATAGAGTGTGTCTGTACAAGGTAAAACAGTTCCGATTATGGAAATGCCGCTAAGATCACTACGCTTTGAGATACGATACGAAAATTTCGTGTCATTTACGTGCTCTGTTATATAAGTGCCACTTTTATATTTTTGCCAGAATTCTGTTATTCGTCCTTTTCCAGACCGCGCTTGTACATTCGGTGGTTGGCTCATCCTCCCTGGTGACGTACAGAACTTAACAGATCCATGTGTACAAGTTAGATGTACGAAAGGCGGCGACGACATTGTAGTTGTAGGGTAAGTCTTGTCGCCCGTTTCTTTCGTTATTTCTTTGCACTTGGTCGCAACTGATTGCATATATTAAAACGCATAGCATACATACCGATCTGATTTCGCTCTCAATAGCGGTGATAAGTCACTTTATAGATCTGTCAAGAGTACTAGCACAGCTAAACAAACAAACAAAAGTAAACTATCGCGGTACTGACTGTTCTTGCGTTCTGTTTTTCGTTTTTTTTTATGGGACACCCCTTATGGGTCAGTTCTATCAGGTCATTTAATGCGCACATGCATGCATGATGCATTCAATGCGCACATTTGAGATATTGCAGCAACAAGTCGGTGCGAATAACTAGAAGACTTCGTCTCTCCAAAGGACAATCAGGCACACATACACCCATTATCAGAATGCAAATGAAACGTCATACGCAACCGTAAATCAAGTAACATTTCAGAAAATGAAATGCGCTTGAATTATAGTTGAAGCAATTAGGCAAGAATTATACTGCACAAGGCAAACAACTTAGTGCGGTAGCATATATGGCGATACACAGACAGACAATGAACTTTATTAATGAAGTCCTGAGGAGCACCGCAGCCGTCCAGGGCGGCAGCGTCGCGGGACGCTGTCACGTGCGGAGGGGGCCGACCGTCACCGCCATCTTGTGGGCCCTCTGGACGGCCCTTAGCTGGTGTAGTAGATTAGAGCTCCTTACCTCGGAGCACCACTCTTCTTTGGTGATGCGTCGAGGGCCCCGCAAGGAGGGACACCGCCGGAGCATGTTACCTAACTTGCTTCTCTCGCCACAATCGGGCAGTTCGGTTTAAATGTGCCCGTGTAGGAACTTAGGTTTCATAGACTAGGATAAGACCTTGCCTGCAGCATTCGAAGCATGGCGGCCTGCGGCCTGGAGTGTTCCTCATGCGGAAGTGGAAACGCTCGCCTGGACAGCTGGTAGTGCTTAGAAACCTCGTTGAAAGTGAATGAAGGATCTCGAAAGACATCCCGATTATGCTCCGAGGTATCGCCTCCGTCTGACACGGCGCGGTGAGTTAGCTCGCGCGCACGGGTGTGGGCGACCTCGTTGAGATTAGTCAGAGAGGACAGCTACGAGCCGAGATGAGCTCGAAACCAAGTTATGGTGTGTGAGGAAATCGCTCTATCACCTAGGATGTGCGCGACCTCGGCGAAAACGGAAGCTGATGTAAAGGCTCTGACAGCCGCGCAAGAATCGGTGTAGATTTGATGTGTACTATTGTCAAGTAAAGCGAAGGCCACCGCGGTCTGCCCGGCTATAGCCGGTGTGGTATTCCTGAGAGATGCAAAGCTGAGAAGTGCGCCACTGGGGTCTACTATGACGGCCGCAAAGTTTGTCGATCGGCCCTAGTGCATGGCTACAGTGAAAAATAGTTAAGTCGTGCTCAAACAGAACGTGAGCAGGACTAAAACTGGCGACACATATAGCGGTTCCATGTGGGCGTCGGAAGCAGAGGCCCAAAACGACCGAAAGCTGAACTTGTAGGTAACGGTTTATTATGCAAAGAAAATTCGTGCAAGCACGCGCACAGGAGAACCAGTAGAGAACGCGAACACTGATTATCGAGGGTAAAAAAAGCAGTTAGGCAAGAAAGGAAGACACAAAACTCATCTGCGCACTCTTAGAATTTATAGCGCCACAGGTCAAGTTAGCACAAGTGAAGCTATTAGCCCCGAAAACGACCACGTGGGCCGTTGCGATCGCGACAATGTGGCGTCACGGGTAGGCATTTCAATTGTGTCCACAAATATGTTATTGCTTAAATGTGAATTTTCTCCCTGCAGATTTTGCAAATTATTTGAATCTAGATGCAAACACACACACAAAAAAAAACGATCAGAAACGGCCGCTTAAATGCGGCGACGCGAGCGAGGGTGTCTAAGGCCAACACCATCTGCTAGTGTTGCCGAAGTGCGCTACAGCAGGAGCAGAGAGCGGAAGCGCAAGTCATTGCCGTGATGCAATGCGCGCCTTCACCGCCAGGCGGCGCCACCCCAATTCTCGGTGCTCATAAGCGCGTGAGAACTCTTTCATGGTGCAGTGAGACTGTGTGGCCGCCTGTGCTGCCAGTGTCATGCTCACACAAGTTGCGCTCTTTCAGTAGAGAGCTCAATGACGCCGGGAATCACAGACCTTGAAGAAATCCATAATCGCGGTACTCTGGCTACACCAGTTTACCGCTCGAATATTAAGTAGTAGGCTGACAAGTTTAGGCAGCGTCGCTGATTTAGGAATGCGAAGACTACTTGAACAGCGGAGACGATTAGATCTACTTGCTTCTTACTATCGATATCTTGTGCACTCGGCTCAGTGAGTGCGGCTCCGTTTTTTCCTTTTGCCCAAACCTAGGCTCTTTCTCTCTTGCTTCCTTGTTCTGATTGTCACTATCATGGAACACTGTTTTATGGGGGCTTCCCGTCCCAATCCACAATATCACTGTGATATCGGCCCAAGTGAAGTGCTCCGGAAACTTAGACCACTTTGGGTTCTTTAATGTGCATTGGCATCGCACAGTACACGGGCCTCAACATTTCGCCTTCATCGAAATGCAGCCACCACAGCCGGGATTCAATACCGCTACCTTAGAAAAATCAGCCGAGTACCGTAGCCACTAAGCCACCATGGCGGGGCTATCATGTAGCACTGTCACTAACACTGTCTCTCATGTACCAGTGGGTTGAGCCCAATGGGGGAGAGTGGGTAGTAGATAGAGGGAAATCGCTGGTCTACTTTTCGCTTCTGTGCAACCCAAAACGTCTGTTTCACTCGCTTGTTATTTCTTTCTACTTTTGCTCTCTTTCTTTCTCCTATCTCTCTCTGTTTCCTTGTTTTCTGCCTTCATACTTTGGCACGTTTGCTATATTGCCATTCTCATGTTCAGTGTCATGCAAAACTCTGTTCAAGGGTGAGAGCGGATCCGATATTACTTTCTGTGTGACAGCTCCTTGGCAATGTAGCGAACATCGTTCACCCAGGTTATTTTGGCTGTACCGCTCAGCTTAAGAAATTGTAATTTCTGCGCAGGTGTCCGGCAGGTGGCCCACCTGAGGGATCCAGCGGAAGCGAGTACCCTGCCTGCTGTCGCAAATGCAGCTGAGAAGGGCGCATGAATCCAAAGGCACAGATAGACAATGAAGGGAAGCTTTGAAGCGATACCTCACAGAAAGAGGCTGTCACTAGGTAAAATAAAATATTGCCTTCTAACATCATGTCGAGTGTCACTTCACCAATATATTACGGGGTTCGGGCTTAGCGAGTTTCCCTAGTGGCGGTACCGACGGTGCCGGTTCTGTTTTTACAGCGCTCTTTTAGTTCATCTAGCTGGATGCCTGCAGCCCTTTCCTTCATTTAAATTTCGTGCTAAACAAGCATACTAAAGCTACAGTCAACATGACTTCGGTTATAGGCTAAATGTTAAAACTACAGAGAATATGACCGTGGAAATGATTGGTGTTATTACAACGCATAGTTATCGCGCCTCTAGTACCTCTGACATGTAGTTGCCCGCCCGCTGCACCGAACGAGCCCAGGGTTTATGTTTTGGAATCGTCATCAAATTCTAGCGTCAATTGTGTGTGTGTATGTGTGTGTGTGTGTGTGTTTGTGTGTGTGTGTGTTGTATAAGTTCCCGTCTCTCTTTTAATTTCGTTCTCTCACATTTTTCTCTTGTACGAGCGCGAAAACAAACACACCTTTGTTTTCATGCAGCCTTGGAACACGCATCTCTAAATAAGTTCCTCATCATTTCTCCGCTGGCAATTTAAGTAGGCCATACGCCTGCTATGATTACGGAGTGAATGATGAAGAACCTTAAGTGCTTAGATATATGCAGAAGTATTTAGGCACATTGCCTGAACCCGGCTCGAATGGCTCGTAACCACTCGGGGGAATTGAATTGAAGGACCACGTTTATTATTATGCCTGACTGACTCTCCCATCAGATTTGGTGAAGCAGGAGCACCGCTCTTCGGCGCAGAACCTGGCCGCCATACTGCAGATGATGCGCGCTGTGAAAGCATGGCATTCAGTGTCCAGCAGCTGTCGGTCGACTAGCCGCGCTAGTGGTCAGACTTGTAACGCGAGAGATGGTGCTCCCTCCATTGAATTAACTCAAACAAATTAGGCCGTTAATCGGAAAAGAAGATAGCAGAGCTCTACTTTGGAAACCACTCAAGTGAACCTAGGTGAACGGTGGTACTGCATGGATTGGAACACTCGAAGTACTGCTTTGACTAGAAGACTTGTATTATTTTCGTAAGGGACCTTAAATAGAAGCACCCATACATTGATAACTCACGGACACGCCATCAGACTCGTTCAAAAGTCAGAGCATGGCATGGTGTTCCTAACGCACAAATATACTGCAGGTAACATCGATTATTTGTACAGTATACAAAATAGAGTACCATAGGCACGAATAAAGCCCAACTGGCCATGTACAAATATGCACAAAACTATGCCATCAAGCGTCCAGCAATAACAAAGAGAAATCGCTACATCACTATCCTTTCAGAATACATCTAAGGGGACCACGATGTAGCGATTAAAATGTGAAAATATATTACGTGGTCTTCATGGGGTCATCAACTGATAAGTAGAAAAACTTAGTGACGTTTGCACTAGTGACGCAAAGCTAGCGAAGCAGTCAAGCTGAAGCTAATGGGCACTTGGATGGTGCAGTTTGTCTCCAGAACAACCGCATTTCGTCGTCCGAACCTTCCAGAAACGGCCCGCACGCAAGCAGTGCTAGGGCCAACCAACGCTTCTCAATTTCGCACCGAGCTCAGCTTAAAGACCTTCACGACAAACCATAGACGGTAGACAAAACACAGTGGGGTGAATGCATGAGCTTAGATAGCGTAAATATGTCTAGATACCGTACATACTACTTCTTCAAGATTCCTAGAAGATGAAGCTACCTTTTGAAGAACATGGGCACCTCTTTTCGTAGGTATAATAATTGGGGTACCACTCGTAAACTGAAAGTGGTCATTACAAAATTTCGGCATCGTATCCCTCCACTGAATCTTTATTTACACAGTTCTGGCCTGGTGTCATCTCCTCCATGATGTTATTGTCAGGAGCATTAAACCTTGATCATGTTTAATTACTTGTGAGTGTTCGTCAGATGAAAAGGCATTTCTAAATTTTATTCAGGAAAGCTTCTCGTGGATTCTCAGAATGTTCTTTCATCTGGGGCGTCCTCACTAGGCTACAGCAATGTCTATTTAGCAATATGCAATTTTCTTCATGAGATATGAAGATTTCATTGCTAACCATCATTCCAATCAAAACTTCGTTCTGTGAATTGCCCCAACAAGTTGATTTAACTACATATCATATTTTTATAGTTCATTTGTATTAAAATAATCCATCTGTCTTTAACATTTCTTTTTTCCTTGCGTTGCTGATTTCTGCCTCTTCCTTTGCTCAAATGCTCAAATGTTTTGCCCACTATCTCAACCGCCGGCTTCATGGTAAATCCCCGGTGGTGGGCAAGTGCCACATATCAGGGAAGAAACAAACAAACAAATACATAGAAGTAAGAAATATAGAGGCAACGACAACAACATCAGAGAAGTAAATGCGAACTCTTGGAAACCACTACTAATAAGGATAGTTTTGTGATATGCGGTGGTCTTTACGGCAAGCAAGAACAGCCTCGTCGTTAAAGCAAAACAATAATTACCAAACGTAACAACTAGCAGCGGTATGGATACGTTAGGACAAATCCCACAGACCCCACGAATCGCGGAAATCGGTGTCATACGAAGCAGTAGGCAAGGAAATTGTCTATGACTAATAGTATGACATCAACCAAGTGCCACGAATAGGCTGAATGTCTTTGGGCAAAGTGCATGAATGGATGTTTGTTTAGCGAGGGCTAACACAATGCACATACGTGTGTTTTTCACAAGTTCATGCTGTCACGCGCCGATATGCCTATCTTAAGCGACGTTCACTGAAGTACTTGCACGAGTTCGAAAAAAAAACGCACAAATGCAGAGCAAGTTCTAGCAGAACGTGCGTATTCTCACTGGGACTTATTTTGTACATCAAGTGCGACGCTGTGAAGGGCCGCAATACTTGTTTAGGATAAGCTCCCACCAAGGAACAGTTTATCGTTTCTAGGCCACAATGTAACGTGTTTACGTCTTTGAGTGAGCAATAAATCAGAAATGGTCATGGGATAGCTTAAGCACATAGTTTCGCACAAAGTGCGGTGTCGGCATGAGCGGCAGAAATAACCATATCCAGGACCGACTTGCCCAGAGACAAAAACACAATGTTGGGTTGTGGGGCATCAGCTGTCCCATCAGACATATTGCATGGCATAGGCGTACCATAGGGGTTCTCAAATGCCACGAGCAGCTAAACCCCAATTGCATATTACAAGAAGCACAGATGCCAGCCATATCAGGCCTTCAGCACAGATTTAGATCTGAAGCCCCGTAATTGCAAAAGATAGGGAGGGCTACATTCACATTATATTTATACAGGTAGCACGCATTGTGAATTGAACGAATAAGCAACATAGCGCTGCCCACCCACAGAAAATATATACGCAGTGATCTGTTCTCGGCGCTTGTAAGACTTCCGGAAATGCTATTCCAATACGCGATGACTTACTACCCAGCGAGCGATGGAATGGTGGAGCGTCTACACCGGCAGTTGAAGGTGTGTCGAGCAGCCAAGGACGATGGAGCGTGTTTTGGGTGGGGATGCTGCCATTCTTTAGGGACTGCGCACCACCATGAAAGGACACCTGTGGGGTCTTTCGGCAGAAGCGCTATATTTCTCTTCGATCCGCATGCAGGAAGAATTCGGTAAATAACCAAGCATTCCGCCGACACCTTCACAATATTTGCGAGGACTGCAGTCCTGGCGGCGCCACCTCGAACCGTCCGCCACGCGCCTGTCGGCAAGAAAACTTGTTCTCTTTCCCAGACGCTAATGTAGCCACCCATGAGTTCGTGCGACGGGGCACTTTGAAAGCATCACTAACAGCTGCGCGCGGTGGGTGTTTCTGAGTGTCGTCGCGGCCGCACAAAACTGGCTATCAGGGTCCGAGACAAGGGGGAAGTCGTGTCGCTCGACTGTGTCAAACCCGCTCGCCTCGAAAAGATGCTCGCACATTTGTTCGTTCTTTCCTGTTTACGTGCTCCGCAATGTAAGGGAAAGGATGGGGGGAGCGTATGTAAGCCTAGGTAGCGAGCGGAAGTTTAACCATTTCGTTGCGGTAAAATAAAGTTTAATCAACTGCCATCGGTGCTTCATCCAATCCTGCGCCCGTATTTTAAAGCTGCTGACTTTGACTTGCTGTTCCCGTGCATGTTTCCGTGTAGCACATGTGGAAATATATGGCACGTTCTCGACAAATATTTGAAATATCCATGGAGCTTGTAGGAAGCGTGTGGAACAATATGGGCCTGAGACGGCGAATGTGGTTCACCGTATAGCATGTAATAGGCTGGCGACGCTGTATATTGCGCAACTGTACAAAACCATGTTAGTGATAACCAATAACACTAGCTTCTGAGGCGCTGACCCACTTGTGTAATTTATCTGATACATCGTATTGCTAGTGGGCAGGCTGCTTGAACGTCCACTGCGGAAGTCACGGCAGATCCTCCGCCGTCACAGCCGGTGCGGCTTGGTGACAACGTTCCTGACATTTCGTTCAACTTTCAGGATCCTATAAAGCTTTACTTTGCAGCCACTGAGCCGAAGAAACTATATACCAATGCAAAAAAAAGGAGCTATATTTCTTCATCTTCCCGGACATGAGTCAGCGTATGTGAAAATAGCGAAGCGGACAACGTCGACTACGACGGGATGGTGAAAGCTTTCGAAGCCCACTATCTGCCGCCAACAAACGAGGCATATCAGAGGTAAGCGTTTCGCAGCAGTGTAAGGCGGATTTCAGCAATTTACTGGTACATGTATCACAAGGTTCTGTAACTTTGGCACACTGCCAGCATCCATGTTGCGCCGCCAGTAACCAAGGCTGTAACCAAGGGCCTGCGCGATAAGCTATCAGCGAAGAAAGACTCGACCATCGAGATGGCCGTAGAAAGAGCAAAACCAGAGGAAGCTGCACTTGCAAGCAGTAACATATCGGACGAAAGAAGACGTTTTGATGCGGTAAATCACTGCCAAGGACGTATACTAGAATGCATGTGAAATTAAAGTAGATGTAGCATTTGCGACAGACGGCGCTGGGCTAGGCAATGTGATGCTTATGGCAAAACCTGTGCGAAATGCAGCAGGCCAAGTCTTTTCGTTATGTGCAGGAGGATGAAAGTACCAAATGTAGACAATGTTGACCACTAAAGTGATGGAATATAAGAGGGATAACGATTTCAACGTGCTAGAAATTTTCGCACCATGTAGCAGCACCTCGGTTAAGTCTAAAGCGAGACTGCATGTTTGCCACCCGCATGTCACCTCTGCAGTGGACGACACCTGCACAGTGGCAGAGCGTGTGAGGCCGTTGCACTCGCACTACGACCCCAACTCAAGAGCTGGACCACCTGGAAGCAGCTGGCGCCATCGCGAAAGCTAGATGACCATCTGAGTGGGAGACCCATTGGCAGTTATTCGTAAAAAGAGTGGTAAGCTGCGTAATTACATGGACCCCAGAAGCTTGAATGAGGCGAAAGAGGTAGCATTTCCAACTTTCACGGAGGGAAGAGATTCAGAGTGAGCTTACTGGTTCAGTTCAGTTCAGTTCAGTTTATTATTCCTTGAAAGTAAAAAGTTCATTGTAATAGTATACAGACAAATATCTCAGCAAATTGCTAAATATCTCAGCAAATTGTATGAAAATAGCGGCTGCCACAAAAGCTCGCTTGACGAGAAAACTTCGCGGATTCGCACGTTCAGCCACCTTTTCGTGTGGTACCGTTTTGCGCGACTACAATTCGGCATCCAGGATAGTTTAGCGATTATCTGGGGTAAGCACGCTATTGCAAAGTGACAAATCCACTACATTGGTTATAAAGGCACCTTTGCCAAAATCGAGCCAAACGACAGCCTCGTGAAGTTTGTTGTCAAGTGCATACTACTTAAGGGAACAAAATTTTTCATTCCCACTTCAATAAGGAAAGAAATGTGAGGGCCCACGCAGAGGTCACTTGGGCGTTGGAAAGTGCAAAGATGAGACATGATAGGTCAAGTACTGCCCTTGAATGAAGAACGACAGTGCTATCATGAAGCGGTGCCCTTACCATCAATTGCATGCGCGTAGACAAGGCCACGAACGTTACTTTTATGGGATACATTTAACCGCCCATCGTGGCTAGTAGGAGCAGACTTGTTTGGTTACGCCAGAAGGCATATTGTATATTAATTCTACCCAAATTTTCCATATGTGAAGAAGCTTCAGAAAACAATTGCCTGAGCAGTAGTTAAAATGTTATCTTGCATTTTTGCTCCACGCGGGATGCCCAATCAGCTCTGTACAGTTAGAGGGCTGCAATCTGCCGCGAAATAGATGAAATAATTTTCTCAGATTGAACAACTTATTTCCAGCGCCCACATTCCTACATTAAATGGCCTTGCTGATAAAGAAGTCCAGGTCATCAGGAGGTTGTTGAATAAACGGGTATCGGTAAGCGGCTACTGGCTGGGGCTATTAAACTAAAAAAAAATTAGCCACTCGAAGACGGCACGTCGCCAGCACACCTGTTGATGCATCGAAACCATCGCGCATCCCTTCCTAAATTCCAACAGCAAACTATGCAGTTTTCGCACGGTAAGCATAAGGAGAACGTGCAGTAAGGCGCGCTGTCAATAATACTTCAAGAAGGCGATACTGGTAGTTATGGTGAATTGAAGGTTGCACTTGAAAGCCAGGATGCTTAAACTGGTGCGGCCACGCTCGCACTTGGTTTTCACAATAGTGCTACGACTGCTGAGAATAGCCGTTTAAGCCTCAGGCGAACAACGCAACCCTTCCACGAGCAGCAGCCGCGGCCGGTATCTGTGTTATGTGAAAGTAGTAGAACGAGTGAGTTCTCACCTTCAGAAAGCAGTGCAACCTTCGTGGGATCGCCATCGCGAAGTAGAAAAATGCTTGCGTGCGTGCAGGCGCAAAGAAGTGAAACGGCTGGCGGCTTGCATCCTCAATCCATTGGCACACTGTGCAGAAGGGAGGAACTGACGCCAGGCACTCTACAGGTGTAGTCACAGCACAGTCTCCGGAGAA
Source organism: Hyalomma asiaticum (assembly GCA_013339685.2). Taxonomy (NCBI): domain Eukaryota; kingdom Metazoa; phylum Arthropoda; class Arachnida; order Ixodida; family Ixodidae; genus Hyalomma; species Hyalomma asiaticum. The sequence continues at coordinate 42,998,207 of CM023490.1, forward strand.
GCATGTTGTCCGTACCACTTCTACCCCAGCCGCATGGCCTGGAGGTCGACAAAAAAGCGTTGGAGCCACGCCCATCGCAAGGATGATTCCAGCGCGACACGCGCTGCGCATTGGCGATATCGCGTCGTCCACTGGAGCTGCTCAAGGCCAGCCGCTGGGGCTCTGGCCAGACAGTACGCAACGGGCTGGCATGGAATACGCGCGCGCTGTGGGGGCCAGGCATGCGGTGCGCGGCAGATCTGCGCGTGCGCGATTTGTCTGTGCCCGGCGCAGAGAATTCGTGCCAAGTGCGGCTGCCTGCGAGTACCTTTTTTCGGCATTATTTCACATTCTAAGCGGTTATTAATAAACGTCCGTGTTAAGTTTATCGGTGGCTCCAGCATTCTCCTTGCAGCCGGACGGTCCGAACCCGTCAAGAGAGACGGCTACACTGCTCTATGAACTGCGTATGTGACATGTACAGTATGTAAACTGTACTGCACACGCCACAATGCCAAAAATATTCATGGCACTGAGATCAAAGGTCACTAGCTGCTCATGCACCCACAGTCGTGTGCAATCGATCCGATACGCATGGTAGACGGGGTTCATACGTTCAAAAGAACTGCTTCCGTAACAGAGAATATAGTGTGAGAACGCTGGGTAATTATTCCCTTTGTCGCTTATTAACACAAATTTCTTCGACTTATAATTTCCTCTCTTAGATGCCCCGCCACGGTGGTCTAGTGGCTATGCTACTCGGCTGCTGATCCGAGGGTCACGGGATCGAGTGCTGTGTTGGCAGTACACGTTAAAACCGCAGGGGGTAAAAATTTTCCGAGATCTCTTCTACGGCGTCTCTCGTAATCAGAGCTCGTTTTGGGACGTTAAACCCCACAAATAAAATCAATCAGACCAAATATATTAAAAGATAAAATATTGAACTTTGATCTTGGAGCCACTCATGCAAATGTCTAAAGAATTTAGTTCGATATTTTACTTTGCAATTTGTACTTTTGCTCTGCGAATTCAAGAGTATGATATCCGCGTCGTTTACCGTTGCGGACGGGAGCATTCCGACGCTCACGCGCTTTCCCGACGTCCGCTGCCCCCGTAGGCCGCTCATGACTGCGCCTGCGAGGCCACATTGTCACTTATGGATTTTGATACCATCGCTGCTGGGCAACACAACGAACCCTGGACTGCATCTCTTCTCAACCTACTTTCGGACACGTCGAAAGTTCCCGATACGTGTACGCTTCTAAGCCAGGCTCCTCATTTTTCTATTAGAGATTAGCCCCTTTATCGCCGCAACTATGATCCACAAGGGCGCTCATGATCTCATCATCCCAAGAGCTCTGCGATCAGAGATCTGCTCCTCGCTCCACGCATACCCCAGTGTGGTCACGCAGGAGACTTCAAGACCTACGAATGACTTCGGTACCGGTACTACTCGCGCGGAATGTAGACTTATGTTCGAAACTTCGTCCGCTATTGTCGCGAATGCCGCCGCCGCAAAGCGCCGCCCAACTCGTCCTGTGAACTCCAACCTTTGCAAGGCCCACCCCGACCCTTTGATCCCGTTAGCATAAACCTATATGGTACCACTTCAACTGACTCCTGCAAGTAACAGGTGGATAAATGTTGCAGTAGACCAGATGACACATTACGCGGGGACTGCTGCTCTACCAAACGCTACAACACAATAGGTCGCCACGTTCATACTACGCCGTTTCGTGTGGTGCAATGGAGGCCCGCGTGAACTTGTGAGCGACGGAGGCCGTGCTTTCTTATCAGAAGTCACCTAAAAACTGCTTGCCCAATGCGCTATTGTTCATCGCACGTGCACTGGGCAACGTGCTGGTAATATACGTCACGCCTGATAACTCTAATTGGGACCTCGTTCTTGCGTTCATCTCCTACGCCTACAACACCGCGACGCAGGTCACCACTGGTTTCTTGCCCTTCTACCTTCTTCACGGTCATCATCCTTCGCACAAAATTGACACAATTCTGCCCTATCGACCGAATTCATCAGAATGCCTACGAATCTCTGAAACCACCAGACACGCTGGAGAATGTCGCCAGCAGGGCCGCCGTTTCACCTCGGAAGACCAGAACTCCAAAGGGCAGTTAATGACGCCTAGAACTCAACTCCCAGATTTCTCACGGGCGTTCTCTCGTGGATGTCAGTACCACACCGTGCCCCAGGGATCGCAAAACTACTTTCGAAATCCAAGGGGCCATACCGCATCCCCAAGGGAACTTCACCGGTAAATCACCTTGTTGAGTCGCTCATGCCGCCATATGTCATGCGATGCCGCAATCCAGAAATCGTCCTCTTCAGCTGCGCAAGCCGAACCGTGACTCTACAATCTGCTATCGCCTAAGTCGCAAGGATGGCTGCTTTATTTCCGCGGAGCCGTTCTCATGGAGAAGAAGAGCACCGGCGTAGCGGCGGCCCTTGGCGCGCGCTCTGGAACAGCCGGACGCTCGCTCGCCTGCTCCCCTTTGCTGCCATCGAACACCTGCTCACTGCAGCTACCCGCTCACGGTCCTGCGTCCTGTGGTCTCAAGGCTGCCGCTTCTTCATAGCTGACATGTCCTTGTCGTTCAAATGTGCTTTGGCGCATCCTCCTGGGGGGGGCGGGGGTGTGGCCAATCTAGGCGGTGCTGATTTAGGCTCCCTAGCCTGATGTCTCTTTCATCTCCAGGCCAGGCGAACCCTGCCTAGTCGACTTCTCTTGCACCTCATGATTTGCCAATCGATCTCTTTCGGCGCAGTGGTCTGAACAACGTTCCTGCGGCCCTGGTACTCACCAATGGAGAGACAATTCGGATGAAAAATCCTAAAGTCATTCAGGAAGAGCTCCGGAAGGCTACTCCCCATTACCAGCAGATCACCGAGGTGCGACAGATATGAGGTGGAAGGATTCTGTCCTGTTCGCCAGACCAGGCCTGTATATCTGACTTACTAAAGTGCGCAATTTTCGCTTCCCATCCGGTGAGTTGTTCAGTACCTCCCTACTTAGAATGCGTAAAGGGACTGCTTCGTGAGGTGGACTCGAGCCTTACACCATCAGAGATATTGGATATGTTTTCAGTGGCAGGAGCTATTTCAGCTTACTGGTGCTTTCGTTCCGTCGACAACAATAAGATCCCTACGGAATCAGTTATTTTCACATTCCCTGGCACTACTCGCCCTACAGAAATCAAGGCGTGGCCTCTCATTTACTGGGTTGAATCACCGTCTTCTCGCCCTGCACAGTGTATTAAATGTGGGAGATACGGGCATAGCATTAAGGGCTGCAGATCAGGCGTGAGATGCAGAGCCCGTGGCTAAGCGCATGACTTTAACTTTTGTTCAACACAGGAAGTGCGTTGTTGTCTATGCAGTGGAGCCCACGTGGCCGATAATGGAGACTCCTCTGCGAGAGCGTATGAACTTCAAATTCTTGAAATTATTGATCAGAAGCGATATCCACGACGCGAAATCCGAGCTGTCCTTGCTGAGTGAACTCGTGAGCATGCTAGTGCTGCGAATCATTTCTCACAGGGGATAGACTCATCCTTGTGAGATGCTTTGCCTCAGCGGTAAAGACAATGAAGAAGTCGATGGAGAACCTTTTTGGGAGTTTGACGGATCATTAGCGCAAATAGTAAATGCATAGATGAGTCAACTTCTGCAGACTATGACTCGGCCGACAGAGGCGATCCCAGTTATGGCAACTTTACCACCTTCAGATGTCAGCCATAGAGTTACCACAACCAGGCCCATCAAAAACCAATTTAAGCGAAATAATCCCTGTCTAACAGGAACAAGGTTGGAGCTCAAACTCCGGTTTTCTTGATTCGCAAATGGACTTTCGCTTGAGAACCATGAAGCGCCGTACGTCTCCTGAATCTCAGGGTCTTTCAGTAATGATCAAGCAAAACACCAAAAAATCCGAAAAAGAAACCACTTCGAAATATCTTTCTTGGGAGATAGCATATCGGAGAAGGCAGTTGCGTCTTCGGGTATCTCAGTAAAATAGGTGTAAAAGTACTACAGTGGAATTGCCGTTCCATATTTTCTGCAGCTTCTGATCTATTCTACCTTGGTGCTCAAAATTCCCCTGATATTGTAAACTTAAAGGAAACGTGGCTCTCAACAGACAGGAGTCTTAGACTGAAAAATTGCCGCACATTTCGTTTAGACAGTCCCTCTCGTGGTGACTGTTTGCAGTCTTCATTGCGTCCAAAATTGCTCACCGGGTTAAAATTATGTATCAGACAATTACTCCAGACAGTGAAATGCTAGCTGTAGACATTTAACTTCTGGGATATCATCCATTCTAGTTAATCAACGTGTATTTCCCATCGGGCGTTCATAATAGTAATGCGTTAGACTCAGTCGTTTCACATTGCAGGAAGGACATGCTACTGACTGGACATATCAATGCTCACCGTGTTTCGTGGGGATAAGGAACATATATGAGCGGAAAACGATTGTGGGACTGAGCTGCGTAGAATAATCTAGAGCCGCATGACTGCTGGAGACAGGGGTGCCGCTCCCGCATGTACAGTTCAGGATCTTTGTGGGAAAAAATGACATGTCGGCATCCGCCACGCTGAGGCCGACATGTCTGAGGAGAAGGTTAGCCTGATCATGCGAGGAGTGAAGCAGGCGCTCTTCGCCGGGCTTCTAAGAAACCGACCGAAGACGGTCGCAGAGTCCCTCACCAAGGCAACGACAATCGCAAAGACCCTCGAGTGCGCACCCGTCAGTACAATCGACGCTTGCCAGACTATGGAGAAGTCCAAGCATTCTTCCCCGACGACCTACACGAGACTATGAGGGCTATTGTTCGCGAGGAACTGCACCGAATGTTCCCGTTGTCTCAGCCTGAAGTTTCCCTCGAAGACATCCTTTGCGAGGAAGTACAGCGATTGCTGCCTTCTCCTGAGCCACCACAACGGCAACAGGAGGCGATGATCCACATCGCTGCTGCACGCCCAGCTGCCGCCACTCCTCGCCCACACCAGGACCCAACGCCTCCGCAGTTTCGTCGCCAGCCACCGCAGCCACCTCTGACGCCATCCCGCTCTCCAGTAATCCGGAGCGTGCCAAGAAAAACTAGCGTTTGGTGCACCTCTAACCACCGCCCACTATGATAACACTGTGGGGAAGCCGGGCACACGTACCGCTACTGCTATTACCTTGAGACGGGACTGCGTGGTATCGATGTGAACGCGCCGCGTCCGCGTGCTGGTGAACGACCTCGCGACATCGCCGGCTACGTCGCCAGAGTAGAGTGGCAACAATGACGACCGCACCGTTCACCGTCGCCCGGCCGCTACATCTCTCCGCAACGGCGGCAGTACACCGGCCCAACCCGGGACCGATCTTCTAGCCCCTATCCGGGAAACTACACGCACAGACCGTAGAGGTGCGGTTGTTGCTCGACGCACTGTCGAAGGTCCTCCGCCGCCACCGCGGCCAACAATGACGAACAAAACGTACGAACCCTCCCGACGTACGTAGTCTTAGCATGCCGCCTGGCCACACTTCGCCGCCGAATGACTTGACCACACTTCGCCTGATTTGACCACACTTAATGTGATTGACCACACTTATTTGACCACACTTAATGACCACACTTCGCCGCCGAAAGATTTGCGGAAGCGACATAGCAGCAGCGGATCAAGCCGACGCATCTGTGATACGACGTCCCTACCTAACGGGAACGCCAGGCGACGAACAACCGACCTCGACGTTATTACTGACGGCCCCAGCGTCACCGCTATAGTCAGTACCGGAGCCGACTGCTCTGTCCTCAGTGGTCCTTTTGCCGCCAAGCTGAAGGAGGTAAAGACTACCTGGGAAGGACCAGATATCCGAACAGCAGGGGGCCACCTCTTAACACCGACTGGAACCTACACGGCAAATCGCAATTGACAGCCTGATGCATTCGGTGAGTTTTGTGGTTCTGCAGCAATGCTCGAGAGACATCTTACGCATGGATTTCTTGGAGCAACACGGCTCATAAGATCCAGGTCAATCACACCTTTCACGGATAATGCAACGCCGCTAGATAACAACGTCGCTTACCATGCCTTGAATGTAACAGAAACGCAGGTTAAGCGTTGCGCCGCTATACAGCATCATTATTTCCGTCTGCACCAAAGCGCCTACAGACTTACAAGGCGTCATCGAGGGTGACCAGCACTTGCTCTTAACGGGCTGTCTACCGCCCTTCATCGCTCTCCCGTTTTTTGGCTCAATTGAAAGCGTACCTCTCGAAGTGTCCCATCATGCTGTCGTTGCTCCAGAAAATGAGTATAAATTATTAAAACAGGAACTTTCATCTACGAAGTCACTCCTCTCCCACTTGTACAGACGCGGGCAGCAATGGCCAGAGCGCACAATGCGTCGTCGTCTCCCTGGCAATCATTGCGGGCGCGGGAGGCATCTTCTCAACAGGAACCGGTTCCAAAGACGACATTGCAGAGGTGACAAGGAGGAGAAGCGAGGGAAAGTCGGCGCGCTGCGCTGCTCCTCGGACATGCGCCGCCGCATACATGACAAGCGCGGTACTACGTGCCTTTAGAGGCAAACGAATTCGAAAGGCAGCTGCACCTGCGCCACCCCTAAAGCAGCGAAAAGAAGAACGATTTGATCTTGCACGCTATTGCAAGGTGTCTCATAGGCTGAAGTACGCTTGTAAGGCATACATAAGTCTTTTCCTGCAGAAAATACATGCCTGCGGGGGCTGGTTCTCGCACACTTGGAAATTGACAAACACACGGTAGTGGCGTTTTTTGCAGCACTTTCAGAGCAAAATTGAAAACATAATTCCTTTTTTGTGAGGTAAAAGAGAGCTCGTTCCCGTTAATATGAAGCACGATCTGCACATCTTTACCACAAACTAAAAAAGGTTTTCCGAGTGGTAAACAGTTCCTTTAAAACGACAGATGTGCGCTGCAAGATGCATAGCCAAGCTGTATAACAGTGAAGCCAAGGTAATGGTGACAGACTTCAGCAACGAAAACAGGCACCTGAATAGGGGCACGACGGTAGCGAGCCTAAGTGAATTTGTGGAAGTAAGCAATGCCTTCGCCCTCGCCGATTCTCGGGGACCCGCAACGACGACCGTATTATCCGCACCCACATTCGACGTCAATAAATTTCTTTCCAGACAACAAGAGGAGCTACAGGCCCTACTCCAGCAATACAAGGACTGCAATACAAGGACTCCAGCAATACAAGGCCAAACAACTACTGTGTTTAGCCCACTCTGCTTCTGTCTTGAATGCATTCTCGCCCATCTGAGGTCGTGAGCCAAGTGCTCACAATGGTGTATCTTGTCTACAGCCCGCACGTGTAGGAATTTGTGCGCGTTCTGCAGCAGTGGGCGTTGGGGATGGCAGTGATCGCCCGCTACTGACGATGACAGCGCCTCTGGCGGCGCTCAAAGTGGTCATCACATTTCTTGCGATCATTTCCAATAGCACTATGACGGCATCACGGGAGATGTTACTGTTATGGTGGCTTGGTGCCATAACGCTAATTTCTTTCATGACGCCATCCACGAAATGCACGCGTACGCTTTCTCGTGGCACTTCTGCTCGTCGCCGCTATGCCAGCGATCCTCATACCTTCGTCCTACTGCGGAGGCGATGACTCATTCAGCGGCTACTAGCCCGGATATACTGCTCTCCCAGCGGTGGCAGAACCTCGAGAGATGGTGCACCGAAGGAGATGTGGCGAAAGAGACCAAGTCCCGCGCAGCACCGGGCATAAGGTCTTGGAGGATGCCACGGTCTCGAGTTCGGAAGCGAGCTTGGGCGTAGGCGCACAACCAGCCACCCACAAACCTCAGTCCGAAAAGGGCACCAGCAGGTCACCAGTAGGTGTTGCCGCGAACTCAGAGGCAAGCAACCGCAATGTGTCCGGCCAGTCGCTAAAGATTAGGAGCCCATGGGAGGGGGCCAGAAGCTGCATCGGTCAGTCGGAGCAGCCACAGAGGAACTTTCCGTTCATGTCCATGAGAAGGTAATGGAGCCGCCATTGTCATCGCCATCGTCACCACCATGCCACACACAGGCGCCGTAACATCATCACCAAGCCTTATCAACTTCATTTTCGTCGTCGTTTTTCTCTGACGCCTCCTTCTATAGCCAATGTCCTTCTTGCCAGTCTTTTTCCTTATCTTCCTTTTCGGTATTTATTTCATTCGACCGCCAGAAACGCGGCACTGTTCTTCCTGTTTTCGTCCTCAACTATCATCTCGCGCTCCAGTCTTGAAGTCATCTGTGGGAATGTCCCGTCTCGCCGTCACTTCAGCACATCTCAACCTATCTCGATGCCCGCTTTGCCAAAACTTTGACATCGTGATATCTCCGGCACCCTTCTGCTTGACCAAGATAACACCACTAGCCTGCTGCATCATTATGTAGTTTGTCTTCTACGAGGAACTCAATAAATATGCTGCTCGAAGTTCATAAGTACTGACGCAGCCAGTCATCAACACTCGTCGGTTACCAGCAACGACTCACCGGCTCGCGCATTTGGAGATCCGCAGCTTGGACGTCTGTTACGTAAAGACTTCGAGTTGTTGAACAAAGCCTATAATACCAGCATGGTAGTTCTCCTCGGCGTAGCAACAACGATATACAGCGGCGTAGTATCCGTACACTTCCGATGTGGGATAAATGCGACATTGTGGCGTAACCGGCTTCCGGTGGTACGGCTACGGCACCCGGGTAATGGGCGTCGAAGAGAAACCTCGCCTGGCCATTGCCTAGCAACCGCCGATGCCACAGATGGCACACCACCTCCTCCTTCTTCGTCCTTCTCTGCATATCGTGATATCACTGGCGACCGCGCATGCGTTCTTCTTCCTTCGGTCCATCGAAGGGCCCGGGCATCGGCAGTGGCGCGCGTGCTGAGTCTGTAACCGTGTCTGGATTAACGCGCAGTTTACGAATAAAATGGCACAGAAACTGTTCTATGAATGGAATGCTAGGATGCGTCGGCTTTAGATTGGCATTGTCGAAGGACACCTCGGACGCCTGAAAGACGTGCCTTCTTTCAATACGTTCTGTTCGTCACAACGATCAATTGTGTGCTTAAAGAGACCGTAACTGCTATTTCTTTCTTGGAATTAACCAAAGGGAAGTGTTATTTGCTTTTGAGAACTGCTTTTATCTACGGCTTTATAAATCGTGAAAAGCCATGGCCGGACGCTAAAGTCGGATGAGAGGCGAAAATTTCAACACTCACTCGACGTCCCCCTGTCGTCTCTTTCTTTCTCTCGCTGTTCGATCGCGTTATGAAAGTTAGTTACCATTGATTTTAGGAGGTAGTAGAGGTGAATAGCACCAGCTTGCGAAAGTTTTGCTATACAGAAGCTTTGCAGCGCCCCTCAAGAAGCTGGCATAGACAGTGGCGGCACATATTCCTCTAGGCAGTTGTGCGTGTGGTGGCTCGTTAAGGAAAGGACGCTAATTTCTGCATCCCATGTCAGGACCACGGCTAAGCGTCCATGGGTGTAGGGGAAATGGAATGAAAGAGATAGAGAGGAGAGAAAAGCCGCAGTGGGGGGGCTCCGGAAATTATGACCACCTGGGGTTCTTTAACGTGCACTCACTACGCACAGTACACGGGCCTCTGGCATTTTCGCATCCATCGAAAACGCGACGAGAAACTGTATGGCTTGACGGGAAGCTCCCGAGGCTGAACTCCGGGCCAAACTTCGAGAAGCGTGCGGCGAGCGTCGGCATGCATCGCGAGGCGTTGCTAGTGGTTCGGTTAAGGAAAAGACACTAGTTTCTGCATCCCATGTCGGGATGGATGGTGATTGTTATTCCGTTAAGGAAAGGACGCTAATTTCAGCAGTCCATGTCAGGAGCACGGCTAAGCATCCGTGGGGATAGGGGAAAGGCCCTGAATGAAATATCAACGAGAGAAAAGCCGTAGTGGAGGGCTGCGGAAACTTTGACCACCTGGGGTTCTGTAACGTGCACTAACAATGCACAGTAAACGGGCCTCTGGCACTTTCACCTCCATCGGAAATGTGACCGCCGTGGGCGTTATCGAACCCGCGTTGCTTTTAGGCGGCAGCCGAGCACCACAACGACCAGAGCACCGCGGAGGACGCATCTCGGAAGCACGGCTAGCGGCTAAGCATCCGGGCTGGTAGGGGAAACGGAATGAAAGAGATAGGAAGGAGAGAAATGCCATAGCGGAGGACTCCAGAAATTTTGGCCACAGGCGATTCTTCAGCGTGCACTGACAACGGCATCTGGCACTTTCACCTCCAAGGCTTTGACCGTAGCCCGAGACCACGACTAATTGCGGGTCTCTCTCGCTCGAGTTTGGCCATGCGTGTCGCTTTTGTGACTGCCTCTGGTCCGATGCGATCCTGTCTAATCTAACATGGGTGAGAAACGCTGAGGCGCATTCGCTGGGCCTCCGAGTGATTCGCGATGTGTTTGGCGAAATCACAGACCAATACAAAATATGGCAGTGCCGGACGTGCCTGTAATCTGCAGAGAAAGATGTCTCAGCTCGCCACGATGAACGGTTTTATGTCAACAAAAACATAAAAAATCCGGACCATGAAGATGCCGATCAGCTCCGCTCTGTCTAAACTTGCGCCATGAGTGCCAGCCACGCCCTGTTTATTTATTTATTTTATTTATTTATTTATTTATTTATTTAGTTATTTAATACCGCTAACTGGCTACCAGACCTTAAGCCGGAGTGGGCATGGACAATTTTCGATGGCGAATAGTTATATATAACATCACAAAGACATAGCGGAAAATGCTAAAGTGCACATAGAGAAAACCATTGCATTTATTTTTCTCGGAAAGAATGCTTATATTTTTTCTGAATAATATCACTTTATTGTACCTGTGTAATGCTATCTTTTGGAGCGAATGTTTGATTGATCCTCCGCTGGATCAAATGTTCTTTTAAAGTACTCGTCTACTATACTCTGGTTGAACTTTTTAATGATAGTGACGTTTCTCTTCACTTCTGTAAGCATGTAGGGCATCCAGGCGTGCACCAGTTGGCCGCGAGTGTGGGTTCCAGTGAGTTCGACGGAAACTCGGTTTTCGATACTCTCCGTGATGCTCTCGGGTACGAGAGCCGCTAGCATAGCCATCCAGTCACCTAGGCTGTATCCTGTCCTGCCAGCGTGGCAGCACTGGATTGTGTGGTTGGAAATGTCGAGGAGGAACGTCTGAAGAGAACCGTTCTTTGCCGTTGTTTCGTTGAAGGTTGCCTGAAAAGAGAGAATATGCGCCTTAAGGAGATGGATAATGAAATCGTATTCAAACGCAAAACACATCACCTCTAGGAATGGCTGCGGAACTGAACATCGTGTCGTAGATGTAATACCGCGGTTACGCCATGTGCACACTATCCACGCCGAAAGTTTCTTCCGTACAGCATCATCCCTTTCTTACTTAATCTTCTCTCGCTTTAATTTCAATCATAGTTCGCGACACATACTGCTCCCCTCTCCGTTCCTCCTTCCTTCCTAACAACTACGCCGCATTCCGTGTACCCAGCCTCCCCTTTCGACTCACTATCTGTTTCACAGAATGATTATATTGTTATGCGCCATTCCGCAGCAGTTGGCGACACATCCTGCCGAGCCTGCAGGAACGCGCCAAGAAGATAGTGAAGACGACGATCAGAGCAGCGCTCGTGCTGGTGATCTGCCATCTTGTCTGCTGCTGTCTTTCCGTGTATTTACTGTGTAAATATAATTTCTACACTGCTCTGGTTATTCTGATCCCCATGGCAATAGCTTGTCTGGAAAGACGCGGGTATTTGCCCAGGCACTAGGAAAAATAAAAACCTTATGAAGAAATGTCATGAATGACTCGATGTATTTTGTCACCAAGGTCGTACTAGCACTCTTATATCGGCCTGTATTATTTATTCGGCGGACATTAAAGCGAAGTTCCAATGGTAAGAATTGAGCCTATGATCTCGTTGCTTGAAGCGGCGCTTAAATAACTGGTCAGTAGCTAGTAAGTTAGCCCCATGCTCTAGTTGTTGGTTTAGGCTCTTTCTGGTCGGTCATTGCACGATTTCTTTTATTATTTTGAGGCTGCTACTATTTTATGATAATAATTTATAGGAAAGCCACCCAGCCAGAAGTGCCGACTACTTCGGTGTAAAACACTTCACTGCAAAAAAACAAAAAAACATATTACTAGAGTGTGCAACGTGATTGACGTGTCCGTGACGCAAGCTGACAATTCGTGCATCCGAATGCATTGCAATATTCTTTACCTTCAGAACCTGCTTTGGAAAATCACTCTGCGGAAGCGCGGGGCGCGTTATAGCGTCAGGATTGACACGTTATAGCGCCAGGTGTTAGGATTGACCCTTAGGCTTCCGCTTAGCGTCATCTAAATTGGAATGTAGGTGTACCAGGTTTTATTTCATTTCTGGGCTTTGACTGCCCAAAACCACCATCTGATTATGAGAGACGCCGTGCTGGAGGGCTACGCACATTGCGACCGCCTGTGTTTTTTTAACGGGCACTGACATCGGAGAGTACACGGGCCTCAACATTTCGCCTCCATCCATATGCAGCCGCCAAGGGCGGGATTTCATCCCGCTAACTTCGAATCGGCAGGGAAATTCCATAGCAACTTAGACCACCAAGGCGGGTAAAAGCCAAGAGTTCCGCTGTCTGATCGCTATGTTTATTTCTCGTGCCGTAGCGCGTAAGTGGAGGCTGCTAGGTTTAGCTCGGCCGAGATAAAAGTGCAGACGCTCTAAGCTCGCGCATCGAGCCACGAGGCACAATAAATGCGCGACAGCTGTTGCAACTCTTGCGCGATGGCAACAAGCAATGGTGATGATGATAATGATCTCAAATGAAGAAAATGCAACACATATAGCAATAGCTAATTTTAACCATGCTGCAGCCAGTGCGTTCAAAGGGAATCAGTACCCAAGTCTTTCCTCTTCAGATTGTGCATACCAGTACAGGAATCCTCTAGAATAATTTTAGAGATTTGGAAAATTCCAAAATATTGTGACACATGCGCGAATTTTTCTTTAGGCGAGTGGAACGACATCACGGCATCAAATAAACTGTAATTATGAAATCACTGCGCAGAAAAGTTCACAGATGTTCTTTTGACAAGTTAGGTAGGGTAGGTAGCGTGCTGGGGTAATGGCTTGAAAAGTGACGTCAAAAGTTTCGACACAGTTCACAAGTTTAGAAAGTGTTTTAAACTTACATACTTTGCAAGTCCACAATGTCATTTTGTTTCCACAATGTGATTAGTGTATGATAACGAAAATTGCAAAATCAGTGAACCAAGTTCAGACTTTCCACTCATGCAATATCCGCCTCCTCAACAATTCGCTTGAATAATTGGAAAATCGCCATGGCTCACAGCCAGCGCAAGACGAGTTTTCGATGATTTTTTGCACCCCTCGAGGATGCCTTCCATCTGGCATTACACCAGCAGCAAGACCGTTGTCTCCTAAGTAGAGTCTAGGAGAACCACAAATACACCTTACTTGAATCCATAGCAGCTAGGAAACAATCGTTCTACAATTATTCCACAAGAGGAGACCTTACAATTATGCAAAGGCCGAAGATCGCGGGATCGGACATCAGCTTCGATTGGCTCTATTTCTATGGAGGCGAATTATTGACGTCCGTGTACAGTGCGATGTCAGTGTAAATTAAAGAACCCTAGCTGTTTCAACAACTTTAACAACCCTCCACTTCGGTGTCTCTCATAATCATTTGGTGGTTTTGGAGTGTAAAACGCCATAAATCAATCAATGAACAATTAAATCAATCGTGCAACAAGCAATGTGGCGAAAGAGCGCTAATTTACAAGAATGAATCGTGCGGACTCCCTTGCTCCACAGGCGTTCTTGTCGCCCCTGTCTGGCTAGTGACAATGCCGATGAGAATGGTTGCCTCAGAGTGCCTTCCAAGACAATATCTCCAGAAGGAGAGCCTGAAGGCTTTCGCGCCAAGAACTTTTGCACTTCGGAAGCCCGGCATGGAGAGATACATGCGCCCTCCCAGTTCAGACAGAACGAATTCCTTCAGCAGTCAAATTTGCGACGTTGGGTTTCTGATGCGGACAGGTGCTCTTGCTTGTCTTTCATTTCACGGAACTGCCTTTTCCACTTTCGTGTGGGACGCTCGTACTCATTCGGCGTAGGTTGCTTCATTCCGCTTCGTGAATGACTTCGACTGTTATACAAATTTCGATGTTTGCGTATGTCTGACGACTTTCCAGATTGTGTTTGTGGATCAGCGATAACGCCAGAATGTACACAGGCGCACGTACAAATGCCGACACACTTCATCACTCATCAGCATTGTCGACGACCGACGACTTCTGTGCTGCTATCGTTCTACAGTGATAGCTGTTTTACAAGTTCACTGGGGAGACGAGCAGCCAATGAAAGCTATTGACCTTTACCATAGAAGGGCACCGATTTGGGCGAACAGGTAGGAAATTATGATATGTGTTTGCGCACCTCGAAAGAACGAAGAAAGTGCCTGCGGTTTAAGCATCTTTCGTTTTAAGCGACGCTAGAATAGCGTTAATACGATCTGTAACAGTTTGTTTAAGGCGCCCTTCACAGTAACGACCACGTCACAAGTATTAATAAACGAGACATGAGAGGTACTTCACTGAGCTTTGTCTAATGGACATGATGTCATATTGCTGTGTGCTCAGTGACGTAGTGCTAACAGCGGGAACGACTTTAAGTGCGCCTCGCGTCGGCCTTTGAGGACACCGACACATTTCCAATAGGAATACAATGGTGTACACTTGAAACAGACGCGCCAAATGGCGTGTTTTTCATTTGACATTTCATCGCTTAGTAGACAAAGACGAATGTCTGCAGCCAGCGTCTAAGAATATTCACTCTTTTGCGACAATGCCTGGATCCATCACGGCTAGCGCACCGTGACGCATGCATCTTTGCTGCACTGCTTGAGAATGGCTTTTACGAAGTGTACTCGTTTTGCATTCGAATGTTAGGTACTTCCAGATGTGACTGTTGAAACTGCGAAGAGGCGACGTAAGACACATTGGGTTTCTGTGCTGTTATTTGCAGCAGACGCGTTGTTCTTTGCAGTGTTTTAAACCAGCTCGAGTAGAAATAACTTTAGAGAAAAAAGTTCTCTGATAGCAAGTACGTTGGTCCTCGTCCTCCACATATGTTGCGTGCGCGCGCACGCACACACAAACACACATACAATACACACACACACGCTCGCATTCACAGTCCTCCATGTATAATTGTCATTTTATTTTTAGTGCTAACGTGCAACGTGTCTGCGCTGAAATCACTCTTACTGCAGAAAGCATTTGAAGCTTTCAGAGGACTCGTACAATTTTGAGACACTCGGCGCTGCCGATGCCTTTTTTTTTCGTGTTGTAGCACACGATCTGGCTTTTCGCGATTCACAGCAACGCAGTCTAGTAGGCATATTTACACTGATGCAGACATTGTTATTCTCAACCCTTACACGCGTAGATTATTTCAGTTTAACGTAAACACTGCTTCTTACAAATTCCGTTCCATATCATCACAGAATTAAACATGCGAAAATATGTGCTATCACTTATGAATGAAAAGTTGGGAGCCACAATTATAAATGTGTAATCTAATACAATTTGTAATATTGTTAATGCAGTTCACAAATTTATAACATAAAAAGTATATTGAGAGACACACCTAATACTCGATGGTGAAAATAGAAGTGTTCATAATAAATTCAGATAAGTGAGAATTTCTGCTTTCGTTAAAGAGCTTAACTGAGGAAATTGCGCGAACGCGGCGGCAAGCTCTTTCGTTTCTTCATTCACATCAAGCCTGACAATAATTGAAAGCGTCGTCAGCATCTGTAGAACAGATACTATGTACAAGTTCTAGCCTTAGAAAAACCCGTCTTTTTCCTCGACGTCCCCATTGATCTAGAATTTTTATTATTACGTTTCTAAACAGCATGCCCGAACAGGTTAAGGAACAATGTCCGAATTTTCTACAAAAACAGAAAACATGCATACATGGGCAAGGCTCGAATGCCAGCGAGACGGGCCTCTTCTTTTCTACTCTACTCAGTGTGGAAGCGAATGGAGCATAGATGGATGTGCGAAGTAATTGTAGCACTCTAGTATTTTGTTGAGGAGGCCCATGCCCTTCAAAAACTAACTAAAGACATGACCAGGGATTATATACACCGTACAGACATTATCTTGTGTTAGGACACTCACCCAGGGCACAACGGATCCTAGCACTGTCTCCCAAGGTACGATATAAACAGGACAGAGAGCTCTTTGCAGCACTACCAGCGCCGCCTCTGGGTCGGTGAGAAAGTTGAACTCGGAGCCCGGCAGGATATTTCCCATTCCTGCGAAGACACGCGCACGTCATTTCACTCCACGGCTGTAGCTGATTCCTTCCTGGCGTGGCTGCAGGCCAGCAGAGCTTACCGCGCTGCCTGAGAAAGCAGGTAATGCTAAACTCGCAATTACGACAAGAACTTTTTTTTGTACAGGCAGATAGCTCGTGCCTAGGAAGGGCGTAGCAATGGATCGAGGTTTTCAGACTGGCTGTTGTAACACTCAGACTACGCTGTTGTTCAAAGCGAGGAAACCATCTTAGCAGGCCCGACAGGAAGGGAGCTGGGAGTCCGAGCAATTTTGATAATTAGTTCAATGATTGGCGGATAGTACTACCGCAGTTTGGGGATGGCAATATGGTGTAAGAGAGCAGCGGAAACACCTTCGCCAGGGGCGGGGAAGGGGGCTGAACACCCTCATTCGGCGTGAGTTAATGATCCGCTCATTACAGTCCTCAGTGATAATTATGCGAGGTACAGTATGCGGCATGTGAATTTGTGTGCAATATACAAAGACAATGGATACGAGTTAATGGTATTTTCGTTGTAATTGAGACGCTCTGTTTAGTATACTGGAAGTTGCAAGATATGCAAAGTGTAGTGAAGAAGCGCACCCACTATAGCTCCGCAGCCGGATCGCCGATGCTATAGTGGGGCGCGAGCTGAAGGTGCTTTGCTGCTCGGGCTGGTTAAGCCTAGACGCCATCGCGTCTGCCAGTCGTTGCCGACCTCGTCATCCACAACTGCGAGTGAGCTTCCTTATCACAATTGGTGGAGGTGCTGGGTTTCCTATCATCCTGGAACTGCGCAGCCGGACTCTCCGTCCCACCATGGGTACCGGCGCTGATTCGAGCTAAACACCAGGTTCTCCCCTGACCAGCGTCTGCCATGGAGCGACCCGTCAGCGGGACCCTCCGATATTCAGTGGCACCGACGACAACGACGTTGATGACTGGCTCTCCACCTACGAACGCGTGAGTGCCCACAACAAATGGGACGACGTCGCGAAACTAGCCACCGTATCTTTTTATCTCAGCGGAATCGCCCACTTGTGGTTTCGAAGCCACGAAACAGACGTCCCCAGCTGGACAGCCTTGGAAACAAGGTTACGAAGTATTCGGACGTCCGGCAGTTCGAAAGCTTCGCGCGGAGCAACGCCTTCAATCGCGATCTCAGCAGCCCGGTGAGGATTTTATCAGCTACCTGGAAGATGTGATCGATTTGTGTAAGCGTGTCGATCCAACAATGACCGAGGGAGATAAAATCAAGTACATACTGAAAGGTATTGATGAGGATCCTTTTCAAATGCTGATTTCCAAGAGCCCCTCAACTGTCACCCACGTCATCAATCTATGTCAAAGCTACGACGAGCTTCGCCGACAACGCCTTTTGACCCGCCGCCCTGTTCCACATCAGGACTCGCTGTCGGCCTTGGTACCAAGTTTTGAAGACCCCGCACACAAAAAGCAACTAGAAAAAATAGCGTATTGCTTCTGAGATAGAGTTTTCTTATGCTTTGTGCATTCCTACAAATGCTAACAGAAAAATGAATCAGATTCAGATAACTATATGAGTAAACTATTTTCGTAGGCGGAAGCCATAAAAAGGGTTCGTGTTTCGCCCTGCCAATATCGTTGCTCTTGTCTAGGTAAAAACACTTCGATGTAAGAGAAAGTGGCTTCAATAATAGCTGCACGCAATGTGTCGATGTCCAAAGCATCGGAAAAATTTTTCTTCGCTAGAATGAGATTGTCATATATCGTAACAAACACAGCTCACACGCGAGTAACATAAGGCCGAAACACTGCTTTATCAAGTGCCACTGCATTTGACCCCGCCATTCTCCTTCTTCATCCACCTTGTCTTCTTACGTAGTCCTTGTAATTGAGCCCTTGCCCCTCTGCTGTCCCTATTGCACCGGAACAATTATACATACATAGTAATTCCGTGAAATACCCACGCGAAAAAATTTCAGTCCGTGTCTTCCTCCCCCAAAGCTAACATGCTTGCTGTGCTAATGTTAAGCGAGCATACTACACACCACGATATAACACAGCGAATGTGATAACGCGGCTATGATAAACGACTAGAGCTCAAGACCATAATCGTCAGCATTTGCTCAGATCTCATTCGACGTTTAGCTGCTAAATTAGCAAGTAACGCTATCTTCCTTAGGCCTGCTCTTACTCTCACGATACCCATTCCCTGCCTACACCTTAACTCAAACTAAGCCCCTCAATCACTCTTCCCCTCCTCAGCATCCTTCGACACACCTGTGGTGAAGGACGGGTCTCTGTGGCCCATCTCACGATGAGTATATTGTTGCTTACACGTACCATATATGTTTCCACCGAGGATATAAATGGCCTTCACGTTCTGCGTGATGTTAGGCTCCACCAGGAGCGCTATGGCCAGGTTTGTCAATGGCCCCAACATCATTAATGTCAGGTCGCCCGAGCTGTTTCTCATGAATTCCAGCATTTTCATGTAACCATAGTCGTGCACATCTCCGGCGCTGTTATTTCCCATCTCGTAACGGTGACCGACGTTGCCGAAGTTGTCTTCACCGAAGTAAACCGCTTCGTACTCCCAGAAACCGTCGATCGGACGGTCAGCGCCTTTGTAGACTGGTACCTGTAAAAGCAACAACAGATTCGGCGTCATCAGAATTGTGCTGGCTGCAAGGAGAACGCCCTTTTACAAGACATGAATGTTAATGAAGCCCTGAATTTCCATTGTAAAACCACGCACCCGTTGTACGATACACACGTTGTTTCTTAAGCAAAAAATGGCAATTATAGTGAATGTTTGAACGAAAATTGTTTTGTTACAAAGCTGAGCATTTATCAGCTAGACACTGACCAAGCCTAATACATTGCTTTCACGCAGCCTTGTTCTTATCGGGGTACACGCGTGCACGTTGTTAGATGGCGGCAAACACTCACTTGAAATTGCGAAAAGAAAATTCACCCCACCTATGCAAGCGTACTTTTTTGCATATACAAAATTTTGGTATAGTCGTATTAGAGTGATTTTAGCGTAGTCGTATTAGAGCGTAGTCGTTTTAGCGTAGCCAAATATTAGCGTAGTCGCATTCGAGGGAAAATGTAAGTCTTATATCATGTGTGATTGCAACTGCAACGGTAATAAGCGGCGCCATAAGGGAGTTTTATGGTAGGATTTCCACCAAGCAACCAGCTTAGTGAACCACAGACACAAGTGGCAGAAACCACAAGTGGAAGAAAGAGACACCGTGATGCTTTTCGTTTCTGCTTACGTCGGTGTGGTGTTTACCATGTACCTGGTGCACTTTACAGAGTCACTTGCTAAGTCCAGGTACACCTTAATAATGTGTGCTTCGAAGCACACATTTTTAAGGTGTACCTAGACTTGCAATTCCCATCGTGTCATTTGGACAAATTCAATGAATAGCCGCATCTTTGTTGCTTCTTTCCATTGCATATAAGTTGTCTGAGATATTAATATAAGTGAGGAAGTAGTACAGGTAGTCCCTCCCGAGAATATCGGTAGGCCATTGTTATTGATGGAATAATTTTCAAGCAGTTTGACTTATAGCCGTTAAATGCAAAGCACCGGCGAACAATACGAGACATATGAGACAGATTGCGGGCTCCTTGTTTTCGTTTCGAAGGTCTGTGGCATGGTGAAGATTATGCTTCGGACAAAAGAAGAAGTAACGTATCAGCAATATACGCAACACAGCCATGCTGGTGGCACTAAGCCGCATTTACATGCTTTAACATGCCAATATATCGACAAGTGCTTATGGACGTAACGTGAAATTCACAGCTACATATGAAGACTGTGCGCATGCGTCGTGCCATAAGTTTCTCCCGGCACTTGAATATCTTGCTGAGTGTGTGTTGTGTCTCTACACAGAAATGATTGTCAACATAGCCAGCAAGCGTACTAGGCAAGTTACTATGTGCCCTCCCTACGCTGTGCGCGTGATATTTCTGCCGGCATTCCTTCGTGTACGCGTATTCCTTTTTTTCCCACCAGGCATATCATAGGTCTGGTGCCGACAACTGGTGGTGCAGGCTGCGTGTGGAAGGAGTGCGCCAGACTATGCAAGCACCTTAGTGTTTAATTTAGTCTGAGCACGTAACAGCTTCACCGCCCCCGAGTCTACGTATAGCACGCAAGTAGGGTACAAAACCTACTCGATCGCCGCCGCATGCCAACAAATAGCAAAGAGTACGGAACTGCCGTAGGGAAAAATGCAGTGATGGAGCACTCTTTCCGAAGAAAGGGCTTTTGTAAACTAGCAAATGTAATTGTAAGCGATTTCGAAAAATCGAGACGCTTGCAACCAGAGCGAATCGCAGGGTGGTGTAGGACGCTCCCGCCTAAGTGTTCGCGTGCCATAGTTTTGTACTCAAATGTGACCCCTTTGAAGAACAACACTCATGCCGACTTTCAAGGAAGACAGCTGCTGCTGTTCGAGAATCACGGCTGCGAGTAACATAGTAATTCAGCAATCCAGATTGTCATTAGCTGCGAAGGGGTGATCACTAGATGAACCTTGAGTACAAGCGGCGACGGTCTTTCAACGAGCAGCAGTAGCGATCGCACAGGCCGGCTCCCCTTTTCTAAGACGCTCCGTTTATCATCCCGACAGAATCCTGAGCGATAGGAGCCAAGCCAGCTCAAAATAGCGCAGCGCGTAAGATCCTTAACATTGTCTAGTATAGGTGGCCCCGTACCTTAAAATGAACGCACAAAGTGGAATAATCAATGTTAGCCGCGAGTGGCAGGCGGGGACTTAATATTTTTTTAACTAAAGGGATGCATGTATTGGCTGATTTATGAAGAAGTCGATGACCTACAAAACTATAATTATCATCATGAAACAGTGCCCCTCTTTCTTCTTTTTTGCTCAGAATAGTAAGATAGAGTGAAAATAAAAAAAATGCTCTTTGGGCTGCAGATTCAAACAACCGAAATCTGGGATGCTTGATAACCAGGCTGACTGATTCAGCCACTCGTCACTACACCAGACGCTCACTTAAAGCGAGGATTTTTATGCATGAAGGGTAAAACGCAGGTAACGCGTACACGCTCTCTATTGCATGGCATGCAAGAGGAAAAAGACAGAAAGAAAGTAGAAAGTAAGACGGAACAAAGGAAGACAGGACAAAAAGACAGAACGAAAGGAATAAATCAAAGATAGGTGGAACGAACGACAGCGACAGAAATAAAGAAGGCAGGAAAGATGAATCGAACTAGAAACAGAGAAACGAAAACAGGAAAGAAAGACACAACAAAGAAATAACGAAAAGAAAGAAGGATAGAAGGAAGCAAAGAGAAAAACAAGGACGGAAGAGGTGCGCGCACGGCCAGCTTCGCTCGCCTTCGATTTTCTGATAGTGGAAGGGCACCTACTTCTTTTGTTGTTGTCGTACAGCGGTATAAGCGTTAAAGGGACACTGAATTAACATATGAAGGTATAAGCGTTAAAGGGACACTAAAATAACATATGAAGGTTGTTTGGAGAGATTGTTTACCATGGTTGGAATGTAGCAGTGGTTTGTGCGTGGCTATCGGAATCATGTTGCCTTAAAAACTGCCACTGAAAGTCCCCCATCACCCTTCAATTCTAATTGACCGCGCCTTAAAGACGACTTGCCGACATGATCGCTTGTGTCGACACTAGGGAGCATATAGTTCCAAGGCCGTGATGTACAGCAATAAATTTGGGCCTGTGTCTGCTTATTTAGTGTCAAAGCTATACAACCCAGACCAGTAGTCGCGTTGTGAGGAAAGACAAGCTGACCTAATTTGAAAAATGTGCAAACAGAGAGAACCACTGCACTTTCCCAGTTTATCCTTTCTCACGCTTGTAAGCTCTCTGTTCTCTGAGGAATGGCGAATTGGTTGTCACACAAATCGATTCTTCCAATCTCATTTACCCTAACGTGTCTCTTCATTGTCCCTTGAAAGACTTTTTGCCGAGGACACAATAGTGTCCAAATTATAAGAACAGCTTTTCTTGCGAGAATTACGAGCACGTCCTGCTGAAGGGCAGCAAAATAGGTACCCGAGAAATAGTTACTCATTTTCACCCACCGAAGATAGCGGACGAAAGCATATAAGACGGCCTGAATGCTCACGGCATTCTTACGTGACGAGTTGTTCTCCCGGGTACGGGTGAACTTATTCCGCCGTTAGGGTGCACAGTAACATAGGCACCATAATAAATTTGGGAACCGTCTTAGCAAAGGAAAAGTGTGAGGCAGTGATGCGGTGAGCCACCACGACCTTATTATTTTTATACATGGTCTTATCTAAGCGGGAATCGGGAACCAAAGTCGTCGTTTCATAAAGTTGACCGAACATCTGCCTTATGCCAACATGCAAAACTGACATAACAGACCCCATATTTTCGCACTATCGAATAGTCGCCGAAACAGATGTCGTGCCTCCTTAAATTTGTACTCACGTCTGTACGGTTGATTTGTTTAAGCACCCGCAGGGTGTTGTTGTATGCATTCGAGAGGTTCGTGTTGCCAGCTACAACAGTAATCGCCAGCAAACAGAAATTGGGTGATGTACCGGCGAAAGTGATTGCCATAGCGTCGTCTACGCCAGTATCAACGTCCATCAGTAATCGTAGCATGCTTCCATTAGGGTCTTTGGACAGAACTCGCTTTAGGAGGAAACACAGGAAAAGTGAGGATAGTGCATTTGCACTTCCTCCAAGCAACATCGCTGGGCGCTGGAGAGTTGTTCGGGTAGCACTGTAAGGCGAATTATAATAGTTCAATATAGGCGCTGGACCAAACTCTTTATAGGTCTACAGGCAGGCAGCATCGACAGCAAGTGAAAGGCGAGGAGGAAAGCTTAATATCCAATTGCGGACCGACATCAACCTGCTTAAAGTATTCCCGTGGAAAAAATAAATCTTCGATTGGAGACCGTTATGATATTGACGCATGCATTCTAATCATCATCTAACGACGTAGGCCTCAGCAAAACTAAGCATTTTCGATAGCACTCGGGAGCACCTGCTTAAAAGGACGGCACCTGTGATTTTCTTATAGTGCGCACCGCTCATCGACATTTTCGACATATCTTCTCTTTGGCAGTGTAATGATATTTACGGATCGCAGTGGGGGCGAAATACCAGGAGTTGAAAGCGTTAAATGTCGAACTGTGTACTGACCAAATCAGCGCCCAGCGAAACGAGGAAATCGCACGGGAATAGGATAGCGGCGAGCACACTCGCCCTTCGGATCAGCGGCCACATGCGTAGGAATTTAATTCATTCGGCATAGAACATGCTAGATTTATCACTGTTGCTGGATGTAGCTACGGAACGTACAAGAACCTGCGCGTCATGCACGCAGCGCTTGTAGTGCAGTACGTAAATCTCGCGAAGCTCACCAAAAGGGAGATTTAGTTCCTCCGGTAACACGCAATACGCAAAGAACTTTCCGTAGAGCAGTATACCGGGTGTAAACAGCGTATGCCCACACAGGGCCGACCACCCAGAGCACACGCCTTCCACTTCGACTCTTACGAGTGGTCGTTGCGCGCTCCGTAGCCCTCGAGTTACTGACTGACAGTGGTATTTGCTTTAGTTTTGTATCGTGACGCTTCGACAGTAAAGCAACCTTGAGAATTTGGCATCGTTTCTGAGTGCGACACTCAAATTTTCGAGGCTGTAGGCTTAGCGAGTGGCCGCCGGAATTTCGGAGGACATAGATCACACGGTCTCGCTTGTTCTGTCTAGCACCATAGGTGGCGCTACTTGACTGTAAAAAAAAAAACAATGTTATACGTTATCCGGTATCCGGTACGCCTTTGCGTATTCGTTTTACCGGACACGCTAAAACTCTCTAAATTGAAGACCGGAGGGCACCGAATGATAACAGGCGTATCGCACAGTGAAGAAGGCAGAGCGACCTTTGAGCTTGAGTTTGAGCTTATTCAACAGCAAGGTACATAAGAGTACTCACACACATGGTCAGGTGTGACGGGAATAAAGTTTCACTTCGCAGCCTCACTGTACCCAAAGAACGTAAAGCAAAAGAAAATCACGTAGTTATCATGTTCATCAACGGCGTAGCTATGAAACTTAACGTTCGGCCATGCGTCGTTTACCAAAACTCAGCCGGAATGCTCCGCAGAGAGCAGGTATGTGTCACACAGCCCTTAACATAGGGTAGTCATGCATATTGTAGCATACCACGTGCTTGGGGAATGAAAGTGAAGGGTACGAGGAATGAACCGAGGAGGGGAGAGGTTAACGCGTGCCATAGGCGTCGTACAGTATATTTCCTACGCCACAGGAAGTTAGTACTTCTTACGACAGCATTTCCGTGCATGTATTGGCCCCGAGTAGGAACATGGGCGTCGCGGTGGTCTGCCGATGTGACGTCACTGTAATGACTCCGCGAGCTCGCATGCTCCGCCAGCGGCGATCACCTCCACAGGCGATGCCACATGGTTGTTCCCGTTAGGCGGGGGTTCGTGCCCAACGATGGTCGCGAAAAATGATTGTTTCATATTTTATTGAACAAATATCTATGTCTGATTACACCTGAAATGCTAAATTTTAACCACGAGGTATGAACCGAAACCTATTCGAGTTCTTAAAATATTTATACCCGGCTCCTTTGCGATACGATTGTTACTATGCAGCTCAGTTTCGCAATAAACACCACGTAAGCTATAAAGTGCAGATTTTCAATGCTATCCAAAACTAAATGGCCTCACGAATGGTCGGATGTGGGAAGTGCAAATTGACGTTTAAGTAGTAAAAGCTGCATAACCTGAAAGGCGTTGCTCAGTCAGAACGGCAAGACATTTCGTCACATGATGAACTGCTCATGTTTATACGTCTGATCCAAGAAATTAGTGCTACAAATATACTTGTTAACTAGTTCGATCTTCACATCAGAATTTGCTTTACCTGGGCGATGTATGCGTGTCCGAACGCATTAAAAAATGTGCGAATATTTGGTGTTGCCTAAATTGAAGATTTTTCGTGCGAATTGTGTATGCCCGGCAAGGGAGGTTTGACACAATCGCGTTTTTTGCTGGAGGAGACCTCAGCTGAATACATGCGTCACAAACGATCACTGCGAACGCATGAATGATGTCAGTCTCACAGCTGCGTTTTCGAAAATACTAAAGGTTTGTTTCTTTGAGCGTGTGTGGGTTTGCTTGGGAGTGTCGCCAGTGACTATGCGCCCGTACCGTGCTTCGCACGATTAGCTAGGTTGATCAATCGCCGCTTCGCAACAGCAACCTCTCACTTTATGAAGAACGCTGCTGATAGCAGCCATTTTTTTAAAAAAAGAGAGAATCACCAGAAAGTTAAGATGACTGTTCTGTACATCTGGGTGGTTTCCGTTGCCCACTCAACGACGAAGCCCACATACTACCTTCTCCACCGCACTAATGCGCGCCCACTCGTCTCACTGAGCGTTGTTGC
This sequence comes from Hyalomma asiaticum, assembly GCA_013339685.2. Taxonomy (NCBI): domain Eukaryota; kingdom Metazoa; phylum Arthropoda; class Arachnida; order Ixodida; family Ixodidae; genus Hyalomma; species Hyalomma asiaticum. The sequence continues at coordinate 43,024,058 of CM023490.1, forward strand.
AATACCGATTGATACTGCACAGGTGTAATGCAACTGCAGGTAAATATAACATAACATACATATCGTTTTATCTAAACTGGTACGTGTGAGAGAGACAGTACCGCTGCTACAATGCTTCACCGACAGGTTAGCTGATGGCAATACATTTAGGCATTTAGCTAACGTGATTTGCCTTATTACGATTTGCGTTAACGTGATTTGCGACATTATATATTCCCAGAAAAAGTAAAAAGAATCTGTGAAACTGCACAGCACGGTGACTCAGTGAGAAGGCAGACCATACTAAGACGACAGGTGTAAGGACATTTAGGGCGAATTTTTAGGGGATACGTTGCGACACACGGCACTGGGTGATGCTTTTGCAACCGTGCGCAAATAGCAGGCATGATAGAAAATTGGCTCTAGATGCGTGGATGCGTCCGTCGGAAACAAAACTTGAGGCGGCAAAAGCATATTCTAACAAGGCTATATGATAATACAATTACGGTGTCTTACATCTGAACAGCACGGCAAAATTATGAAGCGCTTTGTGGGGAGGGGAGGGGGGGACCGCGGATCAATTTTGCCGCCAAGGGTTCCATACGTCCTCTTCAATCCAAGTGCATCGAAGTTCTGCGAGAGGGTGGGTCGTTCGGCGCAGTCCCAAGAACAATCATAAATTATGTCAGCGATTGTTCCTTCGCTGCGGCAGTTATCACAGACAACACTGTCTACCATTCCAATGGGATATGCTCAGCGGGGCGCCGAACAGCAAAAAAATATAGGTTCGGGTTAAGATTCGTGTTCAACGCGCACCATTTCCCTCCGGTTTAGTTCCCGTTCGGAGAAATAAAGCCTTGAACCGGTTCGTGAGCCGGATCGCAACACTGAACCGGTTCATGAACTCGTTAGACGTAGCTGCTTATGCTAACATGAAATACTCCCAGCATCACTGCTCGGAGTGCTTCAGGCCAACCAGCAGCACTGCTTGAAGGCGCACTGGAGTTGATCATTACAGAAAATTCCGGCAAATAAATAACACCAGAAACTTAAGGCAGCCAGATAACGCCAATGACCACTCACGTAATTGGAGCTCTTATGACGTGCCCCTACAGAACTTACATTTTGTAATTTTCTATTTAATTCCAAGTTTCTTTCCAACCCTATGTTGCACCGCTCGCATGACACATACGCTAGCTCAGGACGGTAACTGGAAGTTGCCGTCCTGACGAACTACAAGTCAGTTTGTCGAAACGTTGGCTCCTGCGACATTCCCTGTCTTTGGCGATCTGTTTTATATCGAGTAGAACGAAATCAAATGAATTGTTTCGCAGAGTCTATTGGCCATAAGTTAACGCCCTACAAGATTTGGTGCATGAGCACCACACCAGCATTGCATCCGGATATTCACGTTGAAATTTGTCATAAAAAAACAGCCAGGCCTGCGCGGAACCGCAGGACAGCGACAGCGTAAGCTGGAGGAGCGACCTTCTTAGAAGCCATTTTAAACGCTTGAGGAAGTAGAGGTGATAGGTATCCACTGCGCCATAACTATTATCAGTTCGCCAAGTAGGGAAGTATCTACTTCGCAATAATTACTGCCATATTGTAACGTTCAAATCTGCATAACTGCACATCTAAGAGAGTCTCTTGGCGTCGTTTTCTTGAGAACGAACCGAACTCTCGGCCCGGCGTCGACGGTGAGCTGCGGTTTGGGCTTCTCTCTGCACAGCTGTCTGTTGCGCCCGAAGTTGTCTTGCTGCAGCCGCGCGCGTAGCTCTGCGATTCGCTTCTTCAGCAGCGGTCCGCACCTTGTGAGAAGGCGCCATCAGGTATATCGAAGAGCCAAGTCAGGTTGCTGGCGCGGCTGCGCACGTCGCCTGCCACGTGATGCATGGCACGATACGACAAAAATGCTTCCAAAGGGCAGCGCTTCGTAATTATGAGGACGGAAATGTTGAAGAAGATTGTTTCATAATGACGATGTTGGTGATGCCTCTGTAACGGGTTCAGAGCTACAAAGCATGCAGCCCTCTGTTCTTTCAAATGATTCCTCGAACTCCTTATGCAATCCACTTTCCTCGACGTGTAGTGCTGTATTATTATGATGCCACGTAACATTACACTTGTTAATGTGATTCCTCGGCAGACTTTACACCTGCTTAGGTCTTTTAACGAAGATTCTTCAAGCATAGGCGTGGCTTAGTGGTAGAATGCTCGACTGCCGCGCAGAGGGTGTGGGTTTGAATCCTCCTCGGCCCTGGTTATTTTTTCTAAAATTGCAGCGATAGTGGTTAGAGACACCGGCGGCAGTGGCGGCGGAAATATACGGCGCAAAAACGACCCCTGTTGTGATCTCATAATAGCTTACGCTGTAAAAGTCGCATGAATAAACCGCTAAAGGCCAACAGAGAGAAAGGCCGCGAACAATCGCAGCGACGAGCCGTCTCTGGCAGATCACGCATTGCGCCTTTTTGGACCGCTTTGTTCCGAGCCGATAACCAATATTTTTTTTCGGTTCAAGTTCGCTTCAGGTTCAAGCACGTTCCGATGATATCGGTTCGGGTTGTAGTTCAGTTCGGGCCAAAATACCTGTTCGGGACGGTTTTCGGTTTGGGTACGCTGTAAAGGTCAAATAAATAAACCGCTAAAGGCTCACAGAGAGAAAAGCCGCGAACAATCGCAGCGACGAGGCGTCTCTGTCAGCACTGTACCTATTTGAACCGCTTTGTTCCGAGCCGATAACCGATATATTTTTTTTCTTTCAAGTTCGCTTCTGGTTCAAGCTGTTTCCGAGTATATCGGTTCGGGTTGTGGTTCAGTTCGGGGCAAAATACTTGTTCGGGGCAGTTTTCGGTTTGTGTTCGGGCTCTATTCGACACCACGGTGCTGAGACTCTGGTAAACAAAACCACTAGCGAAAGACGGCGGCGTACGGGAGTCCCTGAGCTAGAAAATTGTTATACTGGCATCGTGGAAGTTATCCAGCAATGCCGCTTACGGCGACGATGTCGGTCTCAAACTGAGTGGTCTGCTGTTGTAGCAACAGCAACTGCCACACAGGCACCATTTTTATTCAGGTCCCGCTCCGTCACACTGCAGCGTCAACGAATGCAGCTAGGATCGCTCACGTGGTCTCCCATAGACACCGCCTCACGGGGTTGGCGCATAATGTACATATATATCCAGTGGTCATGGCAAGTATTTATAAATGTGGTTCCATGCTGTGCGGCTGCAAGATTTCTGCAAGGTCGACTCGGAAAACAACGCGGCATTGATCGTTTTAATCAGGTGTCTGAAGAAGTGAAGGGAGTAAAGACCACGCATTTAGGGTGACTAACTCTAGACATTTAGGACTTGGAAAGCGTGGACTGTTACGTTTCAGGGTAGCCTACGCATTCAGCGTAAGGTATATTCTATGAATCATAATAAACATTCTGCAGAGTTGTCCGCCGCCTTTAGGACTGGGGAATGAAATCTAGCCAGACAGATGGTCGCGACGTGGTGTGCGCAGTCGCGAATATGAGAACACGTCAAGCTAGCCTGAAAGTGCTGTGAAGCACGATAGCATGCCAAATGACATTTGTAAAACAGACTTCTCCATCATTGATCCCGCCGTTGTTGATGTGCTGCTCCTGGACACTTCGAAAACTCTCGTTGAACTTTATTAAAAGTAAACGAACATACCTCCGCAGAGATAAACTGTTTGCGTCTAAGATTCCAGAAGGGTCACGCACATCATCAATAGAATTTAGCACACGGAAAGTGTTCTTTAAAAATTACCGTGGCCCATTGCAGCAAAGCTGCTCGTTACTGCAGTTCCACAGAAGAGCTTATATGTAGTGCTCCGCGCCAGTTTCAAAATTAGCCTGCTGCAATTCAGCTGTGAAATCACAATGTTCATGTGAATAACTTGCGTACAAGAAAGGTAGGCTTAAAAGGCTGAAATTTTCTTACCGTGGAGAATGCTTACATGGTAGTGCACGTGTGGTCGGAGTACAACTGCCGCCGATTGAGCAGGTCGTGAACCTGTCGCCCAGACAGATATACATAAAGCGAGTCTAAAGTTAAAGCGTTCTTTTTCGCATTAGTCAATTACTTTCTCACATTAATAATGGCACCCCGCTCGTGAATGAAGACGATCGGTCAGCTAGAAAATGCACAATATTAAAATACCATGGGCGACACCTGTTCGGAGCCTCCTGCACTAATGCCATTGACGTCATAAACTTTGACGGTCCCTGATATGGCCTACATAAAAGCCTACTCCCCAAAGAAATCCAAACTAGAAGAGAAGCTCAGGGGAAGATGGATGCTTGAATCGATGAACAGATCGCAAAATGCGATATAGAACAGGGAATATGGCAGGAGCCAACGTTTCGACAAGTGGACTTGTCTTCGCCAGGGAGAGGACTTGTCTGGCGAAGACAAGTGGACTTGTCGACAAGTGGACTTGTCTTCGCCAGGGAGTCGACTGCAGTCGACGCCCTGGCGAAGACAAGTCCACTTGTCGACAAGTCCACTTTTCAATAATGGATGTTAGAGGAAGCTGAATGTGCCAACCTCATTTAAAGGGCTCCACAAGTATTAGGCTCGTCAGGAATTGCATCAGTGACCCTCGTTAGGGCAGATTTCTGGAATATTTGCAGACTTTTGCAGACCTTTTTGAATGAACTTCCGTGAGCCGAAGTTCGAGTGCTTATTACCAGTCGCTTAGAGCTGCGAGCGGATCCTGCTACTCAGTCGCAGTCGGTCGCTCATAGCCATGTCTAGATCCTACGTTTCCCAGGTGACGTAGGAAAGGCATCATCCTGACTGAGACAGGACGCTCAGCCAGTGCGACAGGCCCGCAGTGGGGGATATCGGCTAGCTGCGCGCATGGTGCAGACCTTATGACAAAGTGATGATGATTGATTATTTAAGGGGTTTTACCTCCCCAAAACCAGCCCTGATTACGGGAGACGCTGTAGTGGATGGCTCCAGAAATTTTTACCACCTGGTATTCTTAAAGGTGCAATGACATCGCACGATACATGGGCCTCAACATTTCGCCACCATCAAATTACAGTCGCCGCAGCCTGGATTCGGTCCCGCGACCTTCGGGTCAGTAGTCAAGTTCCATAGCTGCTACACCGCAGTGGCTGAGCTGGATGACAAAGTGGACGGGAGACGGACAAGCTGCAGCCAGTCTTGGCAACGAGGAGTTCGCGGCGTGAGCTGTGATGTGTCCGAACGGGTAAGCATGGTCCAGGAGTGACTGTACGACAGGCCATCAGTTGCTTCCGAAGCGTGGTACTCGCGCGGAGCGCCATGGTACAGCATGAACCATGAATGGAGTGTTTAGCTGACCTACAAAGGAGATCATTTGTCCCGCCAACATGCATTTCCACGCACAGGCCCCTTCGGTATGGTGACGTTAAATATACATTTTCCGCAATATTTCTAGGGTCATTAACTGGCGCCTGGACGCGCTCTCTTAACTTCCTGCAGTTTCTACCTTCTCTGTTATTTTTCGTTTCCAGAAGGCCTCTTTGGCCTACGTCTTGTTCTAGTAAATGACCCTATATGGTTATTGCTATGAAGTACTTGTGTTGTTTCCATGTCTCATTTAGGGATCTTTCTGTTGGGCCTATATAGACGGTTTCGCTGCTTATAAAGAAACAGGAAAGCGCCGAACGGTCTGCCCAAGAATACTACCGGTGCGACACTTCCGGTAATAATTTTGCAATGGTCTCGACGGTGTTTGCCTGGTGCATTTGATTGTGTTGTTCTATTAATCCTGGCGCATTCGTTCAGACGTGCTTTGAACGATGTAGAGACCACATGAAGGGGCTGGATGACGTCGCACGAGAGACGTACAAGCAGGAACTGCAGTGGCCAGGATAAGAGCTGACTGATCCACTGGATAGGGAAGTTGTAGCCTGAAAGGCAGCTACGTGATGAACAGACAGTGTCTGTGTGACTACATGTCAGTCTCTTTTGCTGAGCAAAGATATGCTAACTGTAGAATCCTTGCGAAAGGTAAGCAAAATGGCTCAGTTTTATGAGAAGCCCTTTAAACGGCAATAAAATGATAATACGAGGCAACAAGCAGAGAGCAAGCCGAGTCTCATGGAGCATGCCTAGTTTTCTTAAAATCAAATTTTAAATCGTTCGCTAACTTTACTGTGACAACACCATTTAAAAAGGTCCTAATTATGAGAATCTGTTTTTCATATTAGAAGGGGTCTAATTATATACAGAAGGCCACGTCGCACTAACAGATGACCTATCTTTTATCACACGAGTTCTAAGCTGCCTAAAACTGGCTAGTTGACGCACGAAAAAGCTTGGTCTAGTGCAAACATCACAATAGAACAATATATTAGTCTACTTTTGTCACACCGGGCACTTTTTTGATCCGAGATATCGGCGCCGATCGGAATCGATCGCTATCTGAAGTGTTCGGTATGAGTGAAATAATATGAAATGTACTCATAATGTAATGACGGCAGGTGCGGTTGAGTCACGCGAAATAGTATGGTTTGCCTACGAGCACGCTATTTACGAAACAAAATTTTAACTTAACCCGCCCCCATTTATAGTCCAGACTCACACCGAAAGATAAATTAGCTAGGGTGCGGCGATGTCCATTGGCGGCAACACACTTGCGATGAGTCAGTTGCTCGCGCTGATGCGAAATCACTGGCAGGCATCGCTCTCATCAAAAGCCAATGCACGGCGTCACTGTAATTGGCAACAAAACGTGGGCACAGCGACGTATACTGTGCGGCGATTCATGTTGAGGGCGGCTGCTTTGGTGTCCCGAGTGCTGCTTCCAACAGTACACATCACTGATGAGGCGCCAACTACAATAAACATCTCTACGATGGATTTTTGGCCTCAGCAGAGTTTTCACGTTTTCGTCTCCACTTCAGGCGTCAGCGCAAGTATCTGTCGTAGATGGAATGCGACGGCGTCCGATGTGTGCCTTGTAATTGTGGATTTTTTACTAACGTCTCAGCATCGCCTCTGTACCATTAGACTATGCGTTGAGATTATTTGCCTTCGACGAAGTGGGCACAACAAATCTGCGCGCTCTTTGTTGGGTTGCAGTTCTGCCCCCTCGTCACTGCGCTGTTTCCGCTTGGTTTGTCGGGAAACATAACGTTTTGACTTGTGATAGCAAATTAGCTGCGGATTGCCGACTGCATCCTGGCACCACACAACAGTGCCGTAGTCGCGTGTGATTCACCAGAATAATTCTATCATCGGAGAAAAATCGCAACACAAGCAGACTCGGCCCCTACAGCACGCTTAAGCCACGCGAAAATAAGATAAGCAGTGAGTTTTCTACGGCACGTCTCCGGCGAACGCACAATGTTGCCGGAGAATGGCAAGCGCTGGCGAAACAGTCTATAGTGCAAACCACGAGATAATGAACTCTGCGTATCGGCCACATGAATGCGCGCGCGTGTACGTTCTGTTTATACTTGTATTTATCCAGAGCCCTCAAAGAAAGAACGTTCAGATGTTTGTGCACCCTTTGTTTTTGTAACCTCTAATTACGTCAGTGTTTTCAGTGACGGTGTTTCAATGCAGCTATGAACCAACCAGCCCAGCAATGCCCTTTGCGCTTCGCTTCATTGACGGGGCAGCACAACTGCAAAAGATACGGTAAAACACAATTTTGTATTCCTACCAGAACAACTTTTTATTCTCATGAAACTGCCGTATCTTAGAGGTAAGTGAAAATGAGAAGCTGTAGAGAGCTCTGTGCGTCAGTATGGTTCCCGCGTGAAAGCGTTAAATTATTTTGACTCGCATTCACAATTATTCGTGGTGCACTCCGATACGAAAAACACATTTTTGGAGCCGACAGGTTGTACGGCCAGCCAGTATACTGTATTTTTTCCTCGACAAACTTTCTCTTCCTTTTTCAATATCTATAAGATGCAGGACGTACTAGCGAGCTAGTACAAAGTGTGTTTTGCCAATGTGTTTGTCTTGTTATCTTCCATTTTTGAATCAGTTCCTTTGCACTAACGTCAGCCGCAATGGTTCGATGACGTGTATATAGTAATTTAGAACCTACGCAAGGAGTGCTCTTTTGAAACAAACTGGAGCTGATTCATCAAGGCAGAATGTTTTCTGCCCACAAACTACGACAATCTTTTTCAGCGGGTCTTTACCTTTACCAAGGAGCCGTGACCATGGGCATGACCTTTAAAGGTCTTTCGCACCCGACAACCTTTATTTTTGACCTTAATGCACACGTTCACTATTTATTTTTTATTCAGTTCTTTATTTATTTGTGAGTGGGGTTTTATTCATAAATACATGAATGGACATGTCGAAGTTCAATCTGTCCTTTAAGTTCCTAGCCGCTAGCACGTTTTATCGCGTAGTAAAGGAAGCAAGGATGCGCCGAACAATCCCAGGATGTTCAAGCGGCTAGTCTTCCTGCACGTTTGGCAAAGAACCATAGGGAGTTACGGTATGAAAGTGCATATTAGTGTAGACCATGCGTTAGGGCATGGCGTTCCTTATGAAACGCACCAAAAATTCTAGTGAGTAGTAGCGTAGGTGTGATTGTGGAAGGAAATCGAGACACTGCGACCAGGTGTGTCCAGTCGCGCACTCGCTAGCAGCACTATTACACAGCCTGCGAGTATCGTGTGAGGCTAGAAGCAACGGACAATAACCTTGTCTCAAAAGCTCCTCTTTAGCGAAGAAGTGCATTTGTTCGTGTGATACTTTTAGCGAAGAATCAACTTCGGATCCGTTGTAGAATGGTGTACCAAGTTGACATATTTTAGCTTAAGGAAAATAAAGGTTACTTATGTGGAAAACCTCAGCGGAGCCAGCAACCTTATTCCTCACGTAGAATGCTACTGAAGCGCAGGGGCTCTCTTCCATACTTCTCTTTACTGCGGTCTCTCTAATTAAGACAAATGAAAGTGACCACCTCATGATCCTCGAATCTAGTTCCCTGCTATCGTGTTCCGAATGGAGCAATGGTAGTCGAGTAGATTTGGTTGGAGTACCGCACGCGCTGGGGCGCACCCTAAAGCAATGGACTGGGTGGCCAGGTCAAGTAACTTTAGTGGTGAGCCTGCGCCGATCCCAGTCCTGAATTTCCGGCTTGTGGGTCGGGCTGTACTTATAACAGTGGGATCGTTTCAGACTGGCCTTGCTTTTTTTGGTACGTTCTTTAGATGGGTCCACCATCATAGTGCGTACATACAACTTACCTATGCTAGAATCTATGAATCTAGCCTTCATAGACTACGAGAAAGCATTTGACTCGGTCGATACCTAGGCAGTCATGCAAGCTTTGCGGAATCAAGGCGTTGATGAGCACCTACGCAAGACTACTGGAAGACGATCTACAACGGCTCCACAGCCACCATTGTCCTCCATAAGGAGAGCAGCAAAATACCTATAAGGAAAGGCAGTAAGACAAGGGGACACAATCTCTCCATTGTTATTCACTGCATGTTTACAGAGAAGTATTTAGAACACTGGATTGGGAACGAGTGGGTGTAAAGGTTAATGGGGAATGCCTCCGTAACCTCAAATTTGCTGACGATATAGCCTTGGCAAGTAACTCGGGAGATGAATTACAAAGCACGATTACTGACATAAACAGGTAAAGTATAACAGTGGGCCTGAAAAATAATATGCAGGGCACCAAAGTAATGTTCAATAGCCTTGGGTGAGCGCAGCGATTTGAGATAGCTGGCGAGGCATTGGAAGTAGTGAGTGAATATGTGTACTTAGGCCAGGTAGTGACCCCTGATCCGAATGATGAGGCTGAGGTAGTAGGAGGATTAGAATGGGGTGGAGTGCATTCGGCAAGCATTATCAGATAATGAATGGTAGCTTACCACTGCCTCTGAAGAGGAAAGTGCATAAAAGCCGTATTTTATCAGTACTCACCTACGGGGCAGAAACTTGGAGGCTAACTAAAAGGGTTCAGCTTAAATTGAGGACGACGCAGCGAGCTATGGAACGGAAAATAGTAGGTGTAACCTTAAAGGACAAGAAGAGAGCGGAGTGCGTTAGGAAACAAACGTGTGTCAGGGACGTATTAAAAGAAATTAAGAAGAAATGGGCGCGGGCAGGCCATGTAATGCGAAGACAAGACAACCGTTGGTCATTAAGGGTAACAGAGTGGATTCCTAGAGAAGGCAAGCGTGGCAGGGGGCGGCAGAAAGTTAGGTGGGCAGATGAGATCAGGAAGTTTGCGGGGATAAATTGGGCCCAGTTAGCACAGGTCAGCGATAATTGGAGATCCATGGGAGAGTCATTTGCCCTGCAGTGGGCGTAGAGAGGCTGATGGTGATGGTGGTGGTGATGATGATGATGACGATGACAACATACCTAGAACATATTCGATATAAATATACTTTTTATATGACGGAATCTATGTAAAAATTTTTATCTGGATGAGTCAATTTCTTTTAGGTTTTCCCGCTACAACTAATACGCAAGCAAAGAGGAGGTAGAAGTTTATGTGTCCGGCTATTTTCTAGTGAGGTTATACTCTTTCCTGGAATTTCAGTTATTTCGGTTTTCAACGTGTATTCTGAATCTTGTTTAATAATCGGTGTAATAAGTGTCGTATAATAAGTCAATTATACGTTATCAACGGAAGGACGGTGAAAGTGCTCCAAAGAGGGGAAGCTTAGCTCCCAAAAGTCCGAAAGTTCACTAAGCGACAGGACTCCACGAAGCTGCTTTTTGTAAGATTGAGGACTTGTTTTATTCTATTCCTCATAAGGACCTTTTTACTGTTGTACGTGATTTTATTGAAGAACAAGGAGAAGGAACCTTTAGGAATTCATGTGCCTTAACACTCGAGTCTTTTATGGAACTCCTTTCTTTTTATCTGTCACTCAGTGTCTTTTAAGCATTGTCTATTCATTCAAGAACAGGGAACTTGCATAGGTTCTAAGGTTGCCTCTACTTTATGCAACATATTTTTATCCCATTATGACTGGAATGTAAATTCTGCCTTGCAGAACAAACGTATTGTGCGCGTCTTCACATGTGTAGACGATTTCTTCGTGCTTTTAAAGCTCAGCCAAAATGACTGTTTAGAATCGAGCGCCAAAAAATTTTAAAATCTTCGAGGATTCCTCTCGGCAGCTTAGCTTCACCTACAAAGTTTGCAAGGAAAACTAGATAAGGTTTCTTGATCTAGTTGTAAAATTTGGGCGTGACAGCCATGTTTGTTGGAGGTACAGTCCTAGGTCGACAAAAGCGCTCCTCCCGTACGACTCGTTTCATTCGAAATTAGTAAAGCACAATATTGTTTCCTTGTGCTTCATCAGTGCAATGAACAAGAGCTGTCTACATTTTATGCAGGAAAGTTTTTACGCTCAGATGGCCAAGTTACGCTTGGTAGGGTACCCAGCCTCAATCCTGACAGCTGTTGCCTAAAGAATATTTAGGGGAAGGACAAAAAAGAAAGTGTTAGCAGAATCTTCGAAAAGGAAAAAGGTCGTAGTCATGCCAAATTTGCATCGCTTGTCGCACAGTCTTAAGCGTGTGGCCACAAAGAACGGTGTAAACCTAGTGTTCTCAGCGCCCAGCAAACTGGCAAAGCTATGCAGGATGATTACTGGAGAGAGGAAACTTCCAAGCAGCGACCGTGGAAAAAATCACACGAAAGGGTGCTTGCTTACCAACTGTGCAACATCGGTAATTTATCAGATTGCTCTTTCGTGTGGTGGCTCATACGTGGGTCAGACTGGACGGTGCATTAATGAACGCATGAGTGAGCATCCCAATCGGCTCCCAAGAGGTACAGGGGGGAATTTACCTTTGCATTGCAAAAGTTTGCGGGTGTGAAGCAGATTTTCAGGGCGTATCGATGGTGGGGAGAGAGCGCGGCAAATTGGAAAGGGACATAGGGGAAGCTCTCCATATCAGAAATTTGGTTGCCGATTTATGTGGTAGTGAACATTCGGTACATCTCAATGATAAAGAGACGAAAGTTCTGACAAACCACTAAGGATGCTGTGCAGAGCACGTGTCAAAATCTTTTAAAACTAGGCAGTGCCACGTTGTTCTCGGTGTGTTGATGCACTTTTTGTATTTTGCATTGTGTGTTATGTGTTGTCTTACAACATCTGGTGCTTGAGCATGTGTGGGGGTGTTTCACTAGAACAAAATTTTCCAATAAACTTCAGTTGTAAGTCCAGACTCTGTCCTGTGCGTTTCTTCTTCTTTGTGCTCGCGTCGTTTCCAGCTGGAATTTTTTACGCCATGAACAAACACGCCCGGCAAGCTGCCCTACCAAACCGGGGATGTAAATTTCATTTATTCGTGTTTCACAGAGATTTACATCCGCTATCTCAAACGTTTTGGTATGCCAGATGAACGAAGCGGTAAGGAGACCACCGTGACGTGGGCGTCTAGGTAGATACATAAACAGTCAAGGTGGCTCAAGCTCGCGAACAAATGCTTGACATTTAATATTAGAAAACTGAGAGGGTTCCTTCATCCCTTGCGTTTCTTTTTGTGATTATGATATTAGGAAATGTTGTCTCCCAAACAAGGCGCTGGCTACTGCTTGGCTTCTGAGTGTGGCGAACGTTCATCATGCATGATTGCGAAGCAGCATTCGAAGCCATCCGGCATAATCAAAATTATACTAATTTCGTGAAAACGGTAACAAATATACACACACACACTAGGCATACAAGGTCAAGCACGTGGCAGAGCTCTCGAGAAAAAAGTCTCTAATAGAAACTAGGAATGTCAGTGCACAAAAAAAAACGTCTATAATCAGCCAGGGGCACCTGGTCGTGTAAAGCAATCACCAGATATTGCAGGACATAACAATACTGTAACCTAATAGACAGTCACAGAGAGCACAAAAAGGCGAAGTAGATGAAAACACCAAATGCGCTAGTACCCTCTAGCAATGCCGCTGTCAGTGCAAAAATGCTTTTAGCGCTCCTACTGCGTATTTTCGCAATGCAGCCGTCGGCCACGGGCCCAGAAGTTTCCTTAAAATAAATGGCCGACTGTCGAATGTCATCAGAGCTGCTTTTATTCGCTGTCTTGGTTCATCGTGATTTGGGCGATCTAGAAGGAGCTGGCTTATACCTTAATTTTGAAATCCACAATCACCTTCGGAAGTTTTAGCACGGCCAATTTTGTGTAGAAAATGCATTGTGTAGGCAGTACCTAATCATAACCGATAAATGGGGGTTTGTATACTTCTGTATAACGATCATGGTATTCTGAGCTGAATAAATGGACGGATATAAGTCACAACTTTTATAGAATTTTCGTCAAACCACTCATTTTGAAAGATGCTGTCTTTATAACGCAGCGCAATTCATTTTTCGACAGTGGGAGGGAATGCGTGTAATCTTTGTGATGTGCTTGTCCTGCTGCGTCGTCGGCTGCTGTGTTCCCGGGAATGCTGCAGTGGCCTGGTATCCACTGAAATACGTGCAGCGCATTCACTGGTATCCACTGGTATCCACTGAATCTCGTGCTGCGCATGGCTTGCTCTAGCGAGTTCTTTACTTGTCTAATATATTATAGTCCCACTGATTTTCTGTGCTTTTTTGCTGCACAGGGATTTTTGGGCTGCCTGTTAGTCACTAAATGTTGCCCACATTGGCGATTCTCGTCGCGGATTTTATAAATTTTATGCACACAGCTTATAGGACTCTTGCTTATTTAAGTGCTGGAACAACGAATGCTGTAGTAGAGGACGATGCTACATAAGAGCAGTCCGTATCAACATGTACGCATCCTGGATACAGCATACATATTTATCTGATGCAGCGTCAATTGTTGAGCGGCCGCAATAAGCATGTCTCTGTTTCTAATTATTCCCTCTATCAACAGTTCAATTTTTGGTAGTGCGAGCTTCCATGCAGGATAAGCAACGTCTCAATGACAAAGTTTGTTGCTTGGTAGCAGACGAATATTTTCTTAATCTTCCTTAGGTATGAATGAAAAGTTCTTTGTCCGTCTGTCTGTCCTTAGGTATATAACTTCTGTCTCTTCTTCAAATATCTAGTACCAGTGGACGATTTTTATGTTGTATTTGAAGACGAAATAAATGCCGGTATGTTTGTATTGTTCTCATAACTGGAAATGGAGTTTGGCCGGACTCTGCTATTACAAGGCTGCTAGACGTCGCTCTTGGAATTCCTAGACATATGCGTAGTCCCTCTTGCTATAAGACTTTGAAGAAGCTCTCATGACGTGCTAGAAAGATTATGTAACATGGCCGCAGAGTTTGGTGCGCCCGGAAAGAACTCGACAGGGTCGTCTTAATAAACATCACTGATTATATATCATGGATTGTAATTCGCGGTTACCATGTACTGATTAACGTGTGAGTAAATGCCCCACTTGTGACATTGCGCCCGTAGACGTTGATGCGCATGGCATAGTTTTGTGTGTGCGCGCTTTCATGCGTGTACGTCTGAGTGAGTGCGCGCGTAGCCGCATTCAGCTTCCGCAATCGCACTCTGGCGAGCATGTCGATAGGGAAAGAAAAAAACGAAAGAATCGCGAATTAACAGAATTCTTTTTTTGCTCGAAAACACGTAAGGTCATCAAGTGTAAACTGCACTGCTAAAGTTATATCTACAGACATCGAATGGCTGCCGTGCCATGGCACGCGGAGAAATATGTCACAATTTCTTAGCCTTCGTTTTAGAGTCCAAACGTATATTGAAAAATACGCGGGGTTCGTCATAATTTATTGTCTAGGTTAATCAATCTGGAGGAAACGTAATAAATTTGGCTTCCATCCACTATCTTGCTATGCTAGGCCGCTGTACACAAAAAGCGTGTATTACAAATGCAGAAGGGTGGGCGATTTGGATGGTTGGCAGAGAACACCCGAAATATATTACCGTTAACATGATAGAGTTCCCCGTGCTGATACCACGATATGATTGTGGGTCTGCCCCGCCACGGTGGTCTTGTGGTTATGGCACTCGGCTGCAGACCCAAAGGTTGCGGGATCGAATCCCGGCCGCGGCGGCTGCATTTCGATGGAAGCAAAATGACGAGGCCCGTGTGTTGTGCGATGTCAGTATACGTTAAAGGACCCCAGGTGGTCGAAATTTCCGGAGACCTCCACTACGGCGTGTCTCATAATCACAGCTGGTTTTGGGACGTTAAACCCCACAAATCAGTCATGATTGTGAGTACCGCTTCGGACGTCGCACCTGCGTCGTTCGGGTCAGCAGTGCATCTACAATATTAAATAAAATGAGTGGAACAATAACAGAATTTTTAGTGCAGGCGCCCGGTAGCTTGTCTTCTCTGTTAACTTTATCATTACGGTAGTCATACTGCAACTGCAACGACTGCGGCCTTCTTCAATATCAGCTAGAATAGTTTGTGACGAGTCTCGTGTCTTTTTTTCGCAGAATAATAGAGGTACCGTATGCCTCACCTCAAAAAACGTTCTTGGAGCCGCTTGTGTTTGGTGAACGATTTTCGCCAGAACACGCCCCTTTTGCACAGTGACTTACTGAACGTTAAATAACATACGCCGGCGAAGCATGCATTCACCGACCAAATGTCGGCTATAGCTGTTTCAAACGCCTCGCTCTTCAGGGCATATGCGAGACTCGATTGGGCCTGAGTTGTGCTCGAGCCGGGCTTGCTCCGGTAATTAAAATTGTTTCTGGTGCTCGGAGGACGCCCGTGTCTTCTTCTTGAGTCACCATCCCGCTTAAGGCGGGCAAATTTGAACGATTGGCGGGCCCGTGCCGAGTCCGGTCCTAAACCTCGGCCAGTGCGACGCTCTAGGCTCGGTGAAACAAAGATGCCATTTTGTGGCTTATTCTTCCTTATTAAAGAGAGGATTTCACTACCGTGTTCTCAGAGTTATGGCGCATTAGGTCGGGGGAATAGATGCCCAGAAATTGACCAGGTGGCGAAGATGCTCCAACGAACAGAACCACTCACTAATAACGGGGAATGTATGTGGCGTATCCGAGACATTATTCAATGGTTTCGCGGATTCATAGAGTAAGGGATGATATACTTGGCGCAGTGCTAACTGCCCGGCTGCCACGGCGTCAAACTGCTATACAAAAACGCGCTTCGTAAGATACATAAATAGATAGATTACCACTAACTCCAACTGCTTCACATAATTCCAAATTGTGCGTTGAATTTTCCGCGCCTGTGCCTTATACCAACAAACGCGGATGCTGCGCATTGCACGGAGACTGTTCTAAAAGCCATGTCACTGCTTTTCGTCCAGTGAAACTGCAACGGAACAAAATAACAGCGTATTCTGCCCACAGAAAAGCCTACGCATATTCCTGCGCAACCGTGACTCTCAGTGAAACACGCGTAGTAACAGAATAAGCAGTCGATATCACAGGTGTGTGTCACTGAGAGCGCACCCGCTGAAACGTAAATCTGAGAAGTCTGTAGATGTAAGTGCTTGCAAGCGCGTGTGCCTAGACGTGAGCGTGAAATTGACGTTTGATTGGAACGCCTCCCTGTTTTCATTACTATTTTAGGCAAACACGTATTCCGATCGGGTGCGAGGATGTTCGAGCAAGCTAGATACGAAATGGACTGGAAGACCATAAGTGACCCTGAGATGAGGTGGTTAAGAGTTTGCCCGTCTTCAATGTTTTTAAGTGCGAAGCATTTTTGGCGAATTTTAGGAACTTTCGCCGTATCTATCTATCTATCTATCTATCTATCTATCTATCTATCTATCTATCTATCTATCTATCTATCTATCTATCTATCTATCTATCTATCTATCTAATCTATCTATCTATCTATCTATCTATCTATCTATCTATCTATCTAATCTATCTATCTATCTATCTATCTATCTATCTATGCACCTACGTCTCGGTACTCTCCTGGTCGTCTGGTTCTCTTGGTATGCATCCAAATCGACAGGGACGGGTGACGCTACTGAATTATTGACCTAGACATCGCTGACACGATATATTTGTCAAAAGGACAGAAAGTTGAGCGAGTTGGTAACATTCCATAATCAAAAGAAGAGGCGTGCAGGACACGGACACAAGAAGAGCAGTGAACACCACGAACGCCGACTAACAACTGATGCACAGCACAGAGGCGAAAAAGAAAGAAGACACAGCTTATCTGCGCATGCTCGGAATGGTAGCGCCACCTGTCAATCGGTTACATGTGCCGGTCTTCGCGATAGACAACTCCTAAGGCTTTCTATCTCCTCTCTGTTTAAGCTAATCGACGGCTGACTCACGCATGCACTTCCACTAATACTGATATGCCAGGCCTCAATCAATAAACGCGTATCTTCGTTCTTATGCCTGTACAGGATCTCGGTTTTGCCTAACTCGGGCATGCAGCTACAGACCTGGCAGTGCAAGGATAGATTGGACGGCGTCCCACCTGATAGCGACCTTCTGTGTTCAATTAATCTTTGATTAATACAACGCGCGGTTTGTCCTACATAAAAACGTCCGCAGCTAAAAGGAATCTTATACACCACACCCATGCGACAGTCGGTGAAATTGTTCTTGGCTAAGTGCTTAACCGGACAGACATCTGTTCGCTTCTTACCTTCCATCTGCTCATTTCTTCTATGCACGGCAGCACAAACCCTTCCTAACTTATTGGGAGCCGTAAACACAACATTAACCCCATATTTACTTCCTACTTTCTTAAGCCTGTGCGAAACTGCGTGGATATACGGAATACTCACGACCTTTTTCTTGTTAATGTTACTCTCTGCTACAGCTTTAGTTCCGGTCGAAATCTACTTCTTAAGACGTTCTGCTACTGTGGCTATGGCTAGTCTAGGGTAACCTGCATCTAAAAGGCGCTCGACCTGCGCATTAAAGCTAATGGTCAAACGGTGCATGCACGACTTTGATAGGGCTGACTTTAAACAGGACAAGGCTATTCCGTTTTTTACTACTTTGGAATGCTTGGAGTCAAAGTTTAACAACGGCTTAGATGCTCTAGGGGAATACTGCCAACACACGTGATTCTGCTCAAATGACAACGAGATATCTAAAAACTGTATTACGTTTCTCCCCGGTAGTTCTTTCGTGAACCTTAGACCATCTCCATTAAGTTTAAATTGATCGCTTACATAGGTGACGACTGATTCAAAATCATTCTTACTAGAAAGTACCAGGTAATTGTCCGCATACCGAAATACCCTGATGATGCGGTCCCCTAACGCCTCTTTTAAACGGCAGTCAAACTTGCTCAAGTACAGATCACTTAGAATAGGGGCGACCTTTGAACCTATACAAATTCCTGATTTTTGCACAAACACGCCTTCTCTGTATCCAACTATCGTTGACGTTAAGTACATGGAAAGAATTTCTAGAAAGGTACCTGTGGAAACTCCTCATCTATCTATGAAACCGGACTCTTGCCCTTGTTCTTGAATACATTCTTTCACGCAATTTAATAAACCTTTATGGGGCAACGAGTAATACAGATCCTCTACATCCATGCTAAACGCTGTGCAGTGGCCAGGATTTTCCTCTGTTAACAACTGAACTAGAGCCTGAGAATTACGTACACGGAAGGGGTCAGGAAAACTTAAGGATGTTAAGCACTTCTGCAAATAGCTAGCTACACAAACTTGCCAAGTCCCTGACTCTGATACAATCGAGCGAAAAGGAATTTCTGGCTTATGGGTTTTCGCCGAGAAAAATAATTCTAAGGTGAGCAATTTACACTTACTTACATGACATTTGTCATGTAAGTCACAGGTAACGAGAACACTACGACACACGGCTGACACCTGTAATGCTCTCCCCGGGGCTGGAGTGTATGCGCCAGAGGCAGAGTTGATTGACAATTATCGTTACATCCTATGTCAATCAAGTAGGAAAGAAAACACACCTTGCAGTTTTGCTAACGACTCATTCGGCATCGGTTAACCTATGGAAACATACCATTTATGGAGCACAAAAATGAAATTTACAAGTCACAAGCAGACAGACACACAAACCCACTGCGGTGATTCAAAGCAATAAAGGACGCGGCGGGTGGGCAAGAATCGAAAGTAGGCAAATGAGATTGCAAGCAAGCACGCTATAACAATGGGCCAAAGCTGCTCTTCCTACGCGCTACATGAACTGAATATACCAATCTTATACCAATCTTATCCTGTTGAGTTGTTGAAGTTACAGACCGCAACCTATCCGGAACATGGCAGCCTCGCTCTCACTTATGCAGACTTTCGCTCGAGAGATAAATGTAATAATTAATTATTAAACAATAATAGAGGAATGATGAACAATAACGGGCATGCGGCCTACAGCTGTCGCATAACGTGTGCCAGTGCTGCACATTGCCTTGCTGAGTGGTGCCTTTGAAGAGAAACTTCAGGGCTGTTAGCGGGCTGAGGAAGCCGCTAGGCCTGAAGAATTCATGCCCGTCTTCTAAGCTAGGCCATTTCGTCTGTCCTACAAACACACGAGACTTTCAAAATTACTGTTGAGTGATACTTATGACACAACAGAATATGTTTAGAGGACACAATCGCTGTGCGAGCATCATGGCCATCAGTAAGCAATTGCGGGTGCATACTGCGTAGGAAATGCGGATAAGTTAATGCGTTAGAATGAGAAATGGAAAAAAGTTCATGTGACCCATCCCCACATAGAACTTGGCCTATGAACCGGTCGCCCCGAAATTCCACTAATACCGACACCAGTGAAACAAAATCCACATTCGCTCGGTCGAATCCACTCGGAAGGCCGAGGAATCTCGAGGGAAGATAAAGAAACACAGCAAAGGAACCCCTCTTTTAGGGTCGAAGCTCCTCTTAGTCTAACGTTGTCACGCGTCAGTCGTCAGGCGTAACCCGCGTGCCGGGAGTCACGTGCTCGCCCTCGGCGCGTGCTTCCCGGCGCGTGCCTCTGCTGTCTTGTGAGAGAGAGAGACAGAGAGAGAGCGAAAGGCGCGCGTTGGCTATGGAAACGCTCTTTCTTACAGGAACGCTACCAGCTCGCAAACAAGGAGAACGCGCCCTCACCCGTGAGAGACAACGTTGGCGCAGGCAGCGTCTCCTAGCGAGTTTCTTGATGAGAGAAGCGTTCACCATATATATATATATATAAATATATATATATATATATATATATATATATATATATGCACTGGATCTTGACTTACAATGAAGTGCCGGTGGGAGATTTCACTTGTGCATAGTTGAACCATGAGGATTCGTAGCGTGCGCGTTAACTAAATTAATCCGGAACTCGGCACGATCTACGATGAACCTCCCGAGCTTCGCCCACTCATCATCATTCACTCCGTGGATGTGCTGTAATTTTTTTCTCCTTGACACCCGTTCAAACGTCAACCTCGTCAGGAAACAGTAGTAGTAAGAAGACAAAGCATGACATAGGGATATAGCCGCAGCTGCTGTAGCCGACGCCACAGCGTTTTTAAAGAAGACATTTAGAGAATAATGTGATCATACGGCTAGACTCAGCCACAATCAAAGAACAAGCACAAATGCCAGATTTGAATTTGCTCACCAACTCGCCGAAAACTCACCAAAAAAAAAAAAAAACCTGCAGTGTCGTTGAAGTTACAGACCGTAAGCTATTCGAACATGGCAGCCTCGCACCTGAGATATGCAGACTTTCTGAGGGTAGATATATGTAATAATTAAACGTGAAATAATAATGGAGGGATGAGAAGCAGCAATATGCATGCAGCCTAGAGCAATCGCATTGCCTTTGCGAGTGCTGCCCATTGCGCTGTTGAGTGGTGCCCCTGAAGAGGAACTTCAGGCCTGCCCTGCAGGCCAATGAAGGCCTCGCGAATTTATGGCCGTCTTCTGGGTCAGACCATTTATTCCGTCCCACAAACACACGAGACTTCGAAAATTACTATGGAATGAGACTTGTGACATAACAGCGTATGTTTAGCGCAATGAATAGTTATACTAACATCATGGCCATCAGGAAAGTTAAACATTGGTGGGTGCACACTGCATAGGATATGCGAGTAAACAAATCTGTCAGATTAAATAATAGAGAGAAGCGTCACTCACCTCCGCAAGGAATTTTTGGTAGCAGCCGGTCGCCCCAAACATTAGCTAATGCCCCCGACAGTGAACCAAAATCCACCTCAATGAAGCAAAAGTGGCACAAACGCTACATCTAGGGCTATTCAAGACGTTCATGTGATTATTTGTGTGATAATTACAAATTTATTAAATCATATGTAGTCTCCTAAAGAAGCGTAGTGCTCCTTCACATGAGCAAGATGGGCGGTGCAGGTTCGTGTTGATTTAGGAAACATACCGGTTTATTTCGTGCAATAACTGGGAAAGCCCGTGTAGACTGGTTCTTCGCAAAGTACTTTGAAAACGTCCATTGTCGATTGTGGGACTTTACCAATGTAGTCTTCCTTGACCCACATAGAACACCATGGTTTTTCTGTAAAATAAGCGATGATTATTGACGAAGACATCAACATAGTCGTGAACATTCAACAATTTAGCCAGTGAAGTAGCTATCGTAGATGTTTTTTGGCAAAGTAGTCCGCACGAATACATGTGGTGGAAAGGGACTTTCGAGTCTATGGACATTTACGGGAAAGCTTTGGCTGCCATTGTCAATAGGCTACGGCTGGAACGTCTGACAGTGCCGAGTCTGCTATATATATAAATATAGGGAGAGAGAGAGAGAGAGTGAAATAGTAGACACGACTCAGCAGTTCTCGTTTATTGCCAACAGTTTCGAGCGCGGGTCCGGTCTTTTTCAAGGCATAGAGAGAAGTGAAGTGATCGCTGAAAAACTGGTCGGAAGAAGAAAAGGGGAGAGTGGTACTAGAGGTACACAATTCATTCTGCAGGTGAGCGTTATGGGTGCTTGAGAGAAGGCTGGGCGGCAGGGAGAACAAGGTGGGCAGCTAGGCTTGAGTTTCGGAACTTGAGTTTCGAAACTTGAGTTTCGGTGATACTGAGTATTCGTAGCTGAGGGCATGGACAAAAGGTGGCCGTGCTTTGTTGGGGGTCATTATTGGTGTGGCTCCTCTGAGCAATAAGGAGATTTCTTCTTTTTCTTTCTTTCCTTCTTTCTTTAGTTCACGTCTGGGAATTGTCCAAATTCCTTGTTCCTATGGCACCTATGCGACGACGTCCTGCACGTGCACTGCAAGTATGGCTGCCCTATACACAGAAAAACAATGTAGCCGAAAAAAGAGAGAGAAAGCGAAAGAAAAGGAAAAAAAATACATATTCCTCCCTGTCGCAAAAAATCGAAGGGTTTCCAGGTTCAATAGGGCATTAAGGCGGAAAAAGGTGTTACATATATAAATGCGCACACATGCACAAACACACATACAACCACGCACAATATATATATATATATATATATATATATATAGAGAGAGAGAGAGAGAGAGAGAGAGAGAGAGTGAGAGAGAGATCAGTATGGTCCGCTTCCCCAAAAAATAAGTTGTGGTGCCAATTTTATCGTGTTTCGTGGTGCCTCATTTCTTTGTTCTTGATGATTTTTATTTATATTTCTCATCTGTCCCTACGATCGAAGAAACGAGAGGGGCCCGATGTTTTCATTAATGGCGTATGTTACCGTTTTAAATTTATGAATAAAATACGACTCCCGCTGTTCCCGTCCTCGAGCACTGTGGAAGCCAGATTGAAGAAGGGTGCCACGTTTTTGTCAAATAAATGCTCCGGCAGCATGAGGTGTTTAGAAAATGGGAGACTACGCAGGGTGCGGGCGTGTGCTAGGTGGTTATTTAAGCGCAGTATGAAAGCATTTCTAGTCTGGCCAATATACTCTTGGTTGCAGACCTCGCAGTGGAGCAAGTACAGCACATTCTGACTGTCACAGTTAATAGGTTGATTAATTCTAAACGTGAAGTCCGAGTGCATGGCTTTAGCTGCGCAAGTCATAGTCATGTGTTTACAGACTTGGCAGCGTTGTTTCCCGCATGGTATGCAGCCCGCTTGCTCCTTTTCAGTCCCGGTCGTCTTAGCCCCAACTAACATATCTTTTAGGTTCCTTCCCCGGCAGTAAATCACTTTGGGTGGCTCTGTGAAAATTGAGGAGGCGCGTACTCTGCTGAATAATATTGCAATGTCTGGATAGGATGTTGTTGGCGTGCGGATAGCGTGGGATGAATAAATAAGGACAAGGTTGGTATTGTTTTTTGAATGATGCGGTTTTGAGCCCGTCAGGGCACTCCCCGATCTAATGTTCGTGTTCGGTCTATGGCATCATCGATGATACTCTTTGGATAGTCTTTCGCCACGAGAGCCGTTTTAAGGACCTTAGCGTGACCTTCGAAATCGGCCGTGTCCGTGCGAATGCGGCGGTAGCGGTGGGCCTGCGAGTAAGGGATGGCTGTTTTGCAATGACGCGGATGACTACTTTTAATATGCAGATATTGATGGCGATCCATGGCTTTTTGTATAGGTTTGTGTGGATGCGATTCCCCCTAATTTTAGCAATGACATCGAGAAAGTTTATGGTTGACTTAGAGTAACAGTGTGTGAATGAGATTGATGGGTGTGCTGAATTAAAATTATCCAAGTACGTGAGGAGACTTTCCTTTCCGTGGTTCCAAATAAGGAATATATCATGCAGGAATCTTTTGTACATGAGTGGCTTCAGAGATCTAGCTGCGAGAACGGGTTCTTCAATGGATCCCATAAATATGTTCTCGTGATTCGGGGCCATCGTTGTGCCCATTGCTGTTCCGTTTACTTGAAGGAAGTGTTTGTTTTCAAATTCAAAATTCTTTTTATTTAGTACTAACCGCAGTAGCGGCGACAACGTGTCCTCGTCTAAGTGTACAGGAGTGTTCGTTTTTTTTTTTTGAAAGTGTTGATTGTCGCTTCGATACCGTCGGAATGTGGGATGTTCGTGTACAGTGACGTGACATCCATTGTAACCAGCATTCTGTCTTTGGGGATCTCGAGTCCAGCTATTTGGCGTAGAAAGTGGTCTGTGTCCTTAACATAGGATGGTATGGTCGGGTCTAGGTCCTTAATAATGAAATCTAGCGCACTTGAAATTCTTTCTGTTACTGTGCCATTGCTCGAGACAATAGGACGACAGGGTGATTAGTTTTGTGAATTTTGGGAAGCAAATAAAAGCGACCTGGCGCTGGCTCGAACGGCTGCATCGCCCTAAGCATATCGCCTGAAATTTTACCATTTTTGTGTGATAACGTTAATACACGGTTTATTACCACTTCGAATTCCTTGGTGGGGTCCTGTGCGAGCTGCATATAAAATTTTTTGTCTTTTAGTTGTCGGAATCCCTCTTTGAGATAGTCGGCTTTGTCCAATATTACTAGTGCGCCACTCTTATCCGCAGGTTTAACGACCACATCTTATCCGCGGCTGAGATAGTCCAGTGACTTACGTTCCTCGGTTGCCAGATTGTTCCGAAAAGGCCTTAATTTAGAGAACTCCACGATAATGTCTTTCTGGACCGTCGAGATATATATTTTCAGGTGTTTGTGTCTCTGCTCGGGCGGCGACCAAGATTTCTGTGATGATCCGGGGAATGCTGTATGACTGGGTTTATGATCGTGAAAGAATTCTCGTACGCGAACGTTTATTGAGAAACCTTCTAAGTCCTGATATAGTTGAAATTCTTTGAATTTATCGCTTGCTGGACAGAATGTAAGGCCTTTATAAAGGAGACTAATTTCAGAGGCAGACAATTTTGTTGACGAAAGGTTGACAACGGTATTAAATAATGTTGCTGTGTCATTGTTTGCACTTGTGGGGGTCGTTGGTAATTTAGTGTTAGTGTTAGACTTATCCCATCCCGCTCTAATTTTCCATGTTTCCGCTCTTTTATCTGGTTTGTTTTCTGATTTTCATAGTTTACCAATTCCGCAAGATCTTCCGCGTTTACATCGCGTTTACACCTCCGTAAACGTGCAGCCGCCTTCAATTCATGATATTTTCGTTCACTGTGGTCAAGGATGATTTGCATAACAGCGTATGTTTAGCGCAAGAAATAGTTATGCTAACATCATGGCCATCAGGAAAGTTAAACATTGGTGGGTGCACACTGCATAGGA
The DNA here is from genome assembly GCA_013339685.2 of Hyalomma asiaticum. NCBI lineage: Eukaryota > Metazoa > Arthropoda > Arachnida > Ixodida > Ixodidae > Hyalomma > Hyalomma asiaticum. The sequence goes on from CM023490.1 coordinate 43,049,083, forward strand.
TATGCGAGTAAAGAAATGTGTCAGATTAAATAATAGAGAGAAGCGTCACTCACCTCCGCAAGGAATTTTTGGTAGCAGCCGGTCGCCCCAAACATTAGCTAATGCCCCCGACAGTGAACCAAAATCCACCTCAATGAAGCAAAAGTGGCACAAAAGCTACATCTAGTGCTATTCAAGACGTTCATGTGATTATTTGTGTGATAATTACAAATTTATTAAATCATATGTAGTCTCCTAAAGAAGCGTAGTGCTCCTTCACATGAGCAAGATGGGCGGTGCAGGTTCGTGTTGATTTAGGAAACATACCGGTTTATTTCGTGCAATAACTGGGAAAGCCCGTGTAGACTGGTTCTTCGCAAAGTCCTTTGAAAACGTCCATTGTCGATTGTGGGACTTTACCAATGTAGTCTTCCTTGACCCACATAGAACACCTTGGTGTTTCTGTAAAATAAGCGATCATTATTGGCGAAGACATCAACATAGTCGTGAACCTTCAACAATTTAGCCAGTGAAGTAGCTATCGTAGATGTTTTTTGGCAAAGTAGTCCGCACTAATACATGTGGTGGAAAGGGACTTTCGAGTCTATGGACATTTACGGGAAAGCTTTGGCTGCCATTGTCAATAGGCTACGGCTGGAACGTCTGACAGTGCCGAGTCTGCTATATATATAAATAGAGGGAGAGAGAGAGAGTGAAATAGTAGACACGACTCAGCAGTTCTCGTTTATTGCCAACAGTTTCGAGCGCGGGTCCGGTCTTTTTCAAGGCATAGAGAGAAGTGAAGTGATCGCTGAAAAACTGGTCGGAAGAAGAAAAGGGGAGAGTGGTACTAGAGGTACACAATTCATTCTGCAGGTGAGCGTTATGGGTGCTTGAGAGAAGGCTGGGCGGCAGGGAGAACAAGGTGGGCAGCTAGGCTTGAGTTTCGGAACTTGAGTTTCGAAACTTGAGTTTCGGTGATACTGAGTATTCGTAGCTGAGGGCATGAACAAAAGGTGGCCGTGCTTTGTTGGGGGTCATTATTGGTGTGGCTCCTCTGAGCAATAAGGAGATTTTTTTTCTTTTTCTTTCTTTCCTTCTTTCTTTAGTTCACGTCTGGGAATTGTCCAAATTCCTTGTTCCGATGGCACCTATGCGACGACGTCCTGCACGTGCACTGCAAGTATGGCTGCCCTATACTCAGAAAAACAATATAGCCGAAAAAAGAGAGAGAAAGCGAAAGAAAAGAAAAAAAAATACATATATCTCCCTGTCGCAAAAAATCGAAGGGTTTCCAGGTTCAATAGCGCATTAAGGCGGAAAAAGGTGTTACATATATAAATGCGCACACATGCACAAACACACATACAACCACGCACAATATATATATATATATATATATAGAGAGAGAGAGAGAGAGAGAGAGAGAAGAGCGAGATCAGTATGGTCCGCTTCCCCAAAAAATAAGTTGTGGTGCCAATTTTATCGTGTATTGTGGTGCCTCATTTCTTTGTTCTTGATGATTTTTATTTATATTTCTGATCTGTCCCTACGATCGAAGAAACGAGAGGGGCCCGATGTTTTCATTAATGCCGTATGTTACGGTTTTAAATTTATGAATAAAATACGACTCCCGCTGTTCCCGTCCTCGAGCACTGTGAAGCCAGATTGAAGAAGGGTGCCACGTTTTTGTCAAATAAATGCTCCGGCAGCATGAGGTGTTTAGAAAATGGGAGAGTGCGCAGGGTGCGGGCGTGTGCTAGGTGGTTATTTAAACGCAGTATGAAAGCATTTCTAGTCTGGCCAATATACTCTTGGTTGCAGTCCTCGCAGTGGAGCAGATACAGCACATCCTGACTGTCGCAGTTAATAGGTTGATTAATTCTAAACTTGAAGTCCGAGTGCATGGCATTAGCTGCGCAAGTCATAGTCATGTGTTTACAGACTTGGCAGCGTTGTTTCCCGCATGGTATGCAGCCCGCTTGCTCCTTTTCAGTCCCGGTCGTCTTAGCCCCAACTAACATATCTTTCAGGTTCCTTCCCCGGCAGTAAATCACTTTGGGTGGCTCTGTGAAAATTGAGGAGGCGCGTACTCTGCTGAATAATATTGCAATGTCTGGATAGGATGTTGTTGGCGTGCGGTAGCGTGGGATCAATAAATAAGGACAACGTTGGTGTTGTTTTTTGAATGATGCGGTTTTGAGCCCGTCAGGGCACTCCCCGATCTAATGTTCGTGTTCGGTCTATGGCATCATCGATGATACTCTTTGGATAGTCTTTCGCCACGAGAGCCGTTTTAAGGACCTTAGCGTGACCTTCGAAATCGGCCGTGTCCGTGCGTATGCGGCGGTAGCGGTGGGCCTGCGAGTAAGGGATGGCTGTTTTGCAATGACGCGGATGACTACTTTTAATATGCAGATATCGATGGCGATCCATGGCTTTTTGTATAGGTTTGTGTGGATGCGATTCCCCCTAATTTTAGCAATGACATCGAGAAAGTTTATGGTTGACTTAGAGTAACAGTGTGTGAATGAGATTGATGGGTGTGCTGAATTAAAATTATCCAAGTACGTGAGGAGACTTTCCTTTCCGTGGTTCCAAATAAGGAATATATCATGCAGGAATCTTTTGTACATGAGTGGCTTCAGAGATCTAGCTGCGAGAAAGGGTTCTTCAATGGATCCCATAAATATGTTCGCGTGATTCGGGGCCATCGTTGTGCCCATTGCTGTTCCTTTTACTTGAAGGAAGTGTTTGTTTTCAAATTCAAAATTCTTTTTATTTAGTACTAACCGCAGTAGCGGCGACAACGTGTCCTCGTCTAAGTGTACAGGAGTGTTCGTTTTTTTTTGAAAGTGTTGATTGTCGCTTCGATACCGTCGGAATGTGGGATGTTCGTGTACAGTGACGTGACATCCATTGTAACCAGCATTCTGTCTTTGGGGATCTCGAGTCCAGCTATTTGGCGTAGAAAGTGGTCTGTGTCCTTAACATAGGATGGTATGGTCGGGTCTAGGTCCTTAATAATGAAATCTAGCGCACTTGAAATTCTTTCTGTTACTGTGTTCTGTTCTTTCTGTTCTGTTTCTGTTACTTTCTTTCTGTTACAAGACATTCCCGCGATTTATGTTTTTCTAATTTTAAAGATGTGTTGCAACTAAAAAAAAACACCCTGTATAACACAAGATAAAAAATGTAACAATACAATGTATTTACATTGCACAAAACTATGAATACATGAATAGACTATGAAGCTAGTTTGTTTCGAATGTGCCTATGACGCCAGAGAGCAGAAATGTGAGTGTAATTGTTTCTTGTTGAAGGTACTCGTACTTTCAGTCGTGTTAAGTGTTGTGGGAACGTTGTAGGCCAAGGATTGATATTTATACGTAGTGCGGAAACGTGGTACGAACCAAATGTCTGTATTCCTTGTGGGAGCTGTAACTACACGACGCTCTAGGCATGACAGTGATCTAACGAAGTTGGAGAGCTCCATATTTGAGAAATAAAGTATATGCAATAGGCGAAATGTATAGACGTTCTCTGCTCGTATTATGTTGAATTCTTGGAATGCTTCCCGCGTTGTTCCGAACGAGTCAATATTCCCAATTTGGCGGACTATCTTCTTTTGCAGAGTAATGATTTATTTATGTTTGCTTTGCTTCTCGTGGCCCAAACAAGGGTGCAATACATCAGATGTGAATGAAACAGCGCGTAATATATCTGGAGTTTGAACTTGAGCGGTAAAATGTTGCGACCTGCCCCCGAGGAAAGCTTCTTACAAATAAGATTTACATCTGTATTCCAGCCTAGGTTAGATGAAAAATAAACTCCAAGTATTTTGTGGGTATCAACGATATCTATCGGCACTGATTCTAGAACTAAAGGCTGATGGGTAGTAAGTACTTTGTTTTTGGCTCGAAAGATAATGGCCTTGGTTTTAATTGGATTAATGATAAGCCGGTTCGTTCTGGACCACGATGAAATCTTTGAAAGTATATCATTTGCTTTCCTTATAATATAATCTAAGTTAACGCCATCAAGGATTATTGTTGAACCATCTGCATATATGACGTACTTAACTGTCGTGTCAAGTTGAACACTATCATTAAAGTAAACATTGAACAACCGCGGACCAAGTATACTGCCTTGCGGTACACCACGAGTGAGGGGCTACTATTATTATTAATGTAAGCTACTATTATTAATGTAAACACTTTGGCACCTATTGCTAAGATATGATTGAATTAAAGATTTACCAACACCAGGAATGCCATTTGATTCTAATTTCTCTAACAATATTTTATTATGAAGCGAGTCAAATGCCTTAATGAAATCTAGAAAGACACCGAGTGTGAATTTATTTTGCTCAAAGTTATGAAGTATAGCTTCCTTTAATGTCATCAATGCAGTTTCAGTGGACTTGCCGCATCTAAAGCCAAACTGCGCATCTGTTAACACATTATGTTTATTAGAGAATTTCTTCATGCGAACATGGATAATTTTTTCCAAACATTTAGAGAAGACGGGAAGGACTGATATAGGCCTGTAGTTACTTTCTGTGTTGCGGTCACCACCCTTAAAAATGACTGATACTCGAGCTTTCGTCATGGCTTCCGGAAAAACACCGTGTTAAAGAGCTAAGTTGTATATATAAGTTAATACATCAGTAATTAAATATAAAAAGTGTTTTATTGGTGTGATCTGCAAGTCATCGGTATCAAGTGATTTGGTATTGTTTAAGTGCTTGAACACTTCGCATACTTCACTTTCGTTTGTTGGGTCGAGAAAGATGCTTTGCCTCACGTTACTGCATCTAGCAACAAAATCCGTGTTATCATTGTACATCGCAACCGTTTTTGTGAAGTAGTCATTAAAATGATTTGCGAGTTCTGCGCCACTTAGATCTTTACCCCCAAAGGTTACAGACTCAGGCAAAGCATCCTTATTATCACGACCGAGTATGTTATTAATTAGCTTCCACGTTGCCTTTGGGCGTTGCCGATTGGTATGTTAAAAAATACGCTGATAGTAGGTTTTTTTGGCACGTTGAAGTTCAGCGTTTAATCTATTTCGAAGTATTTTAAATTCGTGAAGGCATCGATGCAACTCTGTGGGATTAGGTCAATTACACGCGGGGCACGCTAGCAACGATGATTTCATGGTCGTCCAGAGACCCTGACGGCGATTTCGGCCATTTTTAGGCGGCTGTGCTCATACATCATCATATTGCCCATTGCGCTGGGACTGGCTTGCAGATGCTGAACAAGGAAACCTTTAAAATTAAAGTAAAATAATTTATGAAAGGGAAAATTAGCATCCACCCGTTTTTGTAGCCCCAGGCTACAAGGAAATCCATACTGATTTCTCAGAAATGAAAGCTTCCTAGCTGCCGAAAAATTCGTGCTGGTCCGGGTTTCGAACCTGGGACCAACGCCACAGCGAGCGCCCCGGCCAGACGTTGGTCCCGGGTTCGAAACCCGGACCAGGACAACAAGAACCCTGCCTGATGTTAGCAACTTTGACGCTAATAGCAGCGCGCCTTCGAAGCTTGCGATATCGCACCCAAAAAATACTACAGCTGCTGAAAATGACGACGAAAGTTGCCGTGACAATGGAGCTGTTATGGCTCAGCGCTTGCATGGAAGAGTACTTCAAGAATTAATTCTGGGCCTTGAAATACGTCCATAGAAAACGATGACAATGGTGAGCTAGCTAAAAAGTTGGAAAAATTTATATTAAATGTAAAAAGAATAACAAAATGAACACCTTTGCTTTGGAATGTCGTTTTCCAGTGGTCTAGGTCAAGAAACGCGCTTGTAAGCATTCATGCGCAACATGCTGCGAGTGTACCATTCAGGCATAAAGTCGTTTCACCGCACTGATCATACTGTTTTCCCTCAGTGCAAGATGAGCCCCGCCACGGTGGTCTAGGGGCGATGGTACTCGGCTGCAGATCCTAGGGTCGCGGGATCGAATCCAGGCCGCGGCGGCTGCATTTCGATAGAGGTGAAATTTTGAGACCCACGCAATGTGCGATGACAGTGCACGGTAAAGAACCCCAGGTGGTCGAAATTTCCGAAGCCCTCCACGGCGGCCTCTGTCACAATCATAGCTGGCTTTTGGACGTAAAACCCCAGAAATCAATCAAATCAAATCAGTGCTAGGTGGCAAGGTGCGCTCACTACCACGGTAAGACAAGTACTCTGTGAGATGGGCGCAATGTGAGTGTGTGCGCGCAATGCTTTAAGGTTTACCACAGCCGGCCATAGCACCCCTCATAAGCAGTCTACATGTAGGACGGCTTGAATTACAGTGTTCTACTGAACTAACGGCACAGGAAAGCAATCTTCTTCTTACTAACACTATTACTGCCTGTTTTTGCAAAATGAATATTTGTTTATTATTTTTAGAAGTTGGGTTTATACGGGTAATGTACGCAGCGACATGTGCGTAGCCTCACTGGGCGTCACTGACTCCTTGCTAACATTGGTCGAGTGGTAGCTTGTAACAGTTACGACGGACAAATTATCACCACATAATGATATCTTACTGTTGAACTTCTAAGAACACACCGACTTACGCCCCTTTTCAGTCGCTGAAGTGGTCGTCAAGAGCAAAGATGTCATGTCCTCGAAGAACTCTTTGGTCACACAAAGACTACTTGAAGCACTAATAATATCAATAACGTTGTTTTAAAAAGTTGAGAGAGAGATGACACAGAGCACTTCAGCAAGACACAAATTGGTGTTGGCTGATATAAAAAATTACTATAAAAACAAATCTACCATGTTCTCAGCAGTGAGTGAGAAAAAAGTGATTGGCATCATTTCTTTGATTTTTGTTTTTCGGCTTCTTGATATAGGTATTAAGCAGAAAATCCTCCCTCTCCTCACAGTCCGTGATGGAAAAAAGAAAACCGTATGGAAAGTTCGCTAATGTAAAACCAAGTTTCAGGTCTTAACAGCGCTTTAAAGTCAGCCTGCAATATGCCTCTAACCTGAGTCACAGTGTCCTGGGTTACAAGCGCCGCTGTTGACGGATGCAGAACATAACGAGTGTTTCCCACCGTTTTGTTAGAAACCCCCCGAGACACTTATACGACAATAAAAGAATAAAAAAGCATAAAAACGCAGCAACACCATGAAGCCCTACTGACTGTACTGAAGTGATTATGCGAGAATACCTTCTATTTTCGGTTTTCCTTGAGTGCCGCGCATATGGTTGGATGTCTAAAAAATATGCTGCTAAAACCGACGGCAAGGTTTTGAGAATAAGTTCATTAAGTTGTTTTATGGGTTTCAGATGTGCGTTAGCTATATTACCATGTATGCACGCTATACATTCGTACACTTGAAATGAGTGACTATTTTAGCCCCGCCTACATTCATTTCATTCATAAAATCACATGAATTAAGACAACTTATGGATATACCAGCACATTATGTGCTGATTTTATTACCTAAAATGCACTGAAATATACTTACGTGACATGCTTTGGAAGAGGTCTGATAAAACGAAAGAATACCAATTATAATACAGGAGCCAGTACTCTGGCTTAGGAAAGATCCAGTGACGCATCTCGACTGTACACAGCAGTGAAAAATGTCTACAGTGATGATGAAAGGTCTAAACTGTGGGACAATTTCACTTGATAAACACTCCCAAATGCCATACACTCACTGAAATAATATATAATCGTATTTATAGACGCTGCAACTACGCTAGTACCGGCGTGTAAGCAAAGCTGAAACATAACGTGCGACTCCTCTCTAAATAATCGTAAAAAGTGGAACATTTATACTGAGCTGAACTAACTGATAGAACAAAATACAATGGAGAGGGAGAAATGCAAGAAAGAATTTAGTAATGATGTGGTGAAAATTCTTGTGTTCATAACCTGAAATATGTGAGGTAGTGCAAATAATTGTTGGTTTTTTTGCAAAGAAATCTGAGAGGGGAGACTTCGACTTTGCGTTATGCCTCCCTGTGTCTCTATAGCTGCCACAAAATAGACAATTGTTGCAGGGGCCTCAGTAATGGCGTAGTCACAAATATCACTTGCCCTATACTCGTATTTGCGTCATGCACATTATATGGAGCAAGCGTAGTATTCACCCACACTGATTGGAACATTCATGGTTATTTTATGTTGATGCGGATAGAGAAATCTGCAGGCTAGTAGAGTGTAACAGAGTGTGACACGATGAAGTGGGATGCCATTTCAAGCTACATATATTTTTTTCTATGTAACAGCATGAACGCAACGGTGCAACTAGAGGGAGTGGACCGCAGGAATATGCGGTGTTCGCATAAGCCGTGCAATGTCAAAATTGTGCGTCTGGTTGACCTCTCTGCCTTTCCTTCTTCCCTTCTCCTGTGCCGTACAAAAGAAAAACATCAATGTGCAATACAGTGGTATCAGAGGAGGGAACGGGGTTCAGGGGCTGTGTAATGTCCGGAGTGGTTAGCGTTCTACTGGGAAAGAAATGACGGCAGGTAAGTTTTGGAAGAAGGGTACAGTGCTGACGGAAAAGAAGTGTACTGCAGTTTTCACAGATCGCCATCGGGTGGTCGGCAGCACCTTTAAATGAAAATACCATCAGAATCATGGTTAGATTGTTTTCGAGGAGGCTGATGGCTTTCTGGTGAATAGAGTGGACGCACTTAGTGCCTCATAGACTCCAGGAGTATTTTGTGCACTTAATGTCAAGTGCCTGAAGTGTATTAAAGGTGTGGTTGAGATCCGTGTGTATTTTCTGCGATATTGACAAAGGCCTGTGTACAGTCCCGTCACAGTCCTGCGTTACAGGCCCGTGTAACCTGGGGCCAATACCATAAAACGAAGTGCGGAATACTACTCCGTCTTCGTCCTCCCCGATTGGTCAGTTCTGCTTATCAAGGACGAACGGGCCAATCCCTCATCAACCTCAATTTCCAGATTGGTCAGTCCTGCCTTGACAAGCAGAACTGACCAATCAGAGAGGACCAAGACGGAATATTATTCCTATTTTGTTTGAGGGTACAGGCTTCCAGGTCGCGCAAAATGGAAAAGGTGCCCACAGTCGCCCTTGACCCACTCCGAAAATACTCACCCTCAGCCTACTAGTACATGATAGTAATAGCGAGAAGCAGCGCACTAGGATGAAAGCACCTTCCGCTGTTGAACCAGCATACGCGGTTCAACAGTTCAACAATTGCTTCACTGGTTGGCGTAATATGCATCGCCGCAGCAGATACTTTTTATGTACGTCGCTTGCAGAGCAAATATATTTTGCTAGCAGTGTCGCAGGTCATGGTAGCATATTCTAGATAATGCTGGACATGAGCGGTCTTTCTCTAGAATACCAGTTAGTCCAATGTATGCAGAGTCGGCGTGGTGTTGGTGGTCCAAATGTGCGAGTACTTCAAAGCGCAGAGTGGTTCCCCGTGCCGCGGTTCGTAGCATTGCCGCAAACGAGGGACACAGGTCGGCTCCGCGGGAAGGAAACGCGGAAGACCTCACGTAGGGAACAAAAGGCGACGCGGCGGGGGCGCCGTCGGAGGGCAGCGCCGCCTCCGCGCTGGAAACAAAACAAGGAGAAGATAAAGAGTTGATTGGGAACCGAGTCGCGTAGAGGGGGCGAAGCGACGCACGACCGCCTGGTTTCAGTCACAGCTTGCCATCCGTACACGTCCTTTGTCGATGCCGTAGGAAAACGGAATTGGTTTTGCTGCCGCTCCCCAGATGCGACCGGGGAATGTTTTTGTGTGCAGTCGCATTCTGGTCACAATTACGGCCCTCGAAGGGTGCAGGGTTTTAACGACTGAAGGTCATTAAAATGACAGATGATGACAGGGCGAGATGGCAAATGACGTATCGTTAGTGGCCAGGGCCTGCAAATATTCTCTCCGCTGTGTGGCGGCTTCTTGAAAGAGACGTGGTGCGCGGGCACGTTAGCTTGAGCAGGGCCTCCGGCGTCGGCGGTCGTCTGGGCTAATACACAGGCGACAACGTAGGAGAGAGGGAAATGACGTGCGTTGCGCAGTGAACTTATCTCCTCGGGTGTTGTAGGTTGTGACGTATGTTTGACCAATGCCGTGTGTGTCATAAAAGTGCTTGTGCGATTGGTTTTCGTGACGCCAGCCCCCAAGTGTGGTTGGCTTGTTGGGGGACTCTTTGTCTAACCGAGGGTTGAAGTGAAGACGCCTTGGATGTGAGCGGAGAGCGGAGGTTCGGTCTTGGACCCCGGCAGACGCCTGAGTGTGGCATAAAGCTTCTCTTCACCGGGAAACGGCTCTTCCTTCGCGCTACCATCGTGTACTCGAGCCATCGAGGGGCACTGATTCGAACCTCAAACACCTTCCCTCCTTAAGTAGTGTTGAAGCTAGTGGAGCATAGGGAAAGGAAATTAACTGGCGCAGTCGACCCTAGGATCGGAGAGCCCGCAGCGAGGAAGGTTCTGAAGCCCGGCGAAGCTGACAAGACGCCCGCTGCTCTTGGGACCTGCTGGTGCGCTGCCTGAAGCAGTGTTGACATTCCGATCCTGCCGGTCATTTTTGGAGCGAGAAGTTGAGCGGCACGAGAGCGCTGTGTGTCAGCAAACGAGGGCAAAGCCGAAGGACTTCGTTGAGCGACTTCGTCGAGCATCATGTGAGAGGGCGCTATAGAATGTATACACGAATTCCGCTATCTTTGTTGACAGTTACCACATGTCACCCAGAAAAAGTACGAGAAAAGTTTAATATCTTGATCTTATAATTAAAGCGCAGGAAGCATACATATACTTACAATACGTAAATACGTGCATTCTGTTAGAACCTTCGTCCACTTTTAAGGTAAAGAGTGGGCTCCTGGGAACGAATAAAACCAGTAAATTCGCCATGCCGGTCATTCGGGATTTAAATGACTGGGTGTATGTTAAATACTACCGCAAAAATTATATCCGTATTTTCCGGCCTGAACATATTACAAGGTTTCTCAACAAAGAGCTAAGTTAAAGTGAAATTCTCATAAAGGCAGGAGATAGTTGCATCTTATGCTGGAAAAGTAAGAGTATTGCATTATAACTTGATGGCATTCTGTGGAGGAAGAAGTAAACATTACTTATAACTCAGATCTCGCAGGCGTTCGGGAGATTTGTGCCTGATATAGGATGCTAACATTCAACTTTTTAAGGTGATACCAAACACAGTGAACGCAATGTAAAACGTATGAAATATTTCCATTTTAATCACACCCTTTACGAGAAGCTACGACGTAAAAGTATCACTCTTCCAAAATGTTCAACGCAAGCGAATACAGTATGCTTTGCAAGCATATCAAAGAGCTACACTTACACTGATGAGGACACTGGCGAGGATTAAATATGAAAGTGTTGAGTACTGACGTTGTCGCGTCCAAAATGGAGTTGTTATGGTGGTTTTGGGGATATTTTCCGGAGTCATGGGAATATGATGATATGCCTTTGGCAGATGAATCTTGGAAAATAGTTCCACTCCGTGAAGACTTGCCAGAAAATTCTAAATGTTCGGCAAAGGGTATGTATCAGAAATTGCGGTTGCGTTCAAAGCACGATAATTTCCACATGCACGCCAATTGCCGCTTTTATTTGGTACCATATGTAGAGGTGACGACCACACACTACTTAGAGGACGAGAAATACCAATCTCCAGCATTTGTTCGAATTCGTTTTTCGCTATGGTTAATTTCTCCGGTGCCAGGCGACGCGGGGATGCATGGCATGGTGGGCATCGAGTGATGATGTGATGTTTGACGTTAAGGCGTACAGGTTTAGTCCAGTCAGGTGATATGGTAAGAGATGGAAACTCGTCAAGTAATGTAGCGTAGGGCTCCGGAACAACGTGCCGTGTCGCGAACGTGAATGAAGCGATGGAGGAAACCACCCCAGGCACTTTTATCCAGTAGTGGAATCTAGTATCTGTTTCTTTGCCATGTTGACTAGGAGGCCGTAGTTCGCAAGAACAATGGCACTGAGTACAGCGTGACTGACAGAAGAGACCAGAAAAACCCACCTCAATGTTCCTCTAAGGCAAATATTAAGCGTGATGCACCTGCGGTAGTAAACGTCTATTTTGCTGCCGTTCATGGCTTGTACTTGCATTGTCACATGGTAACTGCAGCCACATGGTCGTGTGCAACGCCACGCACATTGTCAAAAACGTCGGTGACACCAGCAGGGCGGCGTCGCCTTCGAAGAATCTCTTGCTGAAGACGGACAGCGGAAACATGCTGGCGAGTCAGGCCGAGATCGGTTGAAGCGTTGTTCATGTCCAAAGTGTCGCAGTGAGGCGTCGTCAGCCGTTGTGGTCAGGCTTCTCGCTGAGAGATCTGTGAGCCACTGAATGTCAGAACGAAGGTCAGTGGTGTCATTTGGCCTTGACGAAGAAATATTCGGCGTTGATGACCGACAGGCAGGCAACGTCGCTGCAAGAGTTGTAGATATGCGAGTCTCATAGCTTGTATCATGTACGGCTAGTATAGAAGGCGTTATTTCGTATACCTCGGTGGCAAGGGCGGCCAGAAAGGATAGGCTCAGCTCTGACGCCGTTGTCAAAACCATCTGCACCATCGAAGGTAAACGCTGAATGAACAGTTCCTTTAGTAGCACGTCGTCAAAAGATGAGGCTAGAGTGCCGATAAGGGGCTTCCATCTGCCCGAGGAGCTGTGAAGGACGGCCATCTCCGAGCTCTGTTGATGACAGGAGCATTTGCAGCCGCCTTCGCTCTGAAATCGCTGTGCGCTCAAGGACTGCCTTTTTCAACCTGTCATAGGGCGTCTGGCTTAGTGGCGGCGATAGGATGTCGCACAACTCGAGCTGAAGATCGTGAGGCAGAGCACCAAGTCAGTAGCCGTACTTAGCTTGCTGTCAGGTAACATTAGATACCTGGAAGCGGGCATCTACTTGCATAAACCAAATGTCTGCATCCTCAGACCAGAACTGAGGCAGCCGCACTGCGTAATGGTCCATCGACAGGTAGCGTGGACGCGGTTGAGTTGGTGTTTGGTAGCGACCCGGTGGAAACTTCTGTAACGTTGTTTTCCATGGCCCATAGTCACCAATGCAGCGGAAGGCGGAAGAAAAGCGATGCTGCCACATTGGAACGCAAAGACCAACTGCTTAACTTCGATGCCCAAAAGCTCGTCCAGCTCGCGCCTCCGCTGCTTTCGTCGTCGTCGCTGCCCCGGCCCGCCAGCACGCGACAGTATGCTTTGCAGGCGTATGAAAAACTTACTGTTCTTACACCGTTGAAGATGCTGGCGAGGAATAAATATGAAAGTGCTGAGTAATGACGGTTGTCGCGTGTATGGCGCAGAGCTTTGAGTTGGCATATAGAGATTTATTGTATGTTTCTATATAAATTATTGGGTGGTCATGCATGATGCCTGCTGCTCCGTGCACTTTGGAATATCGGTGGCTGAAATTTACAGACGGGAGGGGTAAAGGTGCCCGAAGCCTCCTCCATTCTAGGGATCATTACATGAATGTGCCGATACATGCTGGTAGCACACGAACAAATTCTTATTGGAATGCTAGTGGCGCATAACATAACCTTCGCTGCACTCATCAGCATCATGACATTCTCAGGCTGTTCTAGGCCCACTCCAAGACGAAGGCCTGCCAAAATCAACTGTACTCTCTCTGTATTGGGCTAGTGGCTTCCGTGTTTATCCTGTAATGTTTCTGATGCCGTCACTTCCTTTGCCTCGCTTTCTCCAGCGGCTCGGTATCCCTTGCTATCCATTCGAGCACGCAGATGACGACCTGGTACCTTTTGTGAACTTTAGGTGGTTTGCCCAGGTCAGTTTCGCGCCATCTTGACAATAGCAAGCGCACAGTGCCAACATCGCATTTCTTGCCGACTAGGAGTAAAGCCGCCTTCAGAACGACCATGTGGAATAGAAGGAGGTACTTCGTCCCCAGGGGCGCGATCGAAGATTCTGGTTCGGAACACAACGCATGCGCTGGATACAACGTCACGAAGTGCGTGCACGGCCCTCATTGTATGCTCTGCGGATTTGGCGCGTCTGAGTGCGGCGCACAATTCCAAAATTGATTGATTAATTTGTGGGGTAAAACATCCCAATACCAGCTCTATGAGAGACGCCGTAGTAGAGGTCTCCTGAAAGATCGACCACCTGGGGTTCTTTGACGTGCAGTGCTTCGCGCAGCACGCGGGCGTCAACATTTAGCCTCCATAGAAATCAGCCGCCGCGGCCGGGATTCGATCCCACGACCTTCGGATCAGCAGCCGAGTGCCATAACCAATAGACCAGTGTGGCGGGGTTCCAGGATTCGTCACGCTTCTTTGTTTGAGAGGGTACTATTTTATGACAGGGTGACCCATAAAATACGCGAGGACGGGATGACCACAGCAGCCAATGGGAAAGCAGCGAACATTGCAAAAATTGACGAGCACGTTTTGCTTTCTCCTATGCAATTCATGTCATTCAATCCTGGCGACAGAAACTCAGAGAAAACTATGGTCCGGTCTCGTTAGCGTGAATATGTTGCAAAATATTGACACGCATTCTACATACCAACGTATTCGAATTCCTTGTTTCCAACACTTTCTTTATTCCCTCCCTGCACGGTCCCCGAAACGGTTTTTCTTGCAACACCCAACTAATAGAATTCAACATGTCGTATCTAAAGCCGTTTATAACAGCCAGGTCGAAGTGGTTTTAAAGATTTCAAGAAAGCGTTCGACAGTGTCTGTCATAGGCTCTTAGAAGTAAAACTTGCTGCCCTAATCGTAAATTAGGATGTTCCAAACATCGACACCAAATTACTTAAATGACAGAACCCAGTCCAATCGTTTCAAATAATGTCCAATTTTCGCGAACAGCAGTGTGTTCGGGTGCTCTCCAAGGGAGCGTTCTGGGCCCTTTCATTCCTAATCTACATAAACAACACACTCCACACCAGTACATCACCCATGAAATTATTTGCTGACGACTGCTTTATATAGAGAGAAATTACTACTGAAAAAAATATACACACTTTGCAATCTGAACTGGATAACATGGCGGACTGGTGTAAGAATGGAGCATGAACTGTAATATTAGAGTGTTGCAGCTTGAGCTTTTTAACTGAAACATCCGAATCGAAGCATCAATATCAATTATATGTCATTCATATCACCATATAGTGCGATTAAAATGACGTAGGCGTCTATTTTACCGAATTGTTTACGTGCAACAAGCATACTGACACAGCCTTCTGAAGGCTAGTAGGACGCTGCACTTTATTCGCTGGAATTTGAAACAGGTGACGCATGAAATTAGGGAGAATATATTTTTTAAATCAGGTCAATATTTTATTATGCATTCGTCATAAGTGATATAAACAACATTATCTTATAAATAAGCTAGAAAAACGCCAGAATCAAGAGCAAGGTCTGTTTCAAAGAAATACAGCCCCTACTCCGGCGCTTCTAAAATGAAGGACACCTTGGAAGAGGATCTGCTCCTGGTGCACAGACAGAAAGCTATTTCTTAAAATGTTGCACCAAATATATATCTCTAACATATGTATTAATCGCCACAACTACGTTGTGAAATAAACTGCACATCCACTCAGTGTGATAACAGCATAGTATTTCTACCTTTAATTGCAGAACCTACACTGTTTACTCGTTCTTTCCTAAAATAGTAAGATATTGGAATAGCTCAGACGCCTTGGTAAATCTAACATATGATGATTTTTTTTTCAAGGTTGTGACATCCCTCTTAAGAAAAGAATGTATCTAACGTAAAGGTGTCTTGAAAATGTGTTTGTTTTACCTTACTTACGTTTCTTTTGACGGTATTTCAGTGACCTTTGTATATATGTGTATATGTGTGCAACACGTTTTTTTTTCAGGGTTGTGTGTTCGTGCCCCCCTCCCCCCCTTGCAAAATGCCTGTATAGCGACGTAAGAAAATTGTAAATGAACGAAATTGATTGATTTCATTGATATGTGGGGTTTAACGTCCCAAAACGAGCTCTCATTATGGGAGACGCCGTAGTGCAGGTCTCCGGAAATTTGGCCACCTGGTACTCTTTAACGCGCACTGACACCGTAGAGCACACGGGCCTCAACATTTCGCCTCCATCGAAATGCAGCCGCCGCGGCCGGGATTCCATCCCGCGACCTTTCGATCTGCAGCCGAGTGCCATATCGACCGTGGCGGGGCGTACACGAACGAAATAAATAATCTACGAAACGAAAGACTGCCGTATTTGCCTTAGGAAACAGTGCTCCAAGCAATGCTCACAGCACTTTGTTAGAGATGATTCCGGCACCGGAGTGAGCTGTTCCATTTTTAACTTCGTTTCAGTGTTACAAAGAAAAGGGGATCAGCAGTCTTTTGGAAATTGGACAGCACCATCTCAACACCCTTGCAAATATGAACACCTTCGCATGACTGGCAGAAATATAAGAACTGTACGGTGCTGCCCTTAATCAGCTCAAACGTAAGTTTGTCCATACCAGCATTCATGGAAAACCTTCAATATATCTGTCCCCGTTCTATTTTCTGTATTATATGAGAAAAACACCACAAAATCGTCAACATAAGCAACAAGAGAACCATGAACATTTTCGAGCTTCAGTTGGAGTGCCCGGTTCACACGGCGAGTATGCGTGTTTTTTTCACAAACAAACAATCGTTTCATTGTCTCTTAAGGTAAAACTCCAAGAACTTAAGGAAAGACTCTAGAACCATCGCGCTGTGCTGCGTGCATTCTACCTTGTAAGAGTAATCTGTAATAGCTCGCTTGACGCCGAAGATGTTTGCCTTCTTCGTGTGAATAGAAGAGGTCCTTAAGATCAAGAACAATGGCCCAACAATACTGGTTGCTGTAAAATGAAAACTTGTCTATACCTTCAGAATGTCTTATTATGAACGTCTTGGCGCGGAACGTCCCGCGCACAGCGTGAAAGAGAATAAAAGTACTTCGTCTTAACCTTTCGTCAGTGCCAAAATGCATAAGCCGGTGGTTCCTTTCACAGCCATTATTTTTGAAAGAAGAACTTTATAGTATAAAGCGTGTTTCTTCTAGAGTATTCAACGCTGCGCCACAGTGATCCGGCACTGAGCTCACGGGCCAGATTCGCCAGTGAGCTCAGTGTAAACCAGTGCCTCAAAATCTTATTTGGTTTAACTTGCATAGACTGCACTGACACTGAGGTTAGCAACAGAGTACTACACAAGCCACCACACACAACGAAAGCTCCAATTCGACGCGACTAGAAGGCCACATTGCGTAGGCTGTGCAAGAAATAATGGAAAAGGAAATTTCCTTGAGATTTCGGCCATATGCAAGCATGGGTATATTCTGCTAGAAGGCTCATTCTAATGCTGCGTTGTCGCAAATGAGGTAGCACACAACTTGCGAATGTAGCTCTGGCATGTCTTCTGCACGTGCGATGTACACGTGCTCCTAGGACGTTCGGGCAAGCAACCTGAGGTGAGCCCTCATTGTCAGCTTGCGCGAAACGCGCATCGCCGCCCGAAATTGTCTTCTCGATGTGCGATGGAGTTGGTTAAACTGAGGCACGCGTACTTTATTCGTTACTGTAAGGGCGTGAATAGCATTTCCCGCACAATACCGATATCGCCTACTGGGTGCGGCCTCTACATCACATGCAATTCCCTGCAGCATTAAGGGGACAACAGAGAGATATATCTTTCTGGTGGATGCACGTGTGACCCTCTAAAATACATTCCACTTCTTCGTGGCTCAAACTCACGTGGCGTGGTGTGGTCACCCTGCAAAATACTACTTCCACTCGCGAAGGGCGCACATTTCTATTAACGATTCGGATTTAATGCGCAATTTTCCATGGATTGCGTTCCAAGGGAAATGAAAGTGGCAGGCAGAGCGGGATGCGGACATTTACGGTATGGTCGGATTAACAAAATATTGGACACGCAACAGGCCCTGTCTTGGCAGGGGAGCTGCATAATCTGCAAAATATGGGCAAGGTCTTTGTCGTTTGTAGTATGCCAGGAGGCACACGATGATGACGACTGTTCCCAGTATCAATTACTCAACATACTCCGAATGATCTGCCATGCCGGCTGCTGATCCAAAGATCCTGGTGTCATATCCCGGAAACGGTTGTCGTATTTGGATCACGGCGAAATGTTGAGACCCGGGTACCGTGCGATGTCAGTGCTCGTTAACCAACGCCAGGCAGCCCAAATTTCCGCAGCCCTCCACTGCGGCGTCTCTCATAACCATATTGCAGTTTCTGGGCGCAAAATCTCAGAAATGAAACAGTAATCTGCCATAACGCCGCTTTGGTATGAAATATGATTGTCGAACACATCATAATTCCACATTACTTTTGAAAGCCTGTACTCCAGGAGATTCATAATGAAGAAATTGTATTCTGTAACACCAAAATTTAGTCAAACGTTCTTGAAAACTCTACGTCATAAGGTGCAGTATGCGAATTAGGGTTTCGAATAACAGTCATGCAATAATTTAAATATACATACTTCGTCAACCATGTATCTCCTACCTGCAAGTAAAAAGAACAGGGCGAACTTAGGAGGAATTGAAATGACATATATTTGCACGTTTTCGTTTAGACCACATCGCGAAAGAATAAAAGAATTGTTGCTATTATTAGACATTTAGAGTTCCCACGTATTTTGTAAGTTGATTTCACGGGACACAGGCGATCAGGGGCTGCCCGTCTAGCTTGGAGCGATATGTCCCGTATATGATGGAATTTTTTCTAAATGGTTCGTAGGGAGCTCTCAAAAGTCCCATCTCCTCAAATATGACACACGATTGCATTACGCGCTCTAGTGTTATAGTAATGCAACCTATGTGACGTTGACACAGGCTTTAAATAACGGGCAGACTCATGGAAAAGATCTGCACGATACCGAATGCTGATATGCATATCATTATCAGGTTTCATTGGGGTATGCCTATGGTATCAGCCAGAGCTCGACCGAAGTGCTCTATTTCACAGCATTACATACGTAAATTATATATCCAAACTTGAAGAGAAGCCCAGGGGAAGATGCATGCTTGAATCGATGAACAAATCGCAAGGTACGATTTAAAACAGGGAATGTCGCGGGAGCCAGCGTTTCGACAAGCGGACTTGTCTTCGTTTTGAGAGTTGCCGCCCTGACGAAGACAAGTCCGCTTGTCGAAGCGCTGGCTCCCGCGACATTCCCTGTTTTAAATCGTACCTTGCGATTTGTTCGTAAATTATATATA
This sequence comes from Hyalomma asiaticum, assembly GCA_013339685.2. Lineage (NCBI taxonomy): Eukaryota > Metazoa > Arthropoda > Arachnida > Ixodida > Ixodidae > Hyalomma > Hyalomma asiaticum. The sequence goes on from CM023490.1 coordinate 43,068,295, forward strand.
GAATTCATGAAGAGCATGCGGAAAATTACTGTGCATTTGATGAAAAATACGTCCCCTATACGCCATTACGGGGACCGCGCCTACAACACTTGGAATAGCATACTGACAAGTGCGGTTGTTTTGGTGGGTTAAGTGGAAAGGCGTTATGACTTCCTAGTGACACGCGCGCTCGTTTTGATTGTTTGCGGGGAGCGCTGTTATCACTTTCTGCTACGCGCAGCGCAGGCCATGTTTTTAACTTGCGTGCCACTTCCCGTGTCGACCATTCTTGAAACTTTGCATGCTTGAGGCGCACATTTCAGTGACTTGTGGAACTCCAGAGATAGTGCGAGAAGGCGTTATGACACGTGTATAAAAGCCGACGCACTACGCCACCTGTCAGTCTTTCCGTCGATGGACGATTGCTCACGTCACTATTGCTGTGCATTGTCATTGGCTCTGTTTTGCTGGGCACAAGTTCGCCCAATAAACACTTTGCCTGACATCGCTTGAGACCTACGTGCTTCGCCTTGAGTGCTGCGTGCGTCACTACCACGTGACATTTGGTGGAGGTGCTTCTCGGTCCACGTACAGTACGCCCCCGTCCAGCCGTGAGCCAAGCCCAAGCAGCCAAGAGCACGACTCCAACCCGGTACTTCGAGCTAGCTCCAGACAACAAGGACTCCCGCCGGAATACCTGCCGCTCCCCGACAAGGGCAAGAAGACAAGGGCTGCAACGAAACCAGCATCCACGATGATGGAAGCAAGATCTCCGGTAAACCATGGTCGTGGCCCAAAGAGGCGCCTACCTTCTGCGGACCGTCATACGAGGACCCGGAAAGCTGGCTGGAAATCTGCGATCGCGTCACAGAGCTTAAAAAGTGGGACCCCTACAATAAGTTGCGCCATTCTACATGGAAGATGCCGCAAGGACTTGTTTCGAGAACCGTGAGTCAACGCTTCGAACCTGGGATGACTTCCGCGCTGCTTTCCTGGCCACATTTGCAAGCGTCGTGCGGAAGGAGAGATCCGCATGACTGCTTGAGACTCGGGCGCAGCCCCCCAGCCAAAACGTAACGATCTTTACGGAGGAGAGCGAAAACGTAACGATCTTTACTGTTACGCGCAACGCAGGCCGCGTTTATCTTGCATGCCACTTCTGGAACCGTGTCGACCATTCTTGAAACTTTGCATGCTTGACACGCACATTTCAGTGACTTCTGGAACTCCAAAGATAATGCGAGAACGCGTTATGGTGCGTGTATAAAAGCCGACGCATTACGCCGCTTGTTATTCTTTCCGTCGACGGACGACTGTTCACGTCGCTATTGCTGTGCATTGTCATTGGCTTTGTTTTGCTGGGCACAAGTTCGCCCAATAAACAGTTAGCCTGACATCGCTTGAGTCCTACGTGCTTCGCCTTGAGTGCTGCGTGCGTCACTACTACGTGACAAAACATACCTCCATTTTCTGTTAGCATGAGTAATTTTCACTTATGTCCCTAATAGTTTTGTGTTTCTGAGGTGTTACATTAGCAGATCCTGTATTGCAGAAAGTCACGGCAGTATAATAGTAGGCTCCACTCGCTTTGAAGTACACATGCGTTCATATCATGACACTCACCCCCAGATCCACATCACCGTGAACGGTACAGGTCTACCAGTAAGAATCGTGCTACAAATCACAGACTCTGATTGGGGGCAAACGACGTCGCAGTTGGAGAGGCATGCAACCGTTCATCTTTCATTTTCATTTCATTTCATTTTATTTCGGCATTTTCAAAAAATGCCCACGAGGAGGGCAATAGGAGAGTGTGTCTCCTGACTTCAAGGCAGAATATCTAAACCGTGTCCACTACTGAGTTCTATGATGAGGTGCGCCGTACCCTGCACATTCGCTAACTGCGAGAAATCAAAAGCCGGTTAAAATGAACATTTTCAGGAATGTATCACTTGACAGGCAATATGTATGGAACTGCAGCCATTTAAGCTTTTCAAAGTCTCACTGTGATTATAACGTTTCATGGAATCACAAGATGCTTTGTTCGCGTGGTTCCTGTAACAAATTATAGTGGAACAAGGAACAGCGATTTGTCATTGATGTGAGAAGTGAAAGATATTCCTTTGAAAATCATAATGTAAGAATGAACCAATTTCACGCATTATCAAAAAATCAACTCAGAAGGTTTAGGGACAACGAGAGTAGGATAAAAAATGTTGTGCTTGAGATAGCTGGGTATTATTTGGTTCGAAGAATATGCAGGAGGACTGCACAGTTCACTCACCCTAATGTCGAACGATAGGGTTCGATTCACATAATTGCTGCGGTGTTTTATGTGTTTTGACTTCACACATTTGTATCCGGATGAGTTAAGGCGAGAAGAATATCCCACAAGGTACCACATATTTTGGGAGTAGGGTGGCTGCAAAAAAAATGTAACATGTTATATTCCATAGTCTCTAAGTTTTACAATGGAGAAAAAATGGAAATGCAATGGGCACTTTACGCTTTTGCGGTTGTGCGACGTAAGATGGCCCTTCCATGCATCATTTATATCACGTACCCACACGGCCACTGCTTGACGATAGTACGCGTCCTTCATGGTGCAAGCACTTGAGGCCATGCTTGTACTGCGAATGGCGCATTTTTTATCGGGCGCCGCAGAAGACGCATATAATCTCAGTGGCTCCCAGGTTGCTGTGACATCATCGGCGAAGAAGACACAAATGCTGCTGCTAATCATGCTCGCTCACGAAAACGGCGTGAAAAAGCACATTTTCCTTTCAAGAACTGACGCAGCGGCAAAGATTCGCTCGTTCGCAAGTGCTGTTACACTCACAATGTGGAATGCACAACGTGGAAATTTGAAACTCCATCTAATCTGTCATGATCTGAGGTGATTATTCTCTGCCTCGGTTGGCTCGGTGTACCACCTAAAAACAGTTTTGCTTAGAGCATCCTAATCGCAGGCACTGCTGCCCGTGACCACAGTAGCAACGAGGAAACTATAGCACGCACACTGCTCCTCCTCGGTACAATTCATAGAGGAGAACTCTCGTGGCTCAATCATTGTGCCTCGACAGCCAGCCGTTGTCTGTACAATCCATCTTGGAACTTCGGAACAATCGAGCCTCAAATCATGGATCTACTAAGGCGCTGCTGCAATTTCCAGGAGCACGTGGCTTCATAAAACAAGTGTCACACTGCCGTGTTTCGTTGTTTAATGGCCGCCTAACTGTCTCTCTCCCTCTCTCATCCTTTTTCTTACCTGTTTTTTTCTCCCCTTACCGGTTTCACAGCGCCGGGCAGGAAATTGAAGTTATCTCCTAGATGACCTCCCCGCCTTTTACAAATTCTCTTTCTGTGAGTGTGTGACATTCGTCCTCCTCTTTACGTTCTTACCGAAATCAGAACATCATAACTGTTATAAGTGCGCGATCACCTATCTGGCCGCTCGAAATAAGCCTTGGATAGTACTTTGTATAAACTCTAGTCGAGATTTTAGCTCGTTATAGTGCGTGGAAAAAAAGTTCTAGATGATCAAGGAACAGGCTGGCCAGAGAGCTAATGAAAGAGGTTCATTGTCCACTAGCTGTCAGATTTCTTTGAATGACACCACGCCCGGCTATTATAGAAGGAAAATTTTTTATTTATTTGAACATACTGCAGGCCTTTCTCGGCCCATGCAGGAGTGGGGAAAAAAGTACAAAATTATACATATACTGTCAACAACTCATTATTCCAAATCAACACACTGCGCGAGATTCATGAATGATTTAGTGGTGTTACAACACACAATATTATTAGATAATCTATTCCAGTGGTAAATAGCTGACGGAAAAAGGGAATGTTTATGACATTAACATGACCAAATGTTATTAGTGGATTGCTTTAGAATGGTTCAGTCGCAATGAATTTTTAGGTGGGTCTTGCAAATAACGCGAACGTGATATGTGGAACTGACCATGACATAATTGGTAAAGAAATTTTAGTCGCGAGATTATTCTACGTTGCGAAATAGGCTTTAAGTTTGCCCTTGCTAGTAAATCTGTAGAACTGGACGGCCTCGCGAAATTGTCGAGTTACTTAAGGCAACACTCAACACAGTGATCAAAAGAGTGTACTAAGAAAACAAAGATACTGCGACAAAGATCTTAAACCACGGTTCTTTTTTTTCCTACTATTACTCGCAAGGCAGCCTGGACTACTCGCCTTAGCAGTTTATTCATGGTAGGAAAACCTGATGGCCCTTGAGAGTGGTGCAAGATCTTTGGAGCAATGAGAAGGTCCATGTCGATACTCGCACCACGTTCACCAATTTTTGAATATTCTAAACCACCTTGAATATCATGGAAACTCGCCCATAATGAGATAGAGTGAGTGCGCACAAAATGTATGCTATGACCGAAATAGCCATCATCGAGAAGTGAATGTACATGTCCTTCAGACAGACTGCAAGCTATTGCTAACTCAGTGGAAGGGTCATCTTGAAGTTGTCGAGCAGAGGAATGACGTCGGAAGTGTTCTAGGTGGAAAAGAGGGTAACTTTCACACATCGGTGCGCTACAAAAGCACGAGAGGCGTCAGCCTTTACCAGTGCACCTGGTTTCGTTGTTAAATGAGGTAAGCAAAGTCTTATCAAAAGCGAATGAGGAGCCGTGAATGAGAAGCCAATAAAGGCTGTGCAATACCATACCCTATTATCTTTAAGGGAAAATGTCGAGAAAATTATACAAGAAATGCCAAGGTAAGGCACAATTGATAAGTCGCAGTAACCATGCGACACCCTAATTGCCGTTGTCAAGAAACGGGCCAACACGCCTCGTTTATGCATCGATTGTACTGACATGGGACGAAGAATGCATACACCAGTGTTTTTTGGCCTTTGTGGTCAGTGCACATTTTTTTAACATTCGAGCCAATTAAGATCCACCCGCTAGTGACGATGTCTAAAGGTATTAGATAAAAAGACATTTCCTGTTTTCCCGCCTCTGTCACTTACTTTACGAGGCATTTTTTAAAGACCGCTCCAGTTGTTATTGTACGCCTCGTGCAAGCCGTTTTTCGTGGCATAGAAAACGATTGCCTGAAATATGGCGTTAATATCATTGCTACAAAGAAGTTACACGAGGATTTGATCACTCGTTAGCGCCTTTACCGAATACAACTCGGGGATCGAACTCATTCATGGATTCAGCAACGGGAAAAATGCTACCTTGTTTAAAACGATCTATGTAAGTTGTGTATCATTCCTATATTCAAATTACACGTCTGCAAGCCAGCAGGTATTCTTTTGCCAATAAAAAGCAGATGTCCAGTAAGGTGACGTCGACCTAGTGTGTTTTATATATGCTTCCGTCAACTTGAGGGAGTGCCTAAGTCTGAAAGCTGCACCTCATGTGCACGTTTCAGACTGACAACTACAAATACAAGCTGGACCTGACGTCGAGCTTTTATTTGTTTTGTAATATCGATTGTGCTGTGTGTATTTGAGAGAGCCTATTAATTTCCTTTTGTAAGTGGTCCTGGCCCAAACGTCGAACACTACATCTCAAATACGTGCGTATGGACATTTCAAGCTACATCAGACCAATCCAGACCATCATACCATCAGACCAAAACAGCTACATCAGACCATCAGACCAATCCAGCTACATCAGACCAAACCCCATGACCGCGCGCATACGTCCATTCATTAAGAAAGCTGTCCGTTTTGTTGGGAAATGATTTAGAAACATCGGTGACCATTCGCACACTTGCGGCAGCTGTAACAACGCAATCTGCTCGTGTGCAAACGTAGGTCGGGTTTGGCAGTAGGTATTGGCTAAAGCCAAGAAAACGCTCTGCATGGAGCAGGACGGACTGCGGCAGCGAAGGAAATTTCTAGTTCATAAGCAACTCCGTCATTTGAATATGCCAGAGAAATAAAAAAGCGCTCGCGTACGTATAGCGTCGTGAAGCAGCACAGTTTTCCATAAAAGCCGAGGCTGCGAGGACGATGTACTCATCGCGGTCGAGAGAGTGAGTGCTTCGTAGCATTCATATAACTGAGCTGTGTTCAAAAAAAAAATTCACAGCATATCCACGGCGTGAATGATGATGAGTGGGCGAAGCTCCGCATGTTCATCGTAGATCGGGCCGAGTTCCGGATTAATTTAGTTAACGCGCACGCTACGAATCCTTATGGTTCAACTACGCACAAGTTAAATCTCCCACCGGCACTTCATTGCAAGTCAAAATCGAGTACCTATATATATATATGGGTGGCCAGTTAACGGTTCTCCAGCGCGAGCAGTCGGTATTTTTCAATCAAGAAACTCGCTAGACGCTGCCTGCGTCAAGCTTGTCTGTCGCGTGTGAGGGTGCGTTCTCCTTCTTTGCGAGCTGGTGCAGCCTCCATCGAAGAAGAAGATGATGATGATGATTGTGGTTCGGTTAGCAAAGGGCGTTTCCATAGTCAATGCGCGCCTTTCGCTCTCTCTCTCTCTGTCTCTTTCTCCCACAAGACAGCAGATGGAAGATTGAGAGAGCTGCGCGCCGGGAGGCACGTGCCGAGCGCGAGCGTGAGCCTCCCGGCGGCGCCAGCCGGCGGCGCGAGGTGGCTACATACATACGACGACGACTACTACTACTACTACTACTACAGAGGAGGGAACGACCCACACCCTAAGGAGCTTCGCCCCTAAAACGTGTGAACCGCGGAACGTGACGCAGATACGGCTTAGATGTGGATCATACCGGCATTTACAATGCGCACAGGGGCCACATATAAGCGGCATGGTTTATTAGTAACCAACACGTCTTTACTGTGGTAATGTTGCTCTTTACGGCGTACGCTAAAGTACACTCACGGGATGTTTCACTGCGGAGGCCGCTTAAGCGCTATACAGTATTGAAAGACTCGTGCGGCTAGACGCTTTTGAAATAACAGCTTCCACTGACAAATTAGCAGTAGGCACAAGGCGGTCAGTTTGCAGCACTGGCGGTCGCATCTGCCTACCTCGGTGGGATTTTCATATAGCTGGTTCCGAGGTGCCTGGGGAACATTGTAGATGCACCACTTCTTGCGTGCAAATGTGATAGGAAACAAATATTTCATACATCTTCCCCCCCCCCCCCCCCCAGAAAAAAACGTCCTACAAGACAGTAGAAGGGCACGCATTTGGGCTGGTTGGTTCATGATGCAAGAAGACGAAAACAGCGCAGGACACAGGACAAGGCAGAGCACAGACACGGGCGCTGACTAACAACCATATGTGTTTATTACAACAATCGTCGTGCATAAGTATGCCGCCACTATCAATAAACAACAGAAAAACAAATCAGCATGTGCAGATTGCAGCTACTTATCTTCAATTTAGCAATTCAGGTACGATATCTCCTTCGAAAGAAGGGAAATGGAGGGTAAGCTAACACAGCGCCCATGTCTGTGCTCTTCCTTGTCCTGTGTCCTGCGTTGTTTTCGTCTTCTTGCTACAAGACAGACCACTCACCTGGGTCTATGGCGGATATATGTAATGACATATGCACGATTTTTACCAGCCCCGCCACGGTGGTCTAGTGGCTATGGTACTCGGCTGCTGATCCGAGGGTCGCGGGATGGAATCCCGGCCGCGGCGGCAGCATTTCGATGGAGGCGAAATGTTGAGGCCCGTGTGCTGTGCGATGTCAGTGCACGTTAAAGAACCCCAGGTGGTCAAAATTTCCGGAGTCCTCCATTACGGCGTCTCTCATAATCATAGCTGGTTTTGGGACGTCAAACCCCACACAACAACATAACAACGATTTTTACCATATTGTCCAATTTTTAGCTACTGGGCAATATATAAGCATGCTGTACATGGTCTTACCTTTTCGACAGGTCTGCTGGGCTTACTACTTCGTTCTGCGTCTGCGAGCAAGCAGTATAAAGGAGAAGAGCGTTGTGCTAGTTCAATCAATCAGTAAATCAACTTTTATTTTATTTTCTCAGTGAAAAAGAGGAGACAGGACTAAAAGCTAAAGAAGCTTGACAGGGGTCCTGCCCCCTTTTACAAATTGCAACAGCACATTCCAGAAAAGTGTTGAATAAATAGAACACTTGAAACAAAGTAATACGCGAGGCAGAGATACAATTAAATCAGAAAAAGAAAGTATGTGTACATACATATTTGCGCATACACAAATAAAATTTGTACCTACAAAAGGAAATTGTACGCTTTACATACACACATTTTCCCTACCCCATACACAAGTATGCTATGTACCCCGGTCTACATACATACAAAAAAAAGAAAAATTCATTGAACATCAATCATCTCTCTGGTACGACTGACAGAATATTCTTATTGCATGATTAGAATTTTGCAGCGGATCAAACTCTTCCTTTGTGAGTTTATTAAGTAGGATGGGCACAGTGCGTGTTAATGACTGTTTGTCATATTTACTTGGAGATGTAGGGACATGCCATTTTTCTTTATGCCTAGTGTGACGGATGCTACGGTTTACATTCAGATCGGCCATCGAAAATACAATAGAACTGTGGGACTCTAAGTGTGACTTGTAGGTTAAAATTAAGCGATAATCGTACAAAAAATATGCAGGTAGAATATCAAACTTTACAAACAGATCTTTCGTAGAAAATGAGCTAGGAACATTGGGGATACATCGTATAGCTCGTGTTTGGAGCAAATTCAATTTCGTAAGATTTGTCTTGGTAGTGGTTCCCCAAACAAGATTGCAGTACTGCAGAATTGAAAACGCCAGGGCATTGTAAAGCAAAGTTTTAACTTTAATTGGAAGGAAATATTTTAAGCAAGCTATGGTTCCCACAGCGGAAGATATTTTTTACTGAGCTGTTCGACGCGATCGTTCAAGCTTAAGTCTTTAGAAAATGTTGCTCCTAATGTGGAGACTGTGTTTACAATTTCTAAAGCATCCGTATCCATTGTTATTTTTACTGAGCTTCTGAGTTGTTTACCTTTTTGCATGTAGACCATAACTTTTGTTTTGCTGGCATTTATTCGCAAACAGTTTGCATCGGCCCACTGCTTAAATTCTCTTAATGTTCTGTTCCCTTGTAGCTCAAGTTCCATTTATGATGTAGCTGTGACGAACATCGCTGTGTCATCCGCATAGGAAATAAATTTTGCCTGATTTGAACTATTTGGCATGTCATTTACGTAGATTATGAACAGGAGTGGCCCAAGGATGCTCCTTTGCGGAACTCCGACTCTTACAGCCTGAAGACTGGACTTTTCGTTTCCTAGCTCCACATATTGTGATCGATGCGATAAGTAAGATTCAAAGATATCTAAAGCTACACCACGTATACCATAAGCTTGCAGCTTAATGAGCAAAATTTTGTGATTCTCTAGATCAAACGCTTTGGAAAAATCAATATATATCCCCGTAATTAATTTTTTATCATTGAAAGCTTGCAGGATTATTTCTTTTTGGGCTAGAAGCGCGGTCTCTGTGGAACGTTGCTTTCTGAACCCGTGTTGATGATCAGCTAGTAAATTATTTTTTCAAGATGTGATAATTACTTAGTGTGAATAATCTTTTCAATGCCTTTCGAGAATACCGGCAGTATTGAAATTGGACGATAGTTGTTTAGCACATTTTTATGACCTTTCTAAAACACCCGCTGTACTCGAGCTATTTGCATGTCTTTCGGAAATTGACCAGACGATATTATCACGTTATAGATGTGAGTAAGAACAGGACAAATGATGTCATGTACATGCTTTATATGTCCTATTTGAAAACCATCAGCATCTTGGGACTTACTATTTTTGACTGAACTTATTGCAGAGAAAACTTGAGCGCAGTGGGACTGAAGAAAAATGATTTCACGCTAATATTTTGCGTAACGAACGCATCATAATTACTACTGTGTAAATGATTGTCAGGATTTCCTTGTTTAACAAACAAATTGTTAAAAGCATCAACTAGTGTTTCGCCGGATAACATTTCACCCTGGGGGTGAAAGTTATCGGGAATAACGTGAGGTGTAGGTGGGCGTAGCAGCAAGTTGAACTGAAATGCCTGTTCAATTGGGGATTAGGTGAAGGAATGCTGGTTCATCGCAGCTATATTTATTATTGCATGAAGGAGCTCCATAAATTTGTATTTTGAAATTGAACATTGACATAATAAATTGGCAGGTTGATGTCATTAGTGTGATGACCTGAGTGATATGACTGTGTATGCAGTACTTTTGCAGGAAGGTGAATCGTTACTGAAGCTTGACAATTTTTACACACAGCAATATATTTGTATTATTTATTCCCTGTGTCCCTTTTATTCCCTTTTATAAAGGACATTCTCCGATCCCCAGCGGTCCTACACAAATGATAAAAACTAATTCATCACACGATGGCTTTATAAGAAGCATGTGAACAAAGTAAGGTGGATAGGGTGCGAACTTGAAGCAATGAGGGATCTGGGGCAAAATATTTTTTTTTACCTGAGGCATCCTAGAACGCTGAAGTGTTCAAAGTGTTCAGCCAGAGCACGTCGCACAGCTTATGTGGAAAGTAGCATTCTGGATTTGAGCTTTACAGCTGGCCTACAGTGACCATTGCAGTGGTTTGAATCCATGATCGCAGAACTGAAATGATTTCCCTTTTTCTTTATACATCAGATGTTCCACAGCGCACATAGGCGTTATAGAAGAAGTCAAAATGATAAATGGAATACTTCAACATTCGTACATATAAATAATACATAAATAAACAAAAATATATAGCACATAAATAATTCATTCCTGACGTTACAGCAGGACATTCCAGTATAGAATAATATATATCTTCATACAATGCACTTGTTCTTCAAATATCCTAGTTCATTGTTTAAAAGTTCTAGGGAAGGATGTGTAGGCATAGATGTTCGTTTGCGTTCGATAATCCGGAATTCTGCAACTGTGCTCAACGCGCTTTCAAGTGCAATAAGATTTCTGTAGGTGTTTCCCTATTAATTCCAGTTTTATTCATGTAAATCGCGAGGATCAGAAATGCATAACCATCCCAGCTCTGTTTTCATTCCAATACAGCCCCCTCCTTCCGTACCGTCCTAAGACAAACCTGGCAGCACGAATTTGTATTTTTTCAAGAGTGGAAATATAGGTGACATCGGCGGGTTCCCACACGGCACAATGGTGCTCTAATACTGGTGTAATGATTGTAGTGTATGCCGTACTTTTTAAATTTATATGTCAGCTTCGCGCGTTTCTCTGAATGAAATTTAGAGTTTTAACAGTTTTGGCTATGACAGCCTCCATATGAGGTTACGAGGAACATTCAGACGGTAGTAGCCCACCTAGGTACTTATGCGGAGTATCTTGTTTCAGTAGTACTCAAAGGTGGCACTCCGAATGAAGTGGTTTCTTTCTGTTACTAAATGAAAAATGTTGTACGCTCTCTAGCAAATGTCCAAGGATCTCATCGCGAACCAGTAGTTTTGCTGATTATTAAGTGCCAGCATTATATTATCATCACACTCGTAAGTGACGTAAGTGATGACGTTCCCCTAAAATCGTCGCTGAAGGCTGGGTTGAAGCCGTCTTGGTGTGTTTCATGAGGACGAGCCTTGTGCGCATATAACGGACCATAATCTCTGAATGGTCGCCTGCCTCTGCACACGTGCTTATTACCAATGTACTAAGATATCTTTTCAGGCAATTTGTGTAAGATTCATATAACAACCTCTTTGGTGAGCGTCAACTCTTCGTCAGAAGACTATGCCAGAATGCACTACCTCTCTCCGCGATGACCTGAGGTTACTGCTTCCAGTTGCAGTGCATCTTCATCGGTATCATCGGCGACAATTGTCAAAATGTGGCACCTTGGAATTTCCAAGGGCATGGTGTAGCCAGTGAGAGAGCCAGGAGGAACAGCCCGGCTGGCTAGAGGCGATTCTCTGCTACGAAATATTGTCCAGTGTTCTTGGCGACGCGTAGCTGCAGCATTAGTGATCCACGTACGACCATTTGGTCGTGGAAACATGGAACGACCACTAGCAGCGGTCATTGTGAAAAAAAAATTGTGTACTGACGCGCGTCGTCGGGCAAGCATAACGACGCGATCCTTCGTGCAAGAACCTTGGCACACTACTCGCACTTTCCAATAACTAAGTGCAAAAGCTTTCCACAGGTCCTTTACAGGCATAAAATTCGGCAGCACCCACCATGTCATCCTGTCGACGTTGCCATTGCTTTGGATTGCTTGGTTTCAGCAGCACAGTGGTGAAGACCTCCAAGTCTGCGATGTTGTTTCTGTGCTTCAAGGCAAGAGCGATTTCCGGTTCTAGGGGCGCATTAGTGTGCCGTGCACTTCTACGGGGTAATTCGTTCATAGGAAGCAGCTAAATCTACTCGTTTGCATTCCTGAAAATGGGGCTTTACTCAGATGGAATTTAAGTAATGCTACCGCGATGAGGCTTTCTCTGTCTTCTTTTTGTCAGGTGGTCGGGCTTCATGCGGGACAGCGGCACAATTTCGCTGCTTTTGCGACACTGCCTATTGTCTGTGCCTGATACCAGCATCTCCAAGCGGCATCGCTCGGGTGCTTTCATTGAAGTGCGCAACGACGGGAGGAACTTATACGATTCACAGGCTCGTCAAACGGCTGCTGGCGGTCGCTGGCGACGCAAGTGTGTCGCCGCGGGTGCGGTCCAGCACGTTCACGGATGTTTTATATGGTCCGCTGATGGTCAGCAAAATCGCCGAGCTACAAAAACTCCCCGATGTGTGCGGAGGGCGGCGCACTGATTCATCGTAAGCTGGAGTTTGCTGCGTCTTCTGTCAAACTTTTGTTTCGGTGTTACTTCTCCTTCTCCCCGTTTCTCTTCCTCTTCGTGTGTGTACCTTTTATGCTTCTCTTCTCCACTTTCTTTTTTCATTCGCCATCGTCGCCATCTTCTTCGTCGTCCCAGTCTCCTCATCAACTAACTGCTGTTCTTCGCCTTCCTCTTTCTGGTCGCCATCGTCTTCTCCCTCGTCGGCGTTCAAGAAAACAGAGCCGGCGGTTGCCAACAGATAAAGTCGTGAAACGCCACTACTTTAGGTCAGAGTAGTGGCTGGGAACCATCACTGGCTCTCACCTAAGCCGTGAGGTGAGAGCCAATGGTGGTTGCCACTACCTTTCCCCACACATCAAGAGCATCTTGCATTCATGGCCATCAAAGCTGCGAATACAAGATGCCCACACAATGGTCAAATTCTGCGAGAGTTGTAGCGGTACCACCCCTTAATAAACTGTTCTTAAGCCCGTATAGACATGGAGCTTATCTACCCTTCGAAGACGATAGCGGCTACGAATTCGGGCAGCGGCGACGGCGCCGGACAGCATCGCGACCAATTTAGCTCAATGTAACGAGCCCATAACAGCTTACTCTGTAGAAAGTCGGCATCGATCTTAAAATACACATTACGCCACAGTACAATTTGCAAAGGCTCGCCGGTAAAAGGCACAGAGAAAGTGAACACGCCATGTCGTGATTTCCTCCACAGGACTTGGAAAATAGATAAGGCAGGAGTTATCTACTTACCGCGCAGGAACATTGGTAAGTGACGACGGGACTGAATTCGTAAAAAACCCACCATGATAGTTTACGCGTCTAAGCATAAAGACACCAGAGCACGCCAGATTGAGATTATTAGTAATCTTCTCAGCATTGTACGATTGTCGTGAAAGAGAGAATATAGTCATCCTGACGCACCGATAAGGGTTGGCCACTTGAATTTTAGAGTTATAGTGCAAGTAAAGGCCTTGAAAGAACGACGGGTCCCAGACATACACCATGCGGAATCAAGAGAACTTTACAGTCTGTCGAGGGCTGAAAAGGTGGTCTTCTGAAACTTAATTCTATTCTGCAATGTTTTTGTCTCAGTGACAAAATAAAAATTAAGGAGACCGCGCTTCTTCGTCTGCATCCCACCGGGGAAACTCCGCGGGGTCCATAGGGAAACCCCGTCCGTGTTTCTCCCGGATGCCGCCGACCTGTTCCTTCGATGATCGCCGATGTGGAGAGAACGGGCCAGAGCGAGCAGATGTGAGACCCGGCAGAGTTCATCGGGCTGTTGGGGTAGCCGGTCGGTTCTTCGGGGGTCAGGCCACAGGGTAGCCAGCACGCAGGAATATCATACCCGGCCCCGCGGGTAGAGTTTGTGTAACCTTCCAGAGACAACGGCGTGTGACTCTAGACATTGCTCATCTTCGGCTGCGGTGTACACTGACGAACCGAAAACCCGGCGCCATGGCTCGGGCCTCCTGCAAGCTACTACCGCACCTAAGCCCCTCCACCTCCAGTGGTTCTCATTTCTCTAATACTTCCTTTACCTAATCGCGCAGAGTTCTCGGTTCTATTAACCATGGTGTGTTGAGCCTTGTGCTTGTATATTCGCGCAGTTTTCAGATTGGATTGCCGGGAGTATTTTTCCTGGCAAATGAGTATTCTTCGATGTTTGTCTTAGACTCCGCGAGATATTTTTTGTTTGTCGCGTTACGTCAGTAGGAGAAGTTTTACCTCTTGAGCGTCTTGAATTTTATCGTGTGTTCTTGGCTATCGAATTCGAACACTTCTTGTTACGTCCAGCGTCCCCTGTTTCCTGTCTGCGGTGGTTTTAGCGGAAAACCGGTGGTTTTCTGAAACAAATTTGTCTACTACTAATATATTGGATGTTATTACCTAGTAAGGAGCAGCTTAAAGGAACGTTGGAGATGTACATGACTTGTATTTCATGAACGTGTCAATTTGAATGACTACTAGTAGATTGCAGGTTGATATTGCATAGCCGCTGCTAATATTCCTAGCAAGTACTGCATTATAGATTAATATCTAGCAAGCAACTGGAAGTAATAGAACTTTATGCAGCCATACATGGCTTTTTCCTACTGTTGCCTTTGGGTGTCCCAGATAATACGCTATCATAGGTGAGTTAATTCTCAATGCAGCTGTGAAGCGAAGACTGACATGATGGAAACTTTCTGCAAGAACAGCAGGACATGTACCCACGTGGCATCATTGTGTTATGGACCTACAACAAATAGGATTTTTACTAATATACCCATACCTTTGGTATTTCCCCAAAAAAGGGTTTGAAACGTAACATAAAAGCGGTTTGTGAGACCGTTCATAGAAAACCCAGAACAATGGTGTCCATATTGCAGTTTTCATTGCTCTTACTCAGCGAGTTACCACGGACAATTTCTATAAAAATAGGGACTCACACAAGATCTCCGCGCATAGTGTTCCTGAGCTGTTCGGGTCTGGAAAAAGAGAAGGACAAACCCTGTTAATCACAAAAAAGTTCATACATGAACATATTTTCTGAGAATCCCCTAAAGGAGCTGCACAAACTGCATGCTTATGCTGCGGCACAAAAAGGAAGTGGGGCCGCCACTATCCCGCGCCATACCATTCCACACGGACATTGAGACAACTGACGGTACTGCCTACAGCCCTACTCGACCCACTCGTCCAACCAGCCCACTGTGACATGGTAGTGATTATGCGAAGGAAAATGTGCCATGATGTGTAGAAAGGCTTCAGCTTCAGCTTCAGCTTCGAATCCGTGGCTGCATTTGCACAGCTCGGAGAGCCAAGAAAGAGAGCGAGACGCCATGGGTGCATGGCGAAGGAGCACGCACAGAGAGTAGATTATGATGAAGTGTGTGAGTGTAATGACTGATACGGGCGCAGAGAGAGGGAGCTTCTCAAGTATCAGCTCCGAGTCCATAGACCACCCATGAGGCTACTTCAAAAACCAAGTGCACCGGCCAGTGCAGGCGGCCCGAATGGTGCCTTGTTGAGTTATGACCACGTAACAGGCCGTACGAGTCCACGTGGTCTCAAATCTTTGTCTGCTTCCTGACTACTATACCTGTCAGCAGAACAGCCAAGCGTATTCCCGAGCTTGGATCTGTTTCCTTGATTCATGAGAGGAGCTCAAGGGTCTCTATGAGTTTCGGGCCCTTCCTCTCCACCCCTGGCCCACAGTGCAAGAGCGTCAGTGCTAACGCCGCACCATCGCCATCTATCCTTATAGCAATGATCGCCTTTCCATGCTGGCGCTTCATCGGCGTGGACATCTGCAATGAGACCCTTTCACCTTCGAATAAACTTACTGTTTAGGTAGCATGATTTTCTCGGTTCGAGAGTGTCGCGCTCTACTGTGGTATTGGTTTATTGTGTTGGCTGTCCTACATTGATATTCGTTTGTGCTATAACCCTGTCGGCCCTGGCAAGAAGATGGTCGCCAAGGCGCCTTGAAAACGCAACTACTACTGTCGGTTTTAGTGGCAAGATGACAGTTAGGGATCCCAACTGCCTACCACATGATCATTTGCTGCATGTTTTCATGCGGACGGAAAGAAGAAAACGCCGCCGCGAAACAATTGCACGCGATGCACCACGTGACGTGTCACATTGAATGGTTATATCATCTCAATAAATATGCGGATCCATGCAATCCAATTTTTATATGCTGCGTCCTATAACAGCCTTAGTGTAAAGCCGCTTCTAGTTTTGTTATGATTAGCGCCGATTTTTGGTAGAGCCTCGTTTTTTCTATGTGCAGTTTCGATATCATCAGGGCTCCGTTGCGAATGAAACCCATAGGGTTGCGACAGGCTCGCTGTTTTGTTCTCTGAGCCTCTTTTATCACATATATGTTCGTGCCAATAGTGTTTTTTTTTTCACAAAGTACTCCTTGAAATTGAAATTTGACCATGGCTAATCATGGTCCTCATAAGAGCACACGTGATCTTGCCTCTGTTATAGGCTTTTAAAACGAAGGGAAATGCGTGCGCCCGCATGTGTACGAATATCTGAACAAAAATGAATGTCCAGCGGTCAATACTTCTTTTACGACCAAAGGGACAAACTAATTTACAAGAACACTAAAGGAAACAAAATGTGGCCAATTTACTAGGGTTTTTTATGAAAGGGCACACGCGAGCGCATGGCCGGCGCTTTAATTGGGCTGCTTACAACGCCATCAACCGACAGCTCAAGAAAATGCTTTGCCGTCCTCTATGGGCAAGTAAGATAGCAAGTTATGACCGGCGACAAAACGCTGCAAGGTAACTCCTTCTTTCCTTCACAGGAGTGCATCCCTCATGTCTGAACAACTGTAGTTTAGGCGGGGCGCATACCACGTAAGCGCTGTGTCGGCACTTTTCCATTTCGACCGTGCCCATTTACCGCGATCGATCTGTCGGCAGCTAACAAACGCGCTGTAGGTATGGCCCATTAACAAGGTGGGAGGAAAGCTTAATATAGCAGCACTTGTCCAACGGCCATGACTCGACATTTTATTAGCCAATATAGACAACAACAAAAGCGGAAGCGCTTCCTATAGCTGGCGATTGCCGCGGCAGAGCGCATGACATGCCCTCGCGTGTTCGCTTTCATAGAGGACGCCAGTGTAGATCACGAACAGGCACAAAAAGAAAAGCACCATATATCTGCGATTAGCATCTGTATGCAGCGATCGCCTCAAGATAACTTCAAAAGCCTATCCAATCTGCTTAGTACTATGATCTGTGGCGAACTCACGTGAGCAAATCCTGGACTTCCACTGCGCCGTCTGGGAAGTTGTTGTGGCCAAACTTATTGCGCAAAACGCTATGATATAGATCCAGATTGTTCCACGTGCGATCGCAGCTGAAAAAAAAGAAAGTTGAATAACTCAGATTAATAGTATATGAAATATATCTTTCGAAGGAAGCACTCCTCTTCCAAACAGCGCTCCTCTTCCAAGGAGAGAACCTTGATACTGTAGGCTTTAAAATGCCCGCCAGGGGTGCCGCATCGGTTTTAACTTTTAAGCAGTGCCGCCTTGTTCATCGCACGACAAAGACGCGCTTCTTTCTCCCTATTGTAAATTATGAAGAGATCGTACATAATTAACGCAAAGCTAACATACCGGCCGGTTGCATCTAAATTCCCGGCCTTTATGATACATAGAGATATGCCGAAGCGTTTTGCGACTCGCCAGGGGCTTTATCTCTAATGGCCAAGAGCGCCAGAAAAGTGGCCGCGGTTGCAGAACTTTGCGCCCACCTACCCTCCTGGAGCGTTTTCCGGCTTTCTGTTCCTTCCACAGCTCCTGGCGCGATTTGCAACTTATGAAAGCCCTACCACATAATCAACAGCTTCACCTGCGTACTACATGCAAAAATCAAACACCTTGCGTTAGGTCGCGCAATGCTAAACACACTAAAGTAGGCCGATAGCGTGCAGAGCCAGGCTATAACATCTTCGAAGCTGGCTGAGTTGGTTGAGGGGCACGCTATAGAAGACGACGCAAGACTAGCTGAAGCGGCGACGCAGCGAGAGCAGAGCACGGCTCTGCCGGGCCGTGCTTGACTTCGCGTAGCTCTGGCAAGGCTGCTGTTACTGCGCATGTGCGGCTTCGTGTGACGTCACGGTCCCGAAGCGAAGTGATGCTAGATGCTTCGCAGCTGCCCGATACATTAACGGTAAGATAGCTAGGCGCAGGTATGCACACTTACTGCGAAGTAGTTCAAGCTAATAGGCATGATGCAGTCGAAAGAACGATAATTTTAAACGACGTCGCTGTTAAAATTTCTTTTTGGACATAGCATTACACTTCTAGCACGTATGGTCATCAGAGAAGGCTACACCTGTGTTTAAAACCTGAATTTAGTCGTTATTTGATAATTATTTTTTATTGGAGGGGGTTATCCCTTAACCATGGTGCTCCAATATGTCAAGGAAGCCTTCGAAGGCGCAGTCGTACGTGAGCGTCTTATCTTCCTTCGAAGTAACAATAAAGTGCGAATTTAGAGAAATGCCGCAGAACCATAGTTGCGGTGGAGTCCTTCATTTCCTCTTCGCTCAAAGAAGGATAATAAAAGAGCAGAAAGAGCGCAGCAGCCCATCGCAACACCACATAAAAACCCTCTTCAATTCGATAAAGTTTGTGCAATGTAAAACTTTAGGAAAGGCAAAAGCTGTCAAGAGTTAACTCATATGAATTCTGCAGTCATTACACTCAGCCATTATATTCAATGAAACTACGCGCGTCTCTAAACAAGGCTGCGTAAGGGACAGAATAAAGCAAGTATTTTACGTGAACAGAACATGCGTTACCAATGCTGCAATTCGAATGCAGAGAAGAGTATCGAGTTTTTAAATGGGAAGCAGCTTATGGTCGGGGCTATGTCCGTCCCTCCAACCGCCGTGTGGAGTCCATACGCGCACTGCGCATGCGCATACTCCTCCCCCTCCTCTCCTCTCGGCATTCCTCCTCTGCTCTCCGAACGGTGTGCGTTGACTATGGAAACGGTCTTTCTTCGATGAACGCTTTACCAGCTCGCAAGGAACGCGCTCTCGCCTGCGAGAGACAGCGCTGACGCAAGCAGCGTCTGCTAGGGTCAAACCGATGCAAAACGCGACACGTAGTCAAATTGATGTAAACGCGGTGTGCACACCCCGTGCTGCTTCTCATCGCCTCATGGTCCCCTTGAGCGGGAGATGGTGGATTTTTTAAAGCGAAGCTTTGTACCTCTACCAGCCAAGGGTTCTGTCGTGTCCGTCGTTGTAAGCAAAAAACGATCCCGACGAACCGCTCGCGCTCGGCGTGTGCCTCCCGGTGCGCTACCTCTCTCTCATTCTTCCATCTGCTGTCTTGTGAGAGAGAGAGCTAAAGGCGCGCGTTGCCTATGGAAACGCTCTTTCTTCGATGAACGCTCGACCAGCTCGCAAAGGAGAACGCGCCCTTACCCGCGAGAGACGAGTTGAGGCAGGCAGCGTCTTCTAGCGAGCTTAAAAACAAGCTTCAAAGTGATGAACCAACTTGATGGATGATAAGGGCTGCGGGCAAACAGCGGAAACAGGCTCGGCGCGGTCCGTAAGATTAGATTGCAGCTGTTGCAAAGCTTATGCAGCTGCTTGAAAGAGGGTTGACGTCATTCGAAACCCTTCCAGCCTAGTAACTGCTTCGGTTCATTTCTAGACTACCCCACTATGGGTAGACCACGGAAAGTAAAGACAGCAGAAGAAGAGCGTGAATATAAGGCTCGGCGGAAAGAACAAAATCGTCTCGCTCAACAGCGTCGTAGGCAAAACCCAGCAGCTCTCGCCGTCACCGTGAGGGTGGCGCAAAAAGCTTCGCTTTCCAACCACCTTCACAGGGTGGATTGGCGGGCAATTTTTTTTGCTTCGTAAGGGCTGTTAACTTCAAAGTGCGGCAAAGATTTCAGCAAAACATGCTTACTTCCTTCAGCCACTGCCCTTTTTAACCACAGCCCGAAAAGAAATTGTGCTCATTGCGCATCGTGGCCATGAAGACGTTAAGACAGTCACGGTTGTTCTGCTGACTGCAGTAGAAGACGTGTGCAGTGCCAGGTCTTTGCACACGGAGATGACCTTTGCCTTTACCCTAGGGGGTTGTTCTGACAAGCCGCAATTAGTCTTTGGCGAAACAGTTCACAGGGCAATGCGAGATGTTCCTGTGCAGTATAGGCGGCTGTACATTTGCGCAGTTCGTTGCTATCTTGTAAGATGAACGGACAAACTCATCCGAAAGTTCGACAATCCCTAAGCACATTTTTATGAAATGAGAACGTGAAAGTGTTTCTTTTGCTAGACTGCCGTTGCGGAGGGGCGCTGCACACTGGTGTTGCCGACTTTTGTTATAAAGAATGAGGCAATGTGGGAGGTCGGTTTGTGTTTATTTACATGAGTTGATGCCATCAAAGCGGTATGGACGCTTCACATGCCCTCTCCTATTTCGACGTCCAGGCGGTATATGCAGATGTGCCCGAGGCAGGTCTCAGGCATATCAAAGTAGTTGACTGCCGCTGTGTTGTGGGTGGTGTCATTAGATAGTCACCGGTGTCGTCACCCTCTTATCGTTCCGCTGACGGCGTACTTGGGCCGGTGAAGAAGACACTACCATGGCCTTGTGATCCGAGTAGTACGTGGAGACATACATCACGTCTCGCACAGTGTATGGGTCGCTGGTGAATGCGAGATCGTTGCACGTACACCTCGACGTCGTGATGGCCTCAGTGGGCGCCTTCAATTCGAGATTGAACTCGGCATGCATTGCAACGATGGGCTAGGCGGCGAGTTCGCGCGCAGAGTGTTGCTACGGCGACGCCACACAGCTGGGCGCGCGCTTTCGCCAACCGAGGAAGAAACCCGGCGACGCGGCCGCAAGCCGCTACGGATAGCTACAGCGGAACCGAGCGCGCGCCGACTGCCTCTGCAGCAAGTCTTGGCGCCGGCGTCACTTCCGGTGGGAGAGGTCACGTACTTTCCGGGCATGGCTTTTGCGGACGCTTTTTGCGGACGGCAGCTGGGCGCGCGCATTCGTCAACCTAGCCAAGAAACACTTTCGCGGTAAAACCTTCGTCTAGACGTTCACAAAACCTATAATCTGCTCTGTTAACACGTCATTAACGTTGATAGCTCGGCCGAAGTGGTCAAGCTGATTCGTGAGTGCCTTCAGAAGAGCTTCCATGAAACGAAGTTGCAGTGAGGCATTCTCACACGTCCTTTCCTCTAGGGTCTGGAAAGTGTTGTGACTGCAGTCCTCAGAGACAGTGGCGTGTGCGTGGGCCCAAAAATATTTCATAGTTTAATTTCGATGTTCTCAATGCCTACAGGCGTGCGAAGAATGCGGTAGGTAAGCTTTTTTTGATTATATGGTAGAAGAAGCAAGTTAGCACTAAAGATGGAAATCTAGTGTACATAACTGCATTTTTACAGTGCACCTACTTCCATCATGTTTTTTTATATTTAAATGTCATTTTCAAGAGGTCCTGCAAGAGCTTTAGATTACTCCTCGGCTGACGTCACTTAAGGAGCTTAGTGAGTCACAAATATCCTTCCACAATATTTTTTTCAATTCATTAGGTATTAGCGGAGTTGGTATTAGCGGCGTCAAGGTGAGAGGGGCTCCCGAGCGCATTCACTCTTCGTTCATCCCGACCAAAACGCTGAAGGCTATAGAATGGGAGAGGGAGGGCGCAATAGGAAGAAGCTACGCCAGTGCGTGTCATGATCTTGAAGATCTTTGCGCTCGATGTTTGACGGCTCCTAATGCGCCAACAAGGCTTTTTCGATGAGCACCCCTTTCCTGCTGTTTATTTTATCTGCTCTGGAACTGTTGTTTGGTAAAGTACTAGTTCAAGCTGGACAGTGCTTTCGTTAAAGTTCGCGCTAAAGTACCCCAGTGAACAAATGGCATGGTTCATAATGTACGTTATACTATGATGACACCACGAAGGTTTGTTGGATACTGAACAACCAGGTATTTGTCTTTTGACAGACCCTGATAAACATTCAGTGAACGGGGGCTGGGGGAAGTGATGCTAACCAAGATACATTGAAAGCACATTAATTCAAAAGTAGATAACTATTTCATGCTATAGCAGACATCTGCAGGAACTGGAACGCTTGTACTTACATCACAAGAGCTTCAAAAGCCGCGCCTTCGATGCATATCAGGGATATTAGAATGCTTCGAACTTTAAACTACGATTTCTGAAAACACTGTTTTTGTTTCTGCAAGCAACCTTATCTCTGAAACGGATGGATCACACAGTGCTTCATTCATTGCAGAGAAAATGAAGGGAAATGCTTTGCAGGGTGGGCAATGCAGTGAGAAAAATCGACCTTCTTTTTTTAGAGGCCCGCAATTGCACTCGCGGAATTTCTTTTTGAGAATGTAATAGCTTCGCAGGTAGCGTGGTAGACAGCTTTTACTTTGTCAACAATTTATTCATTCACTTTTCTACCATTATTGCGAGAACAATGTTAATCCGTAGCCGTGGCTAATGTTCGGTTTAAATAAGTCATCCAGAACACTTCGGACAAGGTGACCTAGAGAAGACTGCTACCGCGACCACCTGTGGATACGACTCTACATTGTTTCACTCCCGTACGCCAGTACTCAATCAGATGCTGACGTCGACTGAATACGCGTTATACAGATACTCGCAGTGAATTCGTCGCAGATGCGTACTATTCATGTGGATTGTTGGTCACTATGGGCTAAATTCCAAACTATCATCTGCATCATCATCCTAAGACGAAGCTGCGTGGCTTTGCATTGGCTTATTACTACTTTATGTGTCACGGCATGAGAATAGGATTGTCAAAGACCACCTTATCCAAACCGCAGTAGGATGTGCTCCCATTGATGAGAGGACGAGGCTATACTTTCGCTTTTCAACCTATTATTGCGACTGCGTGAAAGATGGTATGTATGACCTTAGGCTTGCTAAGCAAGGATGCGAGGAAAAATGCTGCAACGTCTAAGGTTCAAATAGTCCCCAAAAATACTGGATATGGAGTACGCAACGAATTACTTGCACACATAAACCGTTCTTTCTTGTGCTCGTTTTCGTACCTTAAAAACTATTGCCAGGCATGAACCTGCTATTTACCACATAGTTAAGGTCGCGTGTTGGCATTGTTGTTATGAACGCACCACCGCTTTATCACTGCGGCATTCTTCATAACGCAGATTTTGGTGCACCAAACAGGCCTCAGAGGATTTGTTATATCGGGTGCACTGAGGGATAACATTCTTTGCTCAGTGCATACAGCAATGTCCCGAATCTGCGCGACGAAGAGTTGCAAGCCGCCGCCTCAAACTCGCGCTGCGACTCGATCGTGTCCTTCGAAGAAGCCTGTTTCTTCCTCTATCACAGCCCGCAAGAAAGCGCTGTTTGAGGGAACCTATCTTAGAGTTGTCGCGTCGCCGATTCTGTGGCCAATGATATTCCCCCCCCCCCCTCGCCACCTCACACGGTGGTGATGGCAAGGCGCTCGCGTCGATGAAGCAGAAGCCGCGTCGTGCCGCTGACATGCACAACGTAGAATAGTTAGAAATACCCTTGTTAGCCGTATCGATATTGCCACACGGTACGCTCATTTCGCGAACTTGCTTTGCCTTCTGCTGTTTCACTCTTTCTTCTTCTTTTTTGTGGACAAGGCCATTGTAACTAATTGCACTTGTATCCGCAGAAAAACAAGCCTGCTAAAATTTCCCCCTCAGTGAAGGTAGGATTCAGTACATAGACGTAATATAAGGCATTCATGATGTGGAAGGCACAACGCATACGTTACCATTACAGTAGGGCGGCAGCGTCATGGCTTGCTAAGCGCAGGCAAAAGCTGCATTATACAGACCAACCAAAGCAGCACCTTATCGTGCTGTCCTTTTACGTCGTTTAGACGACCAAAATGTTGTCGATCGGGTCTTATATATTCAACATCCGCGCCTGTCGTGCGTGAACGCTAATTAAAAGGAAACTTCGGCGAAAGCTGCCAAGACTCAATAAATCGACGGAAGCCCTTATCCTCGTCATCTAAATTGCTTGTTATTAGAAGGCCATTGAACTGCGAAGCCACTTGGGTCAATGCTTAGAAATGTCGAAAGGTTATCCCTAGAAAAATGCCCTACTTTCCCACGTTTCCACATATAAATAAAATAAAAGAAAAATATCATTTTCCATATATTTCACTAGTTAAAGACTTTAGTTTTAACCTCAGCTTCTGGTCTATCAATTTCCCGTATCGTAAGTGTCAGTTTTTTTGTCTAGAAGAAGATGGTTTTAGAGAAATTGAACCAACATAATCGTGTCCCTATTTCCAGCTGTAATTTAATGCCTAGGCAGTCTATGACACATAGGCCAAGTACTCAGCTAATTGTCCCTTCGTTCCCAATATTTAAATCACAATTGCAATGCATTTAAATACCGACTCCGTCGAAAAACTTGTATAAAGTGCCGCAGTCATCGAAGCCTTCAGTTCTGGTAATAGTTAGGACCACACAATAATTTCGAAAATGAACTAAATGTACCCAAGGAAACTTGTCCGACCATCGCCTTTTGGCCAATGTTCGTCCTCGCTCGGCTACAGGTTGCGTGCCGACTTAGTTACGGCTAGGAGCTCGGTTAGTACACGGGTGGGCATAGGCTACCGACCTCACCTGAACGTGTGCCGCACTTTACCGGTGATAGCTTGGACACCGACGGCGGCACGAGGTCGCAAGACACTGTAGCGCCGAGCGCGCACTTTTCTGCTTGCCAGAGAGCTCGTTTGTGCGTCGGCCAAACGTTCTTGGCCAAAGGCGGTGGCGGACTGCCTTCTATTTCAACTTCACAGCCATTGGAGTATTGCCTGTTTCGTCTTGCCTGCCGGGGGCAAGGGCGCCCGCATGCGACCACGTTTTGGCTAGTGTACCAGCTTGTCTGCTCGAATTTTGTTGAGGAAACCTCCGTATACCCAGTGTAACATAGGTCACAGAGGTTACAATCATTGGTTCCTTAAACTAACGCTCAATAAGTGCTGATCCCGAACGACTCCGCCAAGGTATTGCAGCACTGAGCACTGCTTACCACGATTTAAAAAAAGTAGTGTGGGCGTGAAGCGCGCAAGAAAGAACACGCCCGGTATATAAGGCTATGAATGGTTCGACGCGAATTATTTTAGACACAGGCAGCCTCCTACATTTGGATATCTGTAGTGACCCTCTCCCTCCTCCCTGTAAATACGCCCGTCGTCTTTGTTTTCGCAACTCCAGGATGTAAGTGATGACGAGTTGTAGAAGCGAACAATACACCACCGCCTTTGAACAGCAGCTGAATGGTTCGTATAAGACGAAATGTCATGCACAGGTAGAATTTACACTATGATGAAGTTTCGCACTGGTAAAAAACACCACCGTAATCGCATTTTGCATTATCTTTATACTGTGGCAACCCCTCAAATCGATCACAAACATGTAGCGAATAAGAATCACAAGGCACAGTAACCGAATAGGACAGGGGTCTAAAACGACAATAAGCAGTTGGCTTCATCCCCAGCGTCGCTCATAATGCGCGCGGTTTCACCGAGACACGGCGAGCAGCAAAGGAAACCGCGCGTTCTTTTTTTCTGTTTTTTCGCAGCTGTCCCACTGCACACCCGGCCACACTGCATCGAACCACAAGTCTTCTCGCCCTGGTCGCACTGATGCAAGGCTTCGCTCCCTGTCATTTCCGGTCCTATTGCGCCTGAAATTTTTTAAATGCGAACAATTTCTTAGCGAAATTCGGTGACTTTGAACTTTATCTATCTATCTATCTATCTATCTATCTATCTATCTATCTATCTATCTATCTATCTATCTATCTATCTATCTATCTATCTATCTATCTATCCGCCTACGACATTGTGCTCAGCTGGCCGTTTCTTTAATTGCATGTATAGCAAAATTGGTATCCCACAACGTGACTGCATGAAGAACATAAATGACAGTTTAACCTAATTAATATGAAAGTCGTGACATGCATGTCATGAGTGGCATGATTTACATGTCACGGTCTTAGTGCTCTCCTGGCCGTTTCGTTAATGGGAAGTATACAAAAAATGGTATGCTGAAGCATAACTGCATGATGAACATAAATGGCAGGTCATAACATGAAAATCATGACGTGCATATCATGAGCAATATGATTTACGTCCCACAATCTTGGCGCTCTTGCGACCGTTTAGTTAACTTGGTATATACCGAAACCGGTATGGCGAGACAACAATATCTGCAGACCCTGGGTGAGACGTTCTAAGAACATGAAAATCGTGACATGCATGTCATCGGCGTCATGATTTATATGCCACGCTTGGGTTAATGGTATGTATTCCAAAATTGCTATGGCACAACAGCACTGCATGACAGACATAAATGACAGGTGATAACACAAAAATCAGGAAATGCGCGTCATGAGCGGCATGGTTTACATGCCACAGTCTTGGTACTCTTGCTGCCGTTTCATTATCTTGATATGTACTAAAGTCGGTATAGCGGGACAACCATGCCAATCCTTTTTACGTTCCTGATGCATGCTTCGAATATCCGTGGTTCCCACTGTACGTGGGATGTGCCGATTTCTTTAGCTTTGTGTGTGCGTAGGCATGTGGGCGTGCTTGTGGGTGTGTTTTGTGTGGACGTGTGCATGTCTTTCGGAAAGCTGTCTTCTAAGTGCTCCTGGCAAGAAGTTCCAAGCGCGGCGCACACACTGGAACGTTCACTGCGGTACAAGGTGGCTGTGGAGAGGAAAGAAAAGGCTGACTCTACAACACGTGAAAAAATTACAGCACATCCATGGAGTGAATGATGATGAGTGGCCGAAGCTCGGCAGGTTCACCGTAGATCGTGCCGAGTTCCGGACTAATTAATTAATTAACGCGCACGCTACGAATCCTTATGGTTCAACTATGCACAAGTCGAATCTCCCACCGGCACTTCATTGCAAGTCAAGATCCAGTATATATATATATATATATATATATATATATATATATATATATATATATATGGAAAGGGGGTGAAGCTCTGATGGATCCGGTATAACAAAGACGTAATGCCGGTGACACACGGTAGAAAAACGACTTTATTTCTAACGTTTCGGCCAGGGGCTGGCCTTCGTCAGAGTGATGCGCTACAAGCAATGTAACCTTGCTTGTAGGTTACATTGCTTGTAGCGCATCACTCTGACGAAGGCCAGCCCCTGGCCGAAACGTTAGAAATAAAGTCGTTTTTCTACCGTGTGTCACCGGCATTACGTCTATATATATATATATATATATATATATATATATATATATATATATATATAGGTGGCCGGTGAACGGTTCTCCAACGCGAGCAGTCGGTATTTCTCAATCAAGAAACTCGCTAGGAGACGCTGCCTGCACCAACGTTGTCCCACGCGGGTGAGGGCGCGTTCTCCTTCTTTGCGAGCTGGTAGAGCCTTCATCTAAGAAAGAGCGTTTCCATAGTCAACGCGCGCCTTTCTCTCTCTCTCTCTCTGTCTCTCTCTTTCTCTCACAAGACAGCAGATGGAAGAGTGAGAGAGGCACGCGCCGGGAGGCACGCGCCGAGAGCGAGCGCGTGCCTCCCGGCACGCCGGTTACGTCTGACGCCTGACGCAGGACCAGGTTAGACTAAGAGGAACTTCGCCCCTAAAAAGAAGGCTCGAAAGCACGCCATAGGGGGGGGGGGGGGGTCTGCCAGAATCTGGACGTTGACATAGCACAATATTCCGATTTGCAGCATTTCGCCTCCATCGAACGTTTATACTTCAGGCATTCGCTTGGCATGCCGTCCGACTTAAGGATCCCCACAGCTTTCCTAGGTAAATGGATGTGCCCCGTCGTATTTATTCTTCCGCGCGTATTTTTATAAGCAAGCCTGTATCCGACACTGTCTTTGTGGCGCGTATCAGTTACATTCATGCGTGGTAATGGGTAAATGTAAGGGGAGCATCGCCAGTGCCACGTAGCCGAATTTAAGCCATAAGAGCCGGCCCAACGCGTGATAACCTCGTAAGAATGCGCGTGCGTTGTAATGCGGCGATATGATGGCAGCGCAGACGCACAAATTTACTTAGGCTCTCAGAGGCCATTTGACACGACTTAATTACCACAAAAAATCGCAAGGACCAACTATCTGCTTAAGGCTGTCCGTGTGGATTCGCTTCTTCCGCTCACGCATGTCTTCGGGCTCCTTTTTTTGCTTAATCTTATGCCTATGCACAACCACTTAGAATAAACGAACATCAACTAATTTCCTCTGTTGACATTATTATTTTGAAAGTCATTGTGCATTTGCTTGACAGTAAGTGACTATTAAACAAAAAAGAATACGCAATTTTTCTTAAATTTCATGCCGTTTTACTTGGACACGGGCAGGTCAGCGTGTGTTGTTTGTAGTCTTCTGTGAATGTTGTTGAGCGGTATTTGGAAAACTTGTTCTTAAATAAATGCAGAATATTCTTCTCTTTTCACTCTGGTACATTTAAAGGCGCTGTGCGTTCTAGCTTAAGCGGAAATTCAGAGGTAGCATAGCTGTTCCCACATTTGTCTCCTGTTCTCAAAGCACTGAAAACGTTTCGAAAATTGCAAAAACCGCTTATGCATCATTCTTGAAAAGTTATGAGCATGGTGAATTTTCTCGCTGCTTTCTCTCATGCAGGTACTTGCAAAAAATAAAAGCTAGATTTTTGCGCCAACGAGCAGCGCATTTTGGCGATACCAGGATGTCGCACAGCAAGAAAAAAAAAACGACTTCACTTCGGATTCTGATTCTAGCACGTTCCATTTCGCTCTGGATAAATTACAGTTCGCATAAATAAGAATATTTGACGGTCCTTGAACCTGTTCTCAACACTGAACATGCTGATGAGCCATTTAGGCAAGTTAAAATTAATGCATTTTAGAGTTCTGGCTTCATTATGCTAACTAAAACGCTCGTGACAGTACTGCTCAAACGCCTACACAGCCTGCACTCATAATTTTCCGTGTTTTGATGTATGCATATATATATATTCTTTCTATCATGATATGTGGGGAAATAATGAGACAACTGTAAGCTTTACAAGGAGGCGCGAGAAATTCGCAGTTGGCAGATTGGAAACAGACATCGATGTATTTATATAAGCAAATTTCAGTCTATATATCTACAGCAGGCATGCTCAAAAATGAGACCGTGAATAAGTCGGCAAAGAAGTAGAAGCGCTGCGTACACATAAATACTTGAACAATTGCTTGGTAGGAAAAATTATTGCGATCTCCTGCCCACTCTACGTCCACAGCTAGACGTCCAATTTGCCATGTCGTACTCGAGATGGTTCTATTTTATGCCTGCGCCCACTTCCTTATTTTATCAACGATTACAAACAGGTAAGGCGGAATGTACTAACAGAGTACAATAACTAATTCGTAATCAAAGTCCCATTTCAGCATAATAAGTCGGGATAGACACCAATACTTGGAAATGAGTGTCAAATTTGCAATCGTGAACAGTCGAGATTGTCGCTATACTTCCTCTAGGCCTGCAAAGCTCATCCCAAAGGAAATATGGCGCTAGTGCTCAGAGCGTGGCAGAGAAGACTCGCTCTTTTCCAGTCGTTTCACGGCTAGCTCAGGGAAGAAACTTGATATCCGCTTCGGCACGGTGAGCGCGGTGCGCATTCATCATGGTGTGCGTCTAAGAGGATGTGCCTCTCCTCTAACTCCTTGGTTTCAGCGGCTGCGTTTGTTTACCTTCATTGACCCTTTCGAGCAAGAGAGCCCGTACTGTGCTGCCACACGTGCAAACGATTCGCATACTGCGCTGATCTTTGGACGCAGAGTCGACACCGTGATTTTTTGGCGGCGGCTTGCCTCTTAGACGCAGAACTCGGTTGTTCGAAGGAATGGCCTCCGGCTGGCGAAAGCAAAGAGGGCGCTTGTCCTTCTCAAGCCCCACCAGCATCAACAGCTATATACAGGAGCACTATTATCATTGCAGAGTTATCTTTTGCTTATCTTGTCATTCATTGAATATGCTTTCGTAGCTGCGCAAAAAGTGATTGTCATGTGCCTTTATCTTGTCGGGTAGATGTGCCGCTGCCATCTTTTTTTCGTATGTTGACCATGTGTTTACATTATGTTCGTTTACATGTACTATCGTTGCAGTGTCCGTTCGGAGCAGCTTCCCGGAGGCATCGGCTACTGTATGCAAGGTCGGGAAAACGTGGGTCATTGGTGCAAGTTACAAGGACACTTGGCCGCAACAGAAGGCGTCGAATGATGAAAACCCATTCCTTTTCATTGGTGTTGTTCAAAAGTAAAGTTATTTTTGAAAATTAATAATTGTCTCCGCTTGTTTTTAACTGGTCGATGACGCTGAACGTGCTTCATAGAGCAGCAGCAGCAGCTGCATTTACTAATGTTACGGCGGCGATGTGTCCAGCAAGTAGAAGTGGGCTCGGTTACTTATTTTTCACAGCGCAAATGAAGTTGTTTGTTTTAAGAAGATTTGACTTGTTTTCCTTCTTATCATTCGAAGCATTATTAAGTGAAATCTTTTTCTAGTTCCTATGTTTCGCTTGAAGCACTGTGTGAACATGAGTTGAAGCAGATGAGCTATTGCTTATTTCATTAAATAGCTCAAAATAACATAGGTTAGCATGGACTTAATTCACCTTAATCCCAGAAGTGCTGGGGCCGTGCTTTTGGCATCGTTGGCAAGTGCTCGGTACGCGCGTGTGGGCCGAGGGTGGCATTTACCAGGAGAGCACGAAACCATGACGTCGGCTCGAAACCGTAGGCCGACCAGTTGCCGATGGTCGGCAAACAGCCCGGCCACTCGCAAACAACGAGCCGGCTAGTTTTTTGAATGGCCAGGGACGTCGGCCCTGCTTACTGCCGAGCTCATTTTGTCGTTCAAGTCGGATCATGGCTGTAATTTTTAGAAGGCGAAGTTTTCAATAATCAACTGTTTCACTATTCGGCGTCCTCCGTAACTACTTAGGACCACTTATAGGGCCCCTAAACCACCCCTCAATATTTTTAACATTTCACGCAAGGAAGCGCATCGACATGAGAGCGCCGTCACGATCATCGATGCCAAGCGTGGAAGCACTACGTGCCATGGTAGATCCACAAAATGAAGAAAACGACACCTTTCACCTCCTTGGGAAATTACTGTGCTCCCCAGCTAGCCCTGACGTCTAAGCTGGAATCCTTCATGATGTCACAACTGTCTGGTGCTGTTAGTGGTGGGACGACTCCCGGCGAGGCCTAAAGGAAATTACGCCTGCTCCTCCTCTTGGTCGCGTTGCTCGCCGTGCCAATGGAGGCAGCCAGGGGGGGGGGGGGGGCAAAGAAAGGAAACGCCGACGGAAGGGTCACACTTTGAGGCTCTTCAAGACAGCTGGTCACCACACGGTTCCATTTTACTGGCAAGGGCATTAGCTGCACCGATCGCAGGACAAGCCGGCATAAAGCAATAGAGCTCATTAGCGAAAGCCTGTCATATGACGTTTGTAGGAGCACTCGGCGAGGAAAAGACGGCACCAGGCAGATGGCGCATAGAGAAAGACCAGTTTTCGACCATGAAAGCCGTGTAGCTCCGGTATTACTTCACCGTCTCGAAAAATTCTTGCGGCTGCGTGTTCGTTTCCTACTCGTGTACACCTGCAACACAAACTGAATTTCGAGCTCTGGCTGATTTAGGGGCACTTTAGTGTCAGCGAGACTATGAAGGTAGTGGAAGCTTCGTGTTGGCCATGGCGATGGTTTCGTCCGCTGTTCGGCCTTCTAGCTCCTTGTGTTTTTAAGCGAAAGCGACGTCGGCCGCCATCAAGTTATCTGTGATGTTCCTCTCGGAGGCACACTCAGTCCTGCGCTGTTTTAATATATTCCTTGTTGGACTCGCTGATATTGTACCAGAGGCTGCCAGATTGAGCCTATGTGCTCACGACATCTACAGGCGGTTTCTGCTGTTTCGCACCCACAACTTCGTGGAAGATTGCAACGTGAACTGTCGGCCACTTCGAAATATTGGCAACAGCCTGGCCTAGAATTGGCGACAGCGAGGTGTGCGCCCATTCCGCTCATATGCAAAGCGACGCAACGCTGAGATTACCATCGACCGGCAGAGCTATACTATACTTAACGCCTCACAGATTGCTGAGAGTGATTATTGACCGCAACTTGGTCCTAGTTAAGCATGAGTCGTTGTTGAAATCGAAATTGAGCGCCCTTGTACAAGTACTTAGGTGTAGGCATGAAATGAGGCACGTCCGGGGAATCCTTTCCCGAGCTGTAGAACCACTTTTCATGGAATACTTACGATGCAGTTTGCGGATAATGACGAGCATTCACCCTACCTGCCTACGTGCACTGGAGAGCCTAGGTGCTCAAGAAGTGAGATTATGTCTGGGCGTTGAATGCTGCGATTTGACAAAGGGCGCTTCATCGGTCATCAGGCGAGCCTGTAGGGGTATACGTTGGAAAACTGATAGGCGAGGAACACTCGCCGTCTATTGACAATTCGCGTTTTGTGCCCATACAGCACATTCTCCAAGACCTTTTTGCATCAGGAGAGCGTCATTCCACCAGGATATACTTCAGCCGTAGCAAGTGACGTACTAGCGTGAACATATTCAAGACCCGAGCTAAAATAATGTAATCCCAAGTCAGACAAAAACTCATATACGCTCATCAGGACTTGAGAAACTTGCTTGATCTCATTAAGCAGAGGAAGATCATGCTTCCAAGCACGCATTGACTGATAGGTCGGTGTAAGCAAATTCTTCAGCTGCGACATTCGTATTAGTACATTTGAAGATAAGGAAGCGCTTCTACTTCGACTACCAAACATAGTCATCGGCCGCAGATAAAGCAGCCATGCGGAAGGTAATATGGTATATAGTGGTGGAGCCACCTCAAACTCCGGCTATACTTTGCGATTGCAAGCCAGCACTTTGAGTGCACGGATGTGTCCTGAACGCGGAATTTACAACATTCGCGCTCGAGAAGTGATGGACTCACACGATATCAGCCTCAGACTTGGCAAACGCCAAGGTTTCGGTGAATTCCGGAGCCCTGTGCCTTGCCTCGTTATGAGCTCGCCGGCACTTAGGCAAAGATGACCCACACTAACGCCTCCCCGGTGTCCATCCCATTGTCGTAGCTGGACGTGCAAAAATGTGCGCGAACTTGCCGCAGCATTTTTGGCTTCGCCACGTGATCGTCACTGCCGCCTTCCCAAGCTGAACCAAATAGTGCAAATACGTATACCGTCCACAACAGACTTTTCTCGAGGCTGTAGTTATGTTTGGGGTTAACTGAGAGATATCTGCGTATTATCAGCCGTGCGCACACTCCGAATTGCCACGAATGCGGAACTCCTGAGACGATAGAAACACTTTTGCATCTTCCTGTGATTTGATTTATGGAGACAATGGCTCAAAGGAATTAGAAGATTGTTTTTCAACCATTGGCAGCGAAGACCTGACTGGGGCCTTCGCTCGGGCCACATCACCAGTCCGATAGTCTCGAGGCTCTGAGCAAATTCTTCCATGAGCGCGGACTGACAAAATGCTGTGCACTCCCCTGGGTTATGCAAGAGCTCGGCCCACATCTTATCCTTCCTTTCATAACAAATTTCTTTCTGCCTCTCGACGGGGCGCGAGCGCCCAACTGCACGTACAAATAATGTTAGTTCCAATCGAATATATTTTCCTCCCTACTTACACGCTCACTACGCTGTATATTTCATTAATAGTATATTACTGTATGTCTTATCCGGTAAGTCAACTTGACGTCAAGCAGCCGCGGAAAGTAGTCGAGCACATATGGCGGAAACATCTGGCGACAGAGTACCTCACGAATTGCAGCGAAGTGAGAGCCCTACCCATTATGCTTCTCAGCAAGCCTTGGCCTGCCTAAACGAGTGTAACGTTTCTCGGCTTGTACGGTTTGGTCATGGTCGACCGCGGCGCAGATTTCATGTAATGCACATTTAAACATCTATCAAACGACCGCCGGATACTTCCCGTAGTAGCCACCTCTCCGCCTCCGCAAACAAGCGGCGTGGTGGAGCGTACAACCACACTATAAAGTATATCTCATCGTAGTGCGTTAGCCTAGCCCATAACAATTGGGATGAATTATTCGCCGCCACAGCGTTCACGCTGAGAGCGTTTTTGAATCCCCATTGCATTCGCTACATTGAGATTGCCATAGCAACTCATCTATGGAAGTATGCCGGAACCCCCGGAAGAAAGCTCATCGGCTGTGACGCAACACTGAAGCCCCGTTGTGCTGGCGCTAACACCTGGGAACCGCTGCGGAAGGCTCGCTCCCGGACTCGGTGGCCATAGCACACCACCAGGCGAAACTCCAACCCCCTACGTGTCTGCTTTGTTTGAATGGGAAAACCTAGCTCTGGTTCGCCGTTTCCGGCGTATGCCGCGGCACTGCGGACGCTTCCTGCCTCGGTTCAGCGGTCTTTCATGTAGTGAAACTTCTGGATGCTGTTACCTTCCGCCTGGCAACAATTCCGGAACTTAGCGACAACAGACATACTCGTGCGTACCATGTCCATGCCAACCAGCTTGAACTTTACAGCCCCCGTGATTGTGACATCGACTTATATTCATATGGTACCTCAGACTCGAAGCGACAGGGGCAGGCGAATGTAGCAAACGAAAAACCACGCGTTAAAGGGCCCATGACAGCTATTTTTTTGTTTGAGAATTTTATGTTGTAATGAGTAGAACAGTGTCTTGTAATCACGGCATCGAGTGGCAAATTCTCCAGCGTGAAGTCTAATTAGTCACAGCATCGTTAATTTTGTTCAGTTTTAATGAAGCTTCGAAACGCGCGCCAAAAACTGCAAGAAACTAGCGGCGCGGGGCTAGCGCGGCGGCTGTCGGAAGTGAGCGCATGCACTGATCACTTGAGCTCAAGATTCGGTGACGTTGCGGTGAGCGTGAGCGCCAGACCAGCTCGCCACACTCGCTTTGCATCATAGCATGTGTACAATGTACGCTTGAGCGACCAACACGTAGAGGAAGCAGAAAATTACGGCTTTTGGCGTGGCCTCCGCGATCGGCTGCGAGAGCCGATCTTGGAGGCCACGCTCAGAGGCCATAGCTCGGCGCGCCCGTGTCTCTCTGTGACGTCACGATATCAACTTACAAAAGTGAAACGTCACAGATGGCCCACTAACTGCGTCACACTAGTGGCGATGTCGCGAGGTGCTGCAAGCTCGGATGAGCATTCCCGCGTAGTTTGAAACCATATTAAAATTACTTAGAGGCGACGTTCGCCGCTAATACTTGGTCAAGATTGCCTTCGTATACAGGAAAACCAATTAAAGCAAGCATCTCGCATTTGAAATTTTGCTGTCATGGGACCTTTAAGAAAGAACCGCTCACTGGAACATGAATACCAGGCGGTTGAGAGAAAAAGATATGTCTAGAATGACTTCCTTTCGTAACTCATAGGAACTCTCTGCAATGCCGTGCAATTGCTTTTATGTCACAGTATTTAGATATTTAATGAGATTCTAGTTACAAGGAACCACTGAAAATGAAAAAAGAAACAAAATCAATTTAACATTGACATATTCATTTGTACAAATAGTGCCGCTTTGGAAGGCTGAGACATTTAGATAAGCCCTTTGAGGTGAAATACGTTCTGCTACAAGATTGGCTTTCTGAAGTGCAAGGCAATTACGATCCTAATTGCCCTGTGCGTCAACTAAACATCTGGCGATTTATGTAGCCTACGCAGCATCTGCCGTGCGTGAGCATTCTCTATAATGAGGCTTCGGCAAAAAACGCGGATTCTCAGCGAACAGTCAACGAAAGTCCTCATTCTCGTTATGCAGAAGAATATCAAAGGACGCCCTTCATACGTCAAAGTTTAGTGTAATGAAAGATCATGAAACTCCCCCCTTTCCTATTTCAAGACATACAGCTTTACTTAGAAAGCCTAAGGATCCGTAGTTCTCGAATTATTATGTCTGGGGATTTTAACTTACCAGGCATCGACTGGTCGGAGCTTAGCGCTCAGCCTCGTGAGAAAACCTAGTGTGAACTACTCCTAGACATAGCTTTCAGCCATGATTTGCAACAGGTAGTTCATGAGTGCACGCGCGTAGTTGGGAAATCAGAGTCGATTTTAGATTTAGTGTTCCTAGACGGGCGAATTCAAGAATATGATGTATGGGTAGAAGCCGGTCTTTCGGATCATAAGTTAGTTTATTTAGAGATAGAGCATACCACCGTATGCCCAAAACATAATAGCGCAAGTACGCATGTCCTGTGTTTTGACAAAGCCGATGACACAAGCATTATCGTCCACCTTTCGTTACGTTTAGATAGCTTTGGTCAGATGAATGACGTCAATGCAAAGTGGACTGAATTTAAAGCCATCTTATTTCACTGTGTCTATAGGTTTGTGCCCATGTGTAAGAAGAAAAAAATAAACGGAAGCCATGGATAACACGAGAGATCATACATCTAAAACGGAAGATTAGCCGTGAAAGAAAGAAATCAAGAAAAGATCACGATAAAATTTCGGCACTAAGCATTGCATTGCGCACGAAGATGACTGCTGCTAAAAAAACTTTCTGTGATGTGACATTGACCAATTTTATGAAGGACTATCCACACCGATTTTGGCGCCATTTGTCACTAGACAACGAAGGTCCAGGGACATTGTGGTTAATGATGAACTTGTGTCGGACTACTCTCGTATTGAAACTTGCTTCAATAATTTTTTTCAATCCATCTTTACTGATAGTTCTGCAGAAAGTTTTTCACCCTTCGCGCTAGAATCCCCGTACGATTCTCCGATGCCTGATATAGAGTTATCATATGAATGCATTGTAGCACTTTTGCTTAATATTAAAGACAAGAAAGCTATAGGACCAGACGGTATACCAAGTGTTTTTCTGCGTCGCTATGCGGAATGGGTAGCCCGCTATCTGGAGATTATATTTAAGGCATCGCTAGCACAGAAACAGATTCCTGATGATTGGCTCGTTGCAAAAGTTGTCCCGGTACACAAATCTGGTGAAAGGCAAAACATTGGGAACTATCGGCCTATTTCATTGAAGTGTGTGTGTGCTGCAAGCTTCTTGAACCTATAATATCAAAATTAATCTATAGTTACCTTGAAGAAAAGAATGCTTTCTTTTCTAATCAACACGGTTTTCGACGAAACCTATCCACCGTCACACAACTGGTAGAAACAATTAATGACTTCTCAACTGCTCTAAATAACAGAAAACAGATAGACGCTATATGTTTAGTAAATTTATCCAAGGCTTTTGACCAGGTTGTGCATACAAAATTAATAAATAAGCTAGTGGACATGAATATAAATTATGAAGTTGTTGCATGGATCGGCACATACCTTACAGGTCGGACACAATACGTCGAAATAAACGGTGGCAAATCTAATTTCGTAATGGTAACCTCAGGCGTACCACTGGGATCCGTCTTAGGGCCCTTTCTTTTCGTTGTCTATGTAAACGACATTGCTCATGATATAGACGACGACATAACTATACGATTATTCGCAGATGATTGCCTAATGTATCGTGAAATTAATAACCATAATGATCAGGCGTCACTCAAGCGAGCTCTTATTACAGTGAAAGATTGGGCCGCTAAATGGGACATGGAAATTAATGAATCAAAATCAGTCATGCTCAGACTTCCCAACCCAAAAGAACACATTATAAAAGGTAATTATGAAATGAATTCCACCACTCTTACTGAAGCTGACTCGATAAAATACCTAGGCCTAACGAAATCAAAATACTTAAGTTGGAAACCACACGTAAACCAGACTTGTGCAGCCGCTAGAAAAAAGTTATGGTTTCTTCGCCGTAAACTAAAGTTAGCAACACCATCCATCAAGCTGCTTGCATATTTGACTTACGTAAGACCAACGTTAGAATATGCCAGCGCGGTGTGGGACCCGTTCCGATCGGGGTTGATAAATAGTGTTGAAAAGATTGAAAGAGAAGCCGCAAGGTTTATTTTATCACGGCACTGTCGAGATGACTCCGTTTCCGAAATGCTTCGGTTGCTTGAATTGCCAACGCTGGATTAACGCCGGGAGCTTGCAAGATTTAAATTTTTTTCTTGTTATCAAAAGGTCATCTTAATATTGAAACCAGAACATATCTTATTCCGAGGCAACCCAGCAATGTCAGATCGAGCAATCAATTTTTGTACACGGTTCCAAAATCCTATCTCGATGTGTACGCGTACTATTTTTTTCCCCGAGCGATAAAAGAGTGGAACGATTTGCCAGTATCTGCACTAAGTTCAACGACCATTGGAAGTTTTGAAGAACGCATTAAAAACCTGTTATAAAATTGATTATTGCTAGTGTTGTATGTACAGTCTCATGATGTTCGAAAGTACATGCTGTAGTTTCTCATATTGCATATTATAACACCATAAAAATGTCTGTATGCTTTTCTTTTCTTCTACAGCTTCGTATTGGTGTTTGAAATATGTATTATTTGCTGTTTTCTTTTCACTATATTGTACTTTATTTTTCTCCTTTGTAAATTCACTGTACCCACGCTGTTACGGCCAGGACGGTCAGCAGTATAGGGAAATAAATAAAATAAATAAATCATTGAACACGGAAGGAGGTATACACAATACTTACAAATGTCGAAAGGTTAGCCATAGATAATTGCTTTGCCCAACTGTTTTCACCAATTGAAGCAATCGTCTTTCCGTGAGCTTCTCGTTGAATTTTCCGGAGTCGTATACGCACGTCGATTTTTTTTTTATTTTAAAATGGGATTCCTTTTTACGCTTGAGTCAAGGATTAGTGTCACATCTTATGGCTAGGATTTCCTGCCGAGTCACGCTTTGGCAGCTGGTCCGAGTACTCGGTTAACGTCACATTCATTGTCAATAAGTAAATTACATTAAGTGTGGCATTATTTACGGGTCAGGTGAAGAACACCATGCAAGTTGAACTATATTTCAGGTACTTCGTGTTGGAAATATCCATGAGTGCCTAAAAAATCTACAATATATCTTGCATGTTCTCGCCTCTTTATTCTTTCGAAGGTGCTGCTTTGCACAGTGAAATGTTTAAATATTCAGCACACATCACGGCCTCGCCATGAGGTTTTAGTGGATGTGGCACTCGGCTGCCGACTGTACTGTGCGACGCGAGTGCCATGTAGACAGCGCCAAGTGGTCAAAAATTTTCGGTGAACTGCAACGCGGTGTCTCTCACGACCCTATGGTTGTTTTGGAACGTAAAGCCCAAAAATAATCACAAGATTTCATCACTGCTTAGCGCTTTGTCAGTGTCAACACTATCAAGCGAACGTCAATGGATCACCAATGTGCGTTGGGAGTGCCACTGTGTCCTGAAAAAGGCCAAATCAAACGCCTATATGGACGACGAATGGAAGAGAAAACAGAACTCCTATGTCGCCAGGTGCACACCGAACTTGCTCGCTACAATGCAGTATCGATAAAGAGCAATAAAAGAGCAGTGATGCTAGAATTTTGTGGACAAAAATAGCTCAAGGCAACGGCGCTGCTAATATTAAATGTACACGCGCGCCCCAGCTATAGAATAATACACAATGTTCCGTCTCCGAGATACCTTATTTGACTCATTTGTCTATAATATCATTTCATGTATAGTTCATCACGACTGTAGGCCGTGACTTTTACTACATTATATTTTTATTTTGGACATGTCGCGTTTGCCACTTTTTGTGACGCACATTAAAGCTCGGTGCAGACCTATCTCAATTCAGGAAATTATAAAATCGAATGTGTATTTAGCATTGCATTTGCTTCTTAAATGAAAAGCACAAATAATAAATGGCTGGAACGGGAACGAAAATCTGACGGCCGCAGCTGCACTCAAAGACAAATGAATAGAGCAGTCATATATTTATTTATTTATCTATTTGGGCATACTCTTGGCCCGGAGGCATTTACAGGGGTGGGGTACAAGGCAGAAAATAAGAAAAAAATAACATAATGTACATTACACACGATGCAAGCAAATTATACACCAAATACTGTCTTATACATTCATAAAGCACGAGAGAACTAGCAACAGTACAAATACAACAACAATATGCAGTGCCAATGAACAAAGCTTTAGTATCTAACATAATGTACAAAATTTCGCTTAGAACATGATTTGCTTCAGCTTGTTTTCAAATTATCTTAGGACATCAATTTGAATAATGGTGGTTGGTAGTGTGTTTCATTCACTTATTGTTCTGGGGAAAATGAATCGGCGTATGTATTAATGTGTAGTTGAGATATTAGAAAATTACGTTCATGTGTACCTCTTGAGGTTCTGCTTGTTGTGGTGCTAAGTAGTGAGTAGTACCAAATGCCAAGTAATTCTTAGCGAACTTCTGCGACTTTGAGCGTATCTATCTATCTATCTATCTATCTATCTATCTATCTATCTATCTATCTATCTATCTATCTATCTATCTATCTATCTATCTATCTATCTATCTATCTAGCCGGCTACGATTTCGTGCTCTCCTGGCCGTTTCGCTAATTGGATATTTACGAAAATTGGTATGCCTGAACATGACTGCATGACGAACATAAATGACAGGTCTGAAAATCATGACATGCATGTCATGAGTGGCATAATTTACATGCCACAGTCTTGGTGCCCTCTTCGCCGTTTCGTTAATGGGATGTATACAAAAATTGGTATGCCATAATATGACTGCATGGCGAATATAAATGCTAGGTCACAACATGAAAATCATGACACACATGTCATGAGCGACATACTTTACCTGCCACAGTCTTGGTGCTCTCCTGGCCGTTTCGTTAATGGGATGTATACGAAAATTTATATGCCACTACATGACTGCATGACGAACATAAATGACAGGACATAACATGAAAATCATGAAATGCATGTCGTGAGTGGCATGATTTACATGCCTCGGTCCTGGCGCTATACTGCCGTTTCGTTAATGGGATGCATACGAAAACTGGTATGGCACAAGACTGCATGGCGATCATAAATGACACGTGACAACATGAAAATCATGACATGCATGTCGTGAGCGGCATGATTTACATGCCACGGTCCTGGCACTATACTGCCGTTTCGTTAATGGAATGCATACGAAAATTGGTATGGCACAAGACTGCATGGCGATCATAAATGAAACGTGATAACATGAAAATCATGACATGCATGTCGTGAGCGGCATGATTTACATGCCACGGTCCTGGCGCTATACTGCCGTTTTGTTAATGGGATGCATACGAAAATTGGTATGGCACAAGACTGCATGACGATCATAAATGACACGTGATAACATAAAAATGGTGACATGAATATCATGAGAGACATGATTTGCATGCCACGCGTTTCGTTAATGGGATGTATACCAAGATTTCTATGGCACAACATGACTGCATGACGAACGGAAATGACAGGTCATAACATTAGAATCATGACATGCTTGTCATGAGCAGCATGTTTTACATGCCACAGTCATGGTGCTCTTGCGGCCGTTTCGTTAACTTGATATGTACGAAACTCGGTACATATGACGCGAGACAACATTGCAAATCCATTTTACGTTCCTGATGCGTGCTTCGCATTTCCTTGACTCCGACTGAACGTGGGATCTGCCAATTTTTTACGTTAAAATGGCGTTTCCAAAGCAAGAAAAGAAACTTAAGTCTTGGTACATAGCGTCGTTCGGCTAAGGAGGCTAATTTAAGTAATTGTAATATTTCTGTGACAGAATCAGTTTGCGAGTACCGAGACAAAATAAATCGAGCACGTCTTCGCTGGACACTTCCAGTCGTGTTGATGAATCTTGTTCCATGAGGATCCCACGCAATACTGGCATGTTCGAGTGTCGATCTTACGAGAAATAGGCAGGTAGTTAACTTAGCGTCTTTCGAAGCAAGCTTGAGCTTCCTACGCAAAAACCAGACTTTCATTTCTTCTGTCGAAGAAATGTTTTTTAGCGTATTCCTTCCAACTCAGGTTTTTTTAAATAGTTACACCTAAATATTTCAGGCTATCAACTGCGGCAAGTGTAAGAAAACCGAGGGTGTTGTTAAAAACAGCAACATGTTTTGTGGTGTCTGTGATACGAAATCAATCGTTTTACCTCTGTTAATTTTCATTTCTTTTAATTTCGCACAACTCATCAACCGCTTGTAGAGCACCATAGAGAATTTTCGAATCATCCTGCTTGTTTATTTCTTTTTAAAGTAGGCCATCATCCGCGAAAAGTCGCACCTTATGTCTGAATGAATACATTGCGCAATATCATTAATATAGACAAGAAACAAGACTGGACTCAACACATTCCCTTGTGGAACACCCGATGCGACGTCTAATAATTCTGACTCGGAGCCATTAATTTCTAGGTACTGGGGTCTGCCTGTTAGGTATGCACAAATCCACTGTGTTATATTATAGTTTATGCCAAGATGAACCAGCTTATCAATTTTCTCTGAATGAGGGACTCAGTCGAAGGCCTTAGACATGTCAAGAAAAATACAGTCAATTTGTCCTTTTTTTCTTCAAGGCCCTCGCAATATCATCAATTGTTCCTACCAACTGTGTCACTGTCGAAAGATTTCGCCTAAAACCATGCTGATTGATATATAAAAGTCTTCTGTCTTCCATGTAGGTGCATATTGATTTTGATATTATGTGCTCAAGAGGTTTACAGCATACTCAAGTTAATTAAGCGGTGCGGTAATTTTCAATGTTTTCCTGATCTCCAGATTTGAAAATTGAAACAACCTTGGCCGCTAACCAGTCATTTCGGAAGCCTTTTTGTTCAAGTGATGCTTTAAAAATGATGGTAAGATAGTATCCAGTGCATTCCGCATGCCTACGTAAAGAAGCATTTGGTATATCGTCAGGACCATTACATTTTTTTCATTAATATGTAGCAGGAGGGAGAAAACACCTTCGTACGTGATGTTTAGGTCCGGCTTTTCCGAGGAAGGATGAGCAGGCATATGTTTTTGCGATGCATCACCGCCCGACCGCGGGGAAAAAACAGATTGAAAAAAAATGTTATGATGTCATGCTATCGTTCTGTGATCGTGCAGAACCGAACCGTTCATGATGATAATGCTACGTAGGTTATTTCTGACCTGCTATAGGGACTCCAAAAACGGTGTGGGGATGTGACCGTGAAGTTAGACAAGGTTTCGGTGTGATACATCTCTTTGACTGTCTTAAGCTTAGTTCGTAACTGCTGTGATAACAGAGCTATGAGTTCGTGGTTTCTTTTTCTCTTCCGTCTTTGGCGGGAGTTCT
This sequence comes from Hyalomma asiaticum, assembly GCA_013339685.2. Classification (NCBI taxonomy): domain Eukaryota; kingdom Metazoa; phylum Arthropoda; class Arachnida; order Ixodida; family Ixodidae; genus Hyalomma; species Hyalomma asiaticum. The sequence continues at coordinate 43,111,912 of CM023490.1, forward strand.
GACTTTTTAGGTGAATTATTTTTCGGCTTACCAATGGATTCTGTTTCTTTTGTCTTTGTTTTCGCAACGGTGCAAATCTTCAGATGCAATACCAGACAATATCTTTAAACCGTAGCGACCAGTGATTGACGCCACCTTGCGCTCTGAAACTGTCCAATGTAAATGATAAGTATTCGATAATACTCGTGTCGCCGGCTCTCTCATATATATAGCAGTAAGAATGCGTTAACATGTAACACATGTTTAATGGCATTGCGATGGTAATATTCAGAAGAAACAGAAAAGGCAAAAAGTAGCACAGAGGGAAAGCAAAGAAGTGAAGCAGACGGAATGGCTCGAAAGATTGTTACCAAATGAGCAACCACCTAACCTTAAAATTTTAACTCTAATAATTCAATGTAATTTTAGTGGCTTCACTTTGAGTATGTTCAATTTCGTGCGGGAAGGAGATAGCAGTTTTTTTTACGACGCACCGTGCCGACACTGCCTGAAAACGTAATGAAACATGGAACCATATAATGATCCGTTAGATTCAATGCAGCGACTGAAGTTCTTGAAAGCCTCATTATATACAAGAAATGTTGTTTCAATTTCGAAGACTAAGTTATAATCGTTGAAACGGATAATACAGAGCACAGTAAGAGCGCAAAATAACTCGATTGGATGTGCGCTAGAAGGTGCGTTGTATATGTGTCGTGGGCCTGACCGCAGCGCACCAGTGGTTATCGTACTTGGGCGCTGATGCGAAGGTAGCGGGATTCAATGCTTGCCGCGGCTGCTGCACCTCGATAGATCGAAACCTTGAGGTCCCTGTGCTGTGCAATGTCAGTGCACGCTAACGAACCCCAGGTGGTGCAAATTTCTGGAGCCGTCCACAGAGGCGTCTCTCGGGATCATGTAGTCTTCGGACGTAAAACCCCATACGTCAGCATCGCGTGCATCCATGCAGTTTTCTTTTTTTTCCCCGTCTTTCAAACTTTAATGTTTGCTTCCGATTTTTCATCCCACACTGTACTACTGGAATAGTTATTATTATTATTATTATTATTATTATTATTATTATTATTATTATTATTATTATCATATCATCATCATCATCATCATTATCATTATCATTATTATTATTATTATTATTATTATTATTATTATTATTATTATTATTATTATTATTATTATTATTATTATTAGGCTGTAATGGCGCAAAGGCTACAATTACTAGAATAGTTCACATGGAAAAGAACAAAACGTCAAATATTGTCAGCTTCACTTTAGACGGCAGCATGTGTCGTAACCGACGCATTTTGCCACACGCTCTCGCTAATCTTGCCATATTACTCTGAGTGTGTGGATCCCGAAATTAATCTTTGCGAAAAACTGCACCTTAGGTCTCCATCTAATGATAACCTCTCTGTGTCGACAGGAAATATTATTACAATTTACATGCTTGGTGGTGTCATAAGGAATAGAAATTCGGATTTATTTGCATTAGCTGACGAAGAATCAATGCGCTTTTGTAGTTTAATGTACTTGCTTTAATAACACGAACGTGTTTTATGCGCGTTCCACCAACAAATTGCTGACCTCTTTCCACAACGGAAGCGGATGTCTTAAAACATGAACACACATGAATGAACATGAAGTACAACCCGTTCGTACCTGAACCTACATTTATCCGGGATGCGACGACAGGAGCTGGAAACTCTATCGATGCTCCATCGACACGTTGGAAGCAGAGAGGACAGACGTGCCTTACATATGACTACGCCGTGTTACAGCTCTCATGTAACTGCTGTGCGGATACTGCGAAGGTGTTTAGCAAGCAAAAATAATTCTTACATTAAAATCGGCTCACCTTCACTGCACATTTGGTTCGCAGGGTTGGTACGTCCATCTAGAAATGATGGAGTGCAGCAGACAGTCGTGCCAACGCTTCACCGCAGTTAGTGCTTCAGGCGGTCTGAGGGCGCCGATCGCGGCGGACATAAGGAGCATGGCTCCACGGCGTCATGCCGGCGCGTTGCTTGGGGAAAGTACAAGTATACGGCCGCTGCTAGAAATATCAACAAAAGGTAATAAGGAAAGCACTAATAAAAGCATTTCACGCGCAAATAGGGGTGCTCTAAATTCAAGCTCACTTACATGGCATTACGTGCTGTAATTAGATGAATCAAAAGTACAGTTTACATCTCCTGTTGCAGGCTCAAAAATTTTTACGATTGGCCTGAAATAGTGAACGCGGTGGCGTGATGGGGCCTCGTTCGCACTGCCTCTTCTTAACAAAATTATGTTTTCCTCGTACATTCCATGCTACTAGGGTCATATGAGTTAGCTAAGTTGTAGGTATATTTTTCGGAGGAATTTTACTCTGTGTAATTCCAATTTGTTCCCTACCGCATATGTGCCTTTGTGGACGTTACCTTGGTCAGATACTACGGCAAACTGCAGTACAGATAGGCGTGATTATTTCCGTCTTGGATGCCGACGCCGACACTGATAACGGCAGCGAATTTTGTGCGACGAAGCTCCTGAGAGCAATCGCGTTGGAAAAGTTGTGAAGCTATCGGTGTTTCTCAGAAAGCTTTTGACATTTTTAGTATACACGATTACGAATGACGTAAGAAGTTTGTTGAATTCATCCACTAACTCTTGTATAATAGTTGCTTTATTGACCATTTTCAAATCTACCTCATACAGTTTATCTCATTGAGGTAGGCGAAGTTGGTTTGTGTCCCGACATACGGCATCTCCGCTAGCTACCGCTCAAGAAAGAGCTATCAAAATTTATTTGTGGCATTATTAACATATTTAAACATTTGAATTATTTCTTAAGGTATTAAAGTCCCAACGTTCCCGATTCTTTATAACATTTTATAAAAGTTCTTAGAGTTTGTGGGGAATTAGGCTGCTTGCCTCCGCCGCCAATCATCATCAGAAAATACGCTAGCTCGTGGCACGTACCGCCGGCTTGGGGCGGAGCTCGTGGAGCGGATCTGGGCAGTCAGCGCTGGGCTTCCAGAGAGTAAACTACGTTGTTCTAATGGCTCGTGTGCCCATCTCGGGGAACCTCAGCTGGCCAGAGGCTCAGAAGCCACGGCCCTGAGCCCACAAGTTTTATACAAAGGATTCCAAATAATTAAATACAAAGCCCTCAACTGCAGGCGTGGGGGCGGTATATTTCCGCTTCTTTAATTTTTCCGACAAAGATCCTTCATAAACGTTTATTAACTGTGCACGTTTGGTCAATTGTGCGCTTGATCTTCATCTGTGTAGAGTTATAAACAGAACTGCACTTTTTATCAATTTCTCTGCAAAGGATTTTAGTAGTTTCTGATTCCTTGAATACGAAATTTCTAAGAAAGATGTGACCTCGAAGATGCACGATTGATTTAGAGAACGTGAACATGGCTCAGTGGTCCCCTATCTTACTTTCACAGCACCAGACTACACGCTACTGTGCGAGCCATTTGTGATAAACGATCAAGCAAGCTTTTCGAGTTGGTACATATTCTAGTGGGCGATGCAGTTATGTTTCTGCAGAAAAATCAATAATAATATGCAGTCTTTGCGACTACAGTGTGTTTACCAAATGTGTAACATTAAAGTACCATCTTGGACACCTTGAAAGTGATTTTTAAAACGCACCCGCCGCAAACAGGCCCATATTTAAAGTAAGTTTGGAAATCAGGCATTCAATAATTTCGCATCTGATCTATGCCATCTTCTCATGCTTATCACAGTGTCAAAGTGAAAATAACAATCGCCGGGAAGCCTTATCAACCCTTCGTCTTCATGGCTTTGCAGACTGCATTAGCATGAAACAAAGCTTGTTTAGCACATCGTGGGAAAAAAGTGCGGAGCGTGCAGTTCCACTAGCGTGAAACCTGGGCAGGTGCGAAGCATGCATAAATTAACGCAAATGGGCGAAGGGGTTGTCAGCGGATATGGCCGCCGCAGCAAAAGACGTATCACTTGCGTGTCCTCAGATGCCTCTACGTTTCCTTAGCAGAGCATGTCTCAACACCGTGGTCGTACTTTGCCCAAGAAACGCGCCTGCATGACAGCGCCACGCCGCAGACTTCGCTGCGATTTATAAGCGGAGACTGTCGCCGCGCCATAGCACGGCAATGTGCTTCGCTTATCGTTCCTAGATGGCGTAAGCGCCATTGCGAAACGAACGAAGCAACAGTGGTAGGTAGGTAATAATAATATAACAGCAATTTTGCTTGCGGAACAGTTTTGTTTCCGCCAGGTATCAGACGCAAATTGTGAAGTGGTATAGTGAAGACGTAAGGCGCGTTTGTTGCATGCATCACATATGTGTTCGTGGCGTTCCTTCGTCTCGCTTATCTGTATCACGATCGCTGTTTTTGTCCTGGCACTACAAAGCGCCGTTTTCCTACGATGCCTCTCCTTTTAAATCAGTTTTCGCAGTTCTTTTGCTCAAGAGGTTTACAGCATACTCAAGTTAATTAAGCGGTGCGGTAATTTTCAATGTTTTCCTGATCTCCAGATTTGAAAATTGAAACAACCTTGGCCGCTAACCAGTCATTTCGGAAGCCTTTTTGTTCAAGTGATGCTTTAAAATGATGGTAAGATAGTATCCAGTGCATTCCGCATGCCTACGTAAAGAAGCATTTGGTATATCGTCAGGACCATTACATTTTTTTCATTAATATGTAGCAGGAGGGAGAAAACACCTTCGTACGTGATGTTTAGGTCCGGCTTTTCCGAGGAAGGATGAGCAGGCATATGTTTTTGCGATGCATCACCGCCCGACCACGGGGAAAAAACAGATTGAAAAAAAATGTTATGATGTCATGCTATCGTTCTGTGATCGTGCAGAACCGAACCGTTCATGATGATAATGCTACGTAGGTTATTTCTGACCTGCTATAGGGACTCCAAAAACGGTGTGGGGATGTGACCGTGAAGTTAGACAAGGTTTCGGTGTGATACATCTCTTTGACTGTCTTAAGCTTAGTTCGTAACTGCTGTGATAACAGAGCTATGAGTTCGTGGTTTCTTTTTCTCTTCCGTCTTTGGCGGGAGTTCTGACTTTTTAGGTGAATTATTTTTCGGCTTACAATGGATTCTGTTTCTTTTGTCTTTGTTTTCGCAACGGTGCAAATCTTCAGATGCAATACCAGACAATATCTTTAAACCGTAGCGACCAGTGATTGACGCCACCTTGCGCTCTGAAACTGTCCAATGTAAATGATAAGTATTCGATAATACTCGTGTCGCCGGCTCTCTCATATATATAGCAGTAAGAATGCGTTAACATGTAACACATGTTTAATGGCATTGCGATGGTAATATTCAGAAGAAACAGAAAAGGCAAAAAGTAGCACAGAGGGAAAGCAAAGAAGTGAAGCAGACGGAATGGCTCGAAAGATTGTTACCAAATGAGCAACCACCTAACCTTAAAATTTTAACTCTAATAATTCAATGTAATTTTAGTGGCTTCACTTTGAGTATGTTCAATTTCGTGCGGGAAGGAGATAGCAGTTTTTTTTTACGACGCACCGTGCCGACACTGCCTGAAAACGTAATGAAACATGGAACCATATAATGATCCGTTAGATTCAATGCAGCGACTGAAGTTCTTGAAAGCCTCATTATATACAAGAAATGTTGTTTCAATTTCGAAGACTAAGTTATAATCGTTGAAACGGATAATACAGAGCACAGTAAGAGCGCAAAATAACTCGATTGGATGTGCGCTAGAAGGTGCGTTGTATATGTGTCGTGGGCCTGACCGCAGCGCACCAGTGGTTATCGTACTTGGGCGCTGATGCGAAGGTAGCGGGATTCAATGCTTGCCGCGGCTGCTGCACCTCGATAGATCGAAACCTTGAGGTCCCTGTGCTGTGCAATGTCAGTGCACGCTAACGAACCCCAGGTGGTGCAAATTTCTGGAGCCGTCCACAGAGGCGTCTCTCGGGATCATGTAGTCTTCGGACGTAAAACCCCATACGTCAGCATCGCGTGCATCCATGCAGTTTTCTTTTTTTTCCCCGTCTTTCAAACTTTAATGTTTGCTTCCGATTTTTCATCCCACACTGTACTACTGGAATAGTTATTATTATTATTATTATTATTATTATTATTATTATTATTATTATTATTATTATCATCATCATCATCATCATCATCATTATCATTATCATTATTATTATTATTATTATTATTATTATTATTATTATTATTATTATTATTATTATTATTATTATTATTAGGCTGTAATGGCGCAAAGGCTACAATTACTAGAATAGTTCACATGGAAAAGAACAAAACGTCAAATATTGTCAGCTTCACTTTAGACGGCAGCATGTGTCGTAACCGACGCATTTTGCCACACGCTCTCGCTAATCTTGCCATATTACTCTGAGTGTGTGGATCCCGAAATTAATCTTTGCGAAAAACTGCACCTTAGGTCTCCATCTAATGATAACCTCTCTGTGTCGACAGGAAATATTATTACAATTTACATGCTTGGTGGTGTCATAAGGAATAGAAATTCGGATTTATTTGCATTAGCTGACGAAGAATGAATGCGCTTTTGTAGTTTAATGTACTTGCTTTAATAACACGAACGTGTTTTATGCGCGTTCCACCAACAAATTACTGACATCCTTCCACAACGGAAGTGGATGTCTTAAAACATGAACACACATGAATAATCATGAAGTACAACCCGTTCGTACCTGAACCTACATTTATCCGGGATGCGACGACAGGAGCTGGAAGCTCTATCGATACTCCATCGACACGTTGGAAGCAGAGAAGACAGACGTGCCTTATATATGACTACGCCGTGTTACAGATCTCATGTAACTGCTGTGCGGATACTGCGAAGGTGTTTAGCAAAAAAATTACTCTTACATTAAAATCGGCTCACCTTCACTGCACATTTGGTTCGCAGGGTTGGTACGTCCATCTAGAAATGATGGAGTGCAGCAGACAGTCGTGCCAACGCTTCACCGCAGTTAGTGCTTCAGGCGGTCTGAGGGCGCCGATCGCGGCGGACATAAGGAGCATGGCTCCACGGCGTCATGCCGGCGCGTTGCTTGGGGAAAGTACAAGTATACGGCCGCTGCTAGAAATATCAACAAAAGGTAATAAGGAAAGCACTAATAAAAGCATTTCACGCGCAAATAGGGGTGCTCTAAATTCAAGCTCACTTACATGGCATTACGTGCTGTAATTAGATGAATCAAAAGTACAGTTTACATCTCCTGTTGCAGGCTCAAAAATTTTTACGATTGGCCTGAAATAGTGAACGCGGTGGCGTGATGGGGCCTCGTTCGCACTGCCTCTTCTTAACAAAATTATGTTTTCTCGTACATTCCATGCTACTAGGGTCATATGAGTTAGCTAAGTTGTAGGTATATTTTTCGGAGGAATTTTACTCTGTGTAATTCCAATTTGTTCCCTACCGCATATGTGCCTTTGTGGACGTTACCTTGGTCAGATACTACGGCAAACTGCAGTACAGATAGGCGTGATTATTTCCGTCTTGGATGCCGACGCCGACACTGATAACGGCAGCGAATTTTGTGCGACGAAGCTCCTGAGAGCAATCGCGTTGGAAAAGTTGTGAAGCTATCGGTGTTTCTCAGAAAGCTTTTGACATTTTTAGTATACACGATTACGAATGACGTAAGAAGTTTGTTGAATTCATCCACTAACTCTTGTATAATAGTTGCTTTATTGACCATTTTCAAATCTACCTCATACAGTTTATCTCATTGAGGTAGGCGAAGTTGGTTTGTGTCCCGACATACGGCATCTCCGCTAGCTACCGCTCAAGAAAGAGCTATCAAAATTTATTTGTGGCATTATTAACATATTTAAACATTTGAATTATTTCTTAAGGTATTAAAGTCCCAACGTTCCCGATTCTTTATAACATTTTATAAAAGTTCTTAGAGTTTGTGGGGAATTAGGCTGCTTGCCTCCGCCGCCAATCATCATCAGAAAATACGCTAGCTCGTGGCACGTACCGCCGGCTTGGGGCGGAGCTCGTGGAGCGGATCTGGGCAGTCAGCGCTGGGCTTCCAGAGAGTAAACTACGTTGTTCTAATGGCTCGTGTGCCCATCTCGGGGAACCTCAGCTGGCCAGAGGCTCAGAAGCCACGGCCCTGAGCCCACAAGTTTTATACAAAGGATTCCAAATAATTAAATACAAAGCCCTCAACTGCAGGCGTGGGGGCGGTATATTTCCGCTTCTTTAATTTTTTCCGACAAAGATCCTTCATAAACGTTTATTAACTGTGCACGTTTGGTCAATTGTGCGCTTGATCTTCATCTGTGTAGAGTTATAAACAGAACTGCACTTTTTATCAATTTCTCTGCAAAGGATTTTAGTAGTTTCTGATTCCTTGAATACGAAATTTCTAAGAAAGATGTGACCTCGAAGATGCACGATTGATTTAGAGAACGTGAACATGGCTCAGTGGTCCCCTATCTTACTTTCACAGCACCAGACTACACGCTACTGTGCGAGCCATTTGTGATAAACGAATCAAGCAAGCTTTTCGAGTTGGTACATATTCTAGTGGGCGATGCAGTTATGTTTCTGCAGAAAAATCAATAATAATATGCAGTCTTTGCGACTACAGTGTGTTTACCAAATGTGTAACATTAAAGTACCATCTTGGACACCTTGAAAGTGATTTTTAAAACGCACCCGCCGCAAACAGGCCCATATTTAAAGTAAGTTTGGAAATCAGGCATTCAATAATTTTCGCATCTGATCTATGCCATCTTCTCATGCTTATCACAGTGTCAAAGTGAAAATAACAATCGCCGGGAAGCCTTATCAACCCTTCGTCTTCATGGCTTTGCAGACTGCATTAGCATGAAACAAAGCTTGTTTAGCACATCGTGGGAAAAAAGTGCGGAGCGTGCAGTTCCACTAGCGTGAAACCTGGGCAGGTGCGAAGCATGCATAAATTAACGCAAATGGGCGAAGGGGTTGTCAGCGGATATGGCCGCCGCAGCAAAAGACGTATCACTTGCGTGTCCTCAGATGCCTCTACGTTTCCTTAGCAGAGCATGTCTCAACACCGTGGTCGTACTTTGCCCAAGAAACGCGCCTGCATGACAGCGCCACGCCGCAGACTTCGCTGCGATTTATAAGCGGAGACTGTCGCCGCGCCATAGCACGGCAATGTGCTTCGCTTATCGTTCCTAGATGGCGTAAGCGCCATTGCGAAACGAACGAAGCAACAGTGGTAGGTAGGTAATAATAATATAACAGCAATTTTGCTTGCGGAACAGTTTTGTTTCCGCCAGGTATCAGACGCAAATTGTGAAGTGGTATAGTGAAGACGTAAGGCGCGTTTGTTGCATGCATCACATATGTGTTCGTGGCGTTCCTTCGTCTCGCTTATCTGTATCACGATCGCTGTTTTTGTCCTGGCACTACAAAGCGCCGTTTTCCTACGATGCCTCTCCTTTTAAATCAGTTTTCGCAGTTCTTTTGTTCAAGAAGGTGACAGGATGTCACTTTTTCACATTAATAGTAGAAGCCTAAAAAACTAGGAGTTAAAAATACATGCGGTTTTGGGTCCTCTTTATCACAGGCTTGATATACTCGCATACGTGGAAACATTGCTCACAAGAGGAAGTGATGCTGTATGCTTTCCTGGGTAAAAATTTGCAGGAGTGTTTAGAGAAAACCATAGCGGTGGTGGCATTGCATTCTACTTGTTCGTCTATTCTGTTTTTCCTACGCATTGCAAATCAATCGCTTTGAAATTTTCTGGGACCCTGGTTGCTTGCACCTATCACCCTCTATCTAGAACAAACTTCACGTTTGTTCAGTTCATATGTGATCGTATTGAATATGCATGCGTCCTCAATATTCATGTTATTTTAATTGGAGATTTCAAAAGTGGTGTTTCGATAAATAGCTCCTCACGATATTTATTCCATGAGATCATTGACATGTATGACATGTATGAATGTCACCCTGTCACCAACAAGAATAACCATGGAGAGTTATATAATACTAGATCTGTGTGCCACAAATCATGAGTGCTCTCGTGCTTTATATGGTGTGCCCACGTTTGATTTAAGCGACCACATACCTGTATTTTAGTTTTTCCCTGTGGTAACAAGAAAACTAAACAAAAACTGCCAGTTCAACAATACTGTACCGAAGTTGCACTCAAGACAATCTGGCCACATTTCGGTCTACGGTAGAAAGCATTTCGTAGAGCGACATTTATAATTAGAAAAATCCTAGTACTGCGAGCAATATATTTCTTGAGATAGTAAAAATCTAATGCAATAGCGCATTCCCTGTGTTGGTAAATAAAACCTACAAAAAGTCCCGAAAGCCCTGGGTAACAACGGAGTTATATTAATGAATTCTAACGCGGGCTATGCCTTTGACAAATTTATTCAATTAACAGACCAAGTTATACCTAAGGAATATTAAAAAAATGTGGTTGATCCCTCTCTCATAGGAATCTATAACACGAAAGCGAAGCCTGTGCTCGCAAAGTTGTGGAATGCATAAGCGGCAGTCTGGCGAATCGAGGTGCGAGAGATGGCTTGGCTACTGTGAATATTGCAACACGTTGAATGTATACATCAGCGGCACGTCGATGCGACACAGGTGTTCTTAACAGTTGTGCACGAGAGAAAGTTTTCGAGCGACTCACATTGCTTTAGAAACACTGAAGTGCACACGCCAGAGCCCTGCGTAAGCCTGCCATAAACGAGGATCGTTCGCAAACGGTGATGCCTTGCAAGCGAAACCGAACGGCTTGTCAGCAGATCGTTTTTCGAACGCACAGTTCACGTGTGAAACGCGAATCATTCGCTTGCCTACGGCCGTTCTTGCGGTCCTGGAGCAGTGCGCGTCGCAACTCAACACACCTAGCCACCCGAGAGAAAGTCTGCAGCTGCCGCTTACGTACTTTGCCCCTGGAACGCGCCGTCGCCACGCCGCCACGGCCCTAACTTCCTCGGCGGTCGAGGGGCGAACACTACCGAAACGCTGACTGCCGGCGCGAATCAGTACGACAATCTGCTTCGCTCTATCTATCGTTCCTAGATGGCGGTACCACAACAGCGAACCTAAGATAACCAAGAGTGTAGTATAAGGGAGATGTTAATTTAGGAGTAATTTTGCTTGTTAAACACCATAGTGCACTCCACTAAACAACTGTGCTTTAACCGGACGACAAGGAAATGTAACTTCTAAAGGTATAGTGAACATATAAATACTATGTGTTCCCTGTAGGAGTGATGTTGCGTGTTGTGTCGGTAGAATATCCAGCTCCTTTCGTAAAATCCCGGTTGAAGGTGGGTTCGAGTCTGCCTGGGCGGAACTTTTTCAGTAGGAATGCAAGTTCATTTTTTTCAGACATCCACTTGCGTTACAGAAAGTACGTCGCTGATTGTTGGTGGACCCCGGCATCAAACACTTTGGTGTTAAAATAGAATTATATGGGCTATGATATTAAAAAAAAACACAAAGATTACTACGAGGAGAAGTTGGCCGTAGTTTCAAGCTGGCCTGGAAAAACCTCGAATTATCTTAATGATGTTATGCAAAGTCTACCTGTCATGTTCCTAGCACACGAACACTCATTAATGCGGAGTACAGTAGCGCTACTTTGGCAGACCATTTCAATGAGCACGTCTCATCTTCTGGGAATCCCCTGAAAAACAAGAAAGCATGATATTCATCAGTGCATTGCCTCTCCAGGTGTAAGGCCTTCATTCTGAAGGCCATGCAGTGAATATGAAGTGCTCACGTTACTTAGTCATTTAGATAAACCTACTCAGCAGGACCAAATGACATTAAAGCCGATCCAATAACCGCTATTGCCGATCTAATTAGTGCGCCCCTACATAATATATGTAGTGATGCTTTAGGCCAAGGTATTTTTCCAGAGAGTCTGAAAATTGGCAGAGTGGTTGCTTTGCAAAAAGGTGCCCCCTATGACATCAACAATTATATACCTATATCTGTCCTTCCTCTATTTTCTCGATTGCTGGAATATTTGATAAGATCTAACGCAAATTTCTGACAGCAAACACACCATTGTTAGCGACGATTTTTGGTTTCGTGAGAGGAAGTCAAATGAAGAGAGAGAGAGAACACTTTATTGATGAATCCGGAGATGTTAATGTTAGCCTGGTTAATGGCCTGGCTTGCTACTCCAGGTACTTTGCGGTGATTATGATATTTACAGTGATCACATCTAACCTAACACGTACATACGGTCACACTTACTCACACACTCATATATACATATATACACTATAACTCAGTTTACAGCGTTTCATTGAGGCATGTTGCCCGTAGAAACGCTATGAGCGCCTTGGTGCTACGTAGTGCGCAGGCGCTGTCTTGCCACGGGCCTAGGAGATGCCGCAGCTCCAAGGTCGTACCGTGTGGCAAGTGAAGCGCTGCCTTCAGAGTCTTTCTATCCGACTCGTAGCGCTGGCAGTTGCACAGGACGTGTTCAATGTCCTCTCGTGTGTTGCATGTGGAGCACAATGGAGAATCAGACTGTTGTATTTTGTGCTTATAATCTCTCGTGTATGCTACATTAAGTCTTAATCGGTGAAGGCACGCTTCATCTCGCCTGGCTAAACCTTGTGGTACGTGGAAGCTGCAGGCTGGGTCAATGGCGTGTAGTGGTCCATACTGATGTCCTGGATTACTTGCATAAGGGAAAGAACACTAGCTAATATAGACGAAAAGCTTTCACTTTCACACTTTTCCTTGATTTCAAAACAACCTTTCCTTCCATTAAACATGACACTTCATTTTATGAGCTAGCACTTTATGATATTCGAGGAGTTGCCTTAACAATAATTCGTAGTTAATTTTACCATCGACTGCAGTATACATGTTTGAATGGCTACCGATCACAACTGAAGCATTTATGCTAATGTGTACCACAATGGGCTATTTGAGGTGAAATTTCCTTTATTATCTATATAGGACCCATATAATAGCTATCTTAACAACTCCTGCAATAATTATGCATGCGGATCACACCAGTGTATTCTTCTCTGGCGTGGATCTGGAGAATATAAACCTTGAGGCTAGTAAATGGCTGCAAGAGTTTTTAATGTGGTGGAATATAAATAAACCAAAGTTGAGTGAACGTAATACAAAGGTTGGTGCATTTAAGGCCGTAACAAACCTGACGGTTTTGAACTAAAGCTCAAATTTGAAAACAATTCAGGCCGAGAACAGATTCAAGCATTAAGGATGAAAGTTCGTCGTACAAAGCTTTCGGGCGCTAAATTAGCCGATGCATTGAATTATTTTTTAAGAAATGTCACTATTGTACCAGTATTCTCTAATGTACCGGTTTATTGAGAACAACAAAATGAGAAATTTCCGTTATTCCGTCCGATGACATCAAGTGAGGTTCTGAGTGTAATTAATACGTGGAATAATAGTGAAAGTAGCGATTTAGATGGTATTGAGACACGACCAGTAAATTTTTTTACGGACGTTTCAGCGCCTTTTTGACGGGCGTTCTCCATTCGGCGGGGTTACGGCGGGGCGAAGTGGAGGTAAAGGATCGATGAGCGGGCCCTGTAAAATAAGGGCAAGTATCTGGACGAGACACTGGACACGCTAATGGAAGACCGAGGTTAGCAAACTCCTGCCTGACGACAGCGTGAATGAAGGACACAGGGGGCTGCGACGGGTCCCTCGAGTGCATTGCGAAAACAGTCGGTGGAACAGGTGCAGGACAGGCTGCTTCGAGCTCGCGACGAACAATGCGCGTGACGTTGTCATACGTAGGCGGCTGGCGAATAGCATTACACGGTGAAGTTGCGGCCGTGTTTGGAAGCCGGGCGAACCTCTGCGTTATACGGCGGCTCTTTGCTTGTTCATACCGCCGGCACTCTTTGATGATGGCGTCGACGGTGTCAACGTGTGTGTAGACGAGGAAGTCAAAGGCGTCGTCTGCGATGCCTTTGAGCACATGGGAAACCTTTTCGGATTCAGAGATGTTTTCGTCAACAAAGCAGCAAAGAGCGAGGACGTCCTGTATGTACGCGACGTAAGATTTGGTGGATGTCTGTGCACGAGTCGCAAGTTGATTGCGAGCTGCGGTCTGCCGGCCAGTGCTACCAACGAAAAGGTCGCGAATCTGTTCTTTAAACGCATTCGAACTGGTTATGTCAGCTTCGTGCGTCTCGAACCACACATGTGGTGGGCCATCGAGGTAGAAAAACACGTTGGCAAGCGTAACGGTGGGATCCCACCTGTAGTTGGCACTGATGGGTTCATAAAGGTTGAGTCACTTGTCGACATGAACACCATCCTGGCCGGAAAAGACGCCGGGATCACGGGCAGGAGATAGTACTACTTAGGTGGACGACACGGAGACCGAGGAAGGTGCAGGTGGTGAAGATGATGTGCTTTCACCATCTGACATGGTCGGAACCGTGATGAGGTGGCCATTGCGGAGCTCCGTTTGCGGAGCACGTCCACCACAAAGATGTTACGAGGAAGACGCAGAGGATGGCTAGTTACAAATGTATTTACAGGGAGGCTTTTAGCTGCAACCAAAATGCTGGACATCAGCCAGTCCCGCCTATCATCATCAGCCGCCTATCAGCCAGTCCCGTCTTCGTCTTCATTTCCATAGATGGTATGTGCCATACCCAAGGACTATGGTCGCTTCGTAGCAATATAGACGAGTCGGCTTTCCCAGTTGCAATCAGCACTGGAGGAAGGCGCTCGCGAGCTTCGCTACGTGATTGCCTACGCCAGTCCTTGTCTGAGTAAGCCTGAACGCAACTACACTGTCACCGAGCAAGAATGCCTCGCGGTTGTGTGTGCCGTCCACAAGTTTTGTCCGTGTCTCTATGGACGCCGATTCTCATTTGTCACCGACCATCACTCGTTATGCTGGCTCACCAGACCACGTCACGCATACGGCCATCTTGCTCTTTGGGCCCCGCGATTTCAAGAACATAACATTGAGATTTGCTGCAAGAGCTGACACTGTCATGCCTACGCTGACTGTTTATCAAGATTCCCTCTTCCGACGATCGATTGTGACGCAGACAGTTTCGATGAATACTTAGCAGTTGCTGACCCTCCATTTCCCGAAACTGAGCCTTTCGGATGACAGAATTTCTACACTCCTCAACATAGGAACATTAACTTCTTGCCGATGAATATATAAATACTATACGAAGAATACTTTGGTACCGACGCATTCACAGGAAAGAGCCTTGCGAACAGCGTGCTCATCATGAAAATTAGTTGCAGTTGGGCACGAGGTGCGTAGGATATGAGCGTATGGAGCAAACATAAGTAGGAAAAAGAACGAATTATCTGTACCTAGTACCAACATTCAATTCTCAGTAGTCGGTCAAAACATTACCTAGTGTCTTCAGTAGTGAAAGAAAGGGCTATTCTCACTGGCGAATGTATTCGAACCACCAAGGTACACCGTCCATCACTACACTTACGCGAATATTAGCAGCGTCATTGCAAATTTTCAAAGCGTATGCAGTCACCTAGAAAAGCGCAAAAGTTAGTCCGTGTTCATTATATGAAGATGCATGGTGCAGGCACATTATTTAGAGATTTGAAGAGCATTTAGATATTTATTGCTTGCAATAATTAGGAAAGCCAACGTAGTGTGGCTCTGCGCAGAGTGTTAGGAAAACATCCATCGTCGATTGTGGGACTTTCTTTATGTAGGGTTGCTTGACCCAGATAGAGCAGTTTGGTTTTTCTGTAAAAGAAGGCATGATTAGCGGCGAAGTCACTGCCTCGACAATTTGGCCAGCTCGTGATATATATTACCAGCGAAGCTGCATAAGTTAGCCGTAATTTGTGAGGTGTGCCACAGTGCCGACCTTGCAGCAGCTGTACCATACAGCTGCTGCAAGACAATGGTACCCCTGTACATTTTGAATAAAGCCGACTAATTATTTGCTTTCTGCCTCCTAACATGATGACGCCTGTACAACTAGCACCACCTGGCATGTAATGTATATACTAATGAGCAATAATTAGCAAATAGTAATTAAGTCAAACACACCTTGTCGTCATGGGATATCGCGTGACGCAGGAACTAGTAGCGACACATTCAACAACACCTGTACATGCTAATGGCCCCAATTAAGTAATTAAGATGACGTCATGCAGTATCACGTAACGCTGGCGAAACCTGGTATGCACCACTACCGAGCTATTTTACGCGTTGACGCCAAAAATCACATAACGTAATGCCACGTGACAAGCTTTCGCAAAGAATCGCTACGACATTACGTGTCTCGGCGTAAATAGCTGCGTCACGTGAACACCAGGCGCGTTTTATAGCTGTCGATTGCGCATCAGGTATGACGTCAGGAGCATCGCACGATCTCTCCGTTACAACCACGTCGCTCAATCGCTCGTTGTTGAAGTATCGGCTTTGCCCGTTCTTGGAGTGTGACCTTGAAACAAATATTTGCCACTTCCATAAGAATTTGGGCATATATGGGTTATGTACGCAGCGACGTGCGCGTATTCTCATTGGGCGTCACCGACTTGCTCACATTCGTCGAGTGGTACCTTGTAATAGCTAGAATGAAGAAATCGTCACCACATAATGACATCTTACAGTTCAACTTTTAAGAACACAATGACTTACGTCCCTTTGTTTCTTTTAAAGTGCGACATCTTCAAGTAAACGGCAATGCGGTGTTTCTCAAAAGAAAATATGTCATGTCCTCAAAAAAGTCGTGTCATTACTCACAGAACATGTACTTGTAGCAATGACAAGGAAAATAATGTTGTTTTACAAAGTTGAAAGCGAGAGGGCAGAGTACTTCAGCAAGACACAAATGGGTCTAGGGTGATATGAAAATCTGTCATAAAAATAAATCTGCCAAGTTATCAGCAGTGGATGAGAAAAAAAATGATTGCTGCCATTATTTCATTGTTGTTTTTCTGCTTCTTGCTAAAGGTATTAAACAGAAAATCCGAACTCTCCTCGTATCCGTGATGAAACAAGAAAACTTAAATGCAGGTTCGCTGATGTAAAGCCCAGTGTCAGTTCTCAAAAGTACGGTAAGGTCAGCAAGCAATATACCTCTAACCTGAGCAGTGATATCCTGGGTTACAAGCATCGCTACTCCCGGATGTAGAACATAAGGATTGTTTCTCAACGTTCGTGTAGAAAATCCCCGAAAACACTTACACCATTATCAAGCATTAAAGAAAAACTATAACAAGCCAGCAATACTATGAAGCCCTGCTGACTGTACTGAAGTGATTATGTAATAATACGTTCCATTTTCGGGTTCCCTTGAGCTTGAGTGCCGCGCATAAGGTGGGCTGTCTGAAGGAACTGAGCTCTTAAAATGACACTAGATATTTTGACAGCAATTCCATTCAGCTCCTTTATGGGTTCGTGGCGCACGTTGGCTATTTTACCATGTGTGCCCGCTCTACATTCGTACACCTGAAGTGAGTCACTATTTTAGTCGCGCAAGCATTTATTTATTCATAAAATCACGCTAATAATGACAACTTATGGAAATAGCAGCAGAGTATGTGTGCTGATTTGATTACCTAAAATGCATGTAAATGCACTTACGTGATACGGTTTGGAAGAGGTCTGATAAAACGAAGGACACCCAATCGTAATAGAGGAGCCAGTACTGTTGCATAGGCCAGATCCATCGACGCATCTCAACTGTACAGAGCCGTGAAAAACGTCTACAATGGTTCTGAAAGGTCTAAGCTGTGGTACAATTTCATGTGCTAAGCCCTCCTAAAATTCATGCACTCACTGAACTATCATCGTGACTTATTTATAGGCGCTGCAACTACGCTAGTACTGACGTGTAAGCAAAGCTAAAACACAACAGGCGGCTCTTCGCTAATAATCTTAAGAAGGGAACTTTTAAACGGAGCTGAAGTAACTGATACAACGAAATATAATGGAAGAGGGGTATTGTAGGAAAGAACCTAATATTCAGGTGGTGTAAATTTTTGTGGTTATTAACCACAAATAAGTGAAGTGGTGCAAACATTTGTGTTTTTTTTTCTAAACTGAGAGAGGCGACTCGGACTTTGTGTTATGCCTCCACGTGGCTCTATAGCTGCCACAAAATAGACAAGTGTTAGGGGGCCTCCCTAATGGCGTAGTTAAATATCACTTGCCTTGTACGCTCCTTCGCGTCATGCATACCATATGGAGCAAACGTAGTATTCCCTCACACTGCTTGGAACATTCAGGGTGATCTTATGTTCAGGCAGATAGAGAAAGCCTCAGACTAGCAGAGTGTCTCAGTGACACTATGAAGTTCGATGCCATTGCAAGTTATACGTATGCAACGACACAACTAGAAGGAGTGGACGACAGAATTGTATATGTTCGTGTTGGGCTTGCAACGTCACAGCTGTGCGTCTGGCTGACCGCTCTGCCTTTCCTTCTTTCTCATCCTGCGCCGTACAAAAGAAAAACAACAACGTGCGATACAAAGATATGAGACGAGGGAAGGGTGTATAGGCGGTGTGTGAGGTCCGGAGTGGTTAGTAGTCTACTGGATAGGACATGATGGCAGGTAAGTTTGGGAAGAAGGATGGTGACGGAAGAGAAGTGTATGGTCATTTTCAGAGAATGCCATTGAGTGGTCGACAGAATATTTAAAGGCGAATCCCAACAGAATCACGGCTATGCATTCTTTACGAGGAGGCTGATTATGTTTTTCGGAAGGCCGTGGTTGTGCTTAGCGCCTCATAGACCCCAGAAGTTCTTTGTGAACTTTAAATCAAGTGGTTCAGGTGTATTAAACTTGTGTTTTAGATACGAGTGTATTTTCTTGCGAAATAGGTAAGGGACCATGGGCAGTTCCTTCACAGTCCCGTGTTCAGTCACCGGTCCGTGAAACCTAGGGGCCTTTACCGTTGAACGAAGTTATACTATTCAGTCTTGGTCCTGCCCGATTGGTCAGTTCTGCTTGTCAACGCCGAATGGTCCTATCCCTCATGAACCTGAATTTCATGATTTCTCAGGCCGGCCTTCACAAGTAGTTTAACTGACCAGTCAGAGAGGACCAAGACTGAGTAGTTCGTACGCTGTTTTACGTTACAGGCCTCCAAGTCGCGTAAAATAGAAAATGTACATGCACTCGCCCTTGACCTACACATATTTTCCCTCAGCCTACTGCTACATGACAATAATAGCAAGAGACAACCCAAATGGATTAAATCAGCCTATGTAAGGAAGCTGCTTGACATTTTTCAATGATTATACAGGACAATCATTTTGTGTTAGAAAATGCAGCAACATTCAGTTATGAATATTTCCAGATCTTCCAAGATTACTAAATTCGTGTGATAGAGCACGCTACAATATACAGGATTTATCGCTGTCAGAATTCAAAACTCTATTGCTTTCACCTCTGTAGAGCGTGCTTGTGAATGTTTATAATGTTTCTTATATTTCTTTTTTTCTGCAGGTTACCGAGTGCATTTCATTTAATTATTTCAATGCCGCTGTCTGTTTGCGTTGTTATTATGTGTAGAAATATTTCATTGTTTATTATATATTATATAAATGCATTGTTTTGTGGCCACTATATGTATATATACAACAATATATATGGTGCCCCAAGTGTTACCCCGTGTAGCCATATTGTACCTAGGCTGTTAGGTTCCCTCAAGCCGCGTCAGTGAGGCTTTTTTTTCCTCGTCCACCTTCATTTCACTCCTCTGTAAGTGTGTTTGTGTAAAGAAATCAATAAATCAAAATAAATCAAATATGATTGCTGACGGCTGGTTGGAATGCCCTTGAAAATTTGTTCCAGCTAACGATCGCTCACTGCCTAATTGGCACGCGTGTCTTATGCCTTGTCTTCTGCGTCTTACCTACGAATGATCCCGCGGGGGCAGGCCTTAAGTTGCTTCACTGGTTGACAGTATGTATCCTTGCTGCAGGTACTTTTTATCTGCCTCGCTTGCAGAGCATATATATTTTGCTCGCAGTGTCGCAGGTCATGGTAGCATATTCTAGAGAATGCTGCGCATGAGTCGGCTTTCTGTAGGGTACCATTAAGTAAACTTCTTTTCATTCACTAGATGCAATAGCGCGCAAAGAATATTTCGCTGGAATGATCGGGCCTACCGAATTTTCTGCGTAAGAAAAAGGAGTCGTGCGACAAGCGTATATACGTACCGGAGGCAGAAAGGAGACTAAAGGGAAAATGATTTTTCAAAGCTCCCTCTAATTCTCCTATGAATACATCCACATGAGTCGGCACAAAGAGTTCCATGCTAGTGCCAAATATTCAGTGCTGTTGTTTCAACTAAAGTGCATGACTTATGTCTAAATGGCAGTTTAAGCAATCAAAGGTAAACGTCAACCACGTGTCCTTGCTTAATACGCGAAACTGGATTCGATGATTTACGAACTCACTCCGCAGCAGGTAACTTTCTATATCGGGAGCTATGCAAAATTACCTTCTATACAACAATGGCCTCGTCATAATGTGGTTGTGTTGGGAACATGGGAGAAGGCGGATATATCCAGAATGAAGGGCGGTCGAATGAATGGCACGCCTAATAATTGATGATTTAGAAGATTAGGTGACGAGTAGCATTGCCTGGTGTCGTTGGATGCTGTAGGTCTGCACGGGATTTCGGTGGTAACTAATTTCTGAATGGAGACGATACGAGTTGGAGGAAGACGGTTGAAACTGCATTGTTTAAGAGGGAAATGTATTTGGTGAAATCCTGCCTTTAGCCACAATCACAGTTCATCATTTGCTACGATTCCCTCACAACTTTACGACTGCGTTGATACCTTGACTTCCTTTGTTGCAGTGATTGTGAGACGTGTTGATGAGGACATCATTGCGAAGTACGCTAGACCACTGAAGAAGCGCCCATGAGGTAATGCACCGTCGCAAAATTCTCCACGTCCCGAAAGCCAAATGTAGTCGCGGAATCGTTTCTGAGGGGACTGTAGGGGATTGTATGACGAACTCCGCTATATTCCATTTTGTTGAGAGTTACCACATATTGCTCAGAATAAGCAAATGAAAGAATTCAATACCTTGATTTTGTATATAAAACGCAGAAAGCAGAAAGCACTTACCATACGTGAAAACGTGCACTCTGTCTGAACCGTCGTTCATTTTTAAAGTAAAAAGTGCCTCCCTGGAAACGAATAAAACCGGCAAAGTCACAATGCTGTTCATTCGCGAGTTCAACTGGGTGAATGTTAAATACTACGGCAAAATTTATAGCCGTGTATTCCGACGTGTCCTGAAAGTATTACAAGGCTTCTCAACAAAGAATCAAAATGAAACTCTCAAAAGAGCACGAGCTATTTGCATATTACATTGGAAAAGTAAGTGTATTGCATTATAACTTGATGAGATTGTGAGGAGGGAGAAGTAGACGTCATTTATAACACAGAACGCAGCCGACGGGGAAATTTGTGCCTGTGTATCATGGTTACACTCAAATTTGTAAGGTGAAACCAAACACAATCAATGCAATGTAAAATATATCAAATATTTCCATCTTAATCACACGCTTTACAAGAAGCTACGACGTTAAAGGAGTACTGCCACGAAAATTTTCAGTTGGCGTTTTTTTTGTATGAAATGAAAGGCCAAGCCCTCCAGAGCCCAGAAAACGTACTGGTAAGCGTGAGCGCGCCGTGAAAATTTATTTACAGCATGCCTTAAAAGCTGGTTTCGGTTCCTACTGTAGCCTGACGTCACGACAGAGTATGTGCATAGTAATGAGCCCCTCATGACGTGCTCCCGCAAAAAATCGTTACGTTTTTGCCCAGTGGTCTCTTCCGCACAACGCCTGCAGTAAGTGCGGGTTCGACGATGAACAAAATTTTGTATACTGACCCTGCGGCGACAGCATGTACTTCAGCACAGTACAAGATGCAACGTACGGCACGCACGGTGGGTGTCGGCATGGCTCCGGAGCCTGCGATAAGCTAAGGTGGCCCCCGAGACCTCCGCGGCATTTCAGGGGCAAAACGTCGGCACCACAGAGAGCTTGCCTTCCGATTATACGCGGGCACGCACGACGATAGAAGGTACTAATTCGACTTCGCTCGCTCGCTTCACGGGCACTGTCAACTACGGCGACTGAATGGCGAGAGCATACGACCGAGAGTGGCGCACGAGCGGCCATTTTGAATGTTTCGGTACTTGACGTCACCACAACTTGCCATACTGCTGCGTGAAGTCACGAAAATTTGTACTGTAGCCTGACGTCACACTAGTGTCGATGTCACTAGGCACGCCATGTTAATATTGACTTTGACGTCAAATTAATATATCTTATCAGTATTTCCTGAGCCTAACATTTGCTCAGGGCTGTCTACGCATATAGGAGAGTTGTATGGTGGAGTAAACTCAGCGTCGAAAATTGGTGTCAGTACTCCTTTAAAGTGTTACTCTTCCAAAATCTTCAACGTAAACGAATATAGTAAGCTTTGAAAGCATATTAAAGACCTACACTTCTTACACTGATGAAGGCACTGGCGAGGAATAAATATGAGCGTTGAGTGCTGACGTTGTCGTGCGTATAGCGCAGAGCTTTGCATTAGCGAATTGAGAATTACTTTATATTTCGATATATATTATTGAGTGGTAAAGCGTGATGCCTGCTGCTCAGTGCGTTTTGGAATATCAGCGGCTGAAGTGTACAAGAGGAGTAGATGTGCCCAAAGCCTCCTCCATGATCGGTATAATGAATCAAATGTGCCGATACTTGGCTGGTAGCACACGAAGAAATTCTTATTGGAATGCTTGTGACGAATAACATAACCTTCGCTACACTCACCGCCATCGTGACATCCTGGAGCTGCTCTGGGAAAAGGAAGAAGACGTACTCCAGAACAGTTGCTGTTGCTATCTGACTCCGATGTACTGTTTAAATCTATTTCTACCGGTGCCTCCGAGCTGGGCACGGTATCGCAAGCAATGACGGACGTGTGGTGGCCAGCGAGCTTCCAGTGGCAGTGCTGCATCTGAGCATCTCAACGCGGCTCTACCAAAGTCAACAAGCTGATTTGACGTGGAGGACATGGAATCTGACAGAGGATACGTTGAGGCCACGAACCGCCATTTGAAGAGGAAGCTTCGCAGGAGTTCAAGCGTGATTGAACTCAACTACAGTACGCCGCCGTCGGAGCAGGCGTACACAATTGCCTACGTCCCCGTCGCTGCAGGCAACCTGAATTCCCGGACTAGACAAACTCTTACTGCCTATCTTGGCAGAATAGCTCCAGGAAAAACCAGGGAGGTCCGTATAAATCACAGGTGGAATATACTCGCCCTGGATGTGTCCACACGTCCGACCCTAGACACACTGAAAGATGTGACACAGCTCGGAAACATACCTGTGCGCTCTTTCACTGTACATGAAGGCCGCACCTTTGCCGGAGTGATCGCTTATGGGGGCACAGATATTGATGACAACGAGTCACCGTCGTTGATATCCTCGACTATGCACATCACGGACATACGTAGTCTTGGGTGGTCCAGGTGCGTGAAGCTAGTTTTCGAAGGAGATAACTTACCATCGAATGTGAAAGTGGGGTATGTGAGGCATCCTGTCCGTCCATACGTTCCTAAGCCATTACAGTGTCGTAAATGTCAGAAACTTGGGCATGTGAGCCCTGTGTGCGTGTACAAGCTGGCATGTCCTTGCTGCTGTGGAGACGATGACGAGACATTATGTTAGGTGCCTAGCCTGAAATGCCCAAATTGCGATGGACCTCGCGAGTCACGGTCGAAAGAGCGTCCGGAAATGAAGACTGAAATTTCCGTTCTCAAGAAAATGGTGCGAGATCACTCTACGCACAAAGCAGCAGCTACAAAGGTGCGCAGTCGTCAGAGGCGCTCTCGCAATCACAGGAGTAGATCAACATCGGCAAGGGTGAAACAGCCTCTACTCCCCGAGGAGTCAGTGCGAGGACGTATTGCCCAAGAGACGGCCGCAGCGCCTCCAGACGCATCTTGCTTGAGGAACACCAAGGACAGTGCTATATAGCCCCACCTACCACCTCATAGCGCGAAAGTGCACTCATCACAGAGCCGACATGATCCGCAGCTTCCCAGGGCCTTTCATCGTTTGCTACCTTGTGCGCTGACGTTGAAACATATCGCAGTGACAGCCTTCCAACTTACGTGCAACTAAAATGGTCTACCGGACTCTGCATGTCCCGCAAATGATACACGGACTGGGAGGCTTTTCAAAATGACCTGCAGAAGCCGTGCGCCTCCATTACATCTCTGCAGGAGATTGAGGAGCAAATTGTCGCGTCTGTGGATGCAAGAACACGCGTTATCGAAGCATCAAATTCTAGAAAACTTGTCGATGCTGTGTATGAAGAGTTGCGGGCAGTGAGACGTCGAGCCGAGCGGAAGCATAGGCGAACTAAGTCAATCTCAGACTTGAGCACATCCTGCCGTGTGCAAAAAAACATTCAAAGATACTTGGAAAAGCTTGGCAGACAAGGTGGAAGTCTTTTTCCACAAGCCTGGACCCCAGAAAACCCCTGTCGAAGATATGGCGCGTTGTACGTGCCCTTCGCTATAGAGACGAAATGTCTCTATAGCGAAGTAGCAATATTGTAAACGAATAAAATAAACGAATTGCTGAATGAAAAGCTGCCACATTTGACTCAGGAAACTGCTTCAAGCCACGCTCACAACACTTTGTTAGAGATGGTTCCAGGACCGAAGTGAGCTATTTCATCCTTAACAACTTTTCATTGTTACAAAGAAAAGGGTTCAGTGGTTTTTGCAACAACACCTTTCCAACACCCTCGCCAACATGAATACTTTTACGTAACAGGCACAAATCTAAGAACTCTAGGACGCTTCCCTTAATCAGCTCAAGCGTAAACTTAACTCCATACCAGCATTCACAGAAAAACAGTCCTATGTCTATTCCCGTTCTATTTTGGTTATTACATGAGGAGAGCACCAAAAATCTTCAACTTAGGCAACAAGAGAACCATACATATTTTTGAGGTTCAGTTCGAGTGCCCGGTTCACACGGCTAAAGTACAGATTATTTAACACCGGAGTGACTCGGGAGCGAATGCTTATGACTGTTTTTTTATCTTTCACAAAGAAGTCATTGTTTCAATTTATCTTAAGACAAAACTGCAACAACTTAAGGAAATACTCTAAGCCATCTCGTTGTGCTGCGTAGATTCTACCTCATGATTATAAACTGTAATAGCTTCTTTGACGCCCAATATGGTCGCCTTCTTCAAGTCAATGAAAGAGGTCCTTAACACAAATAAGAAGGGCCCTAGACTTCCCTTGGTTGCTGTAAAATAAAAATTTCTCTAATCATCCAGAATGTCGTACTATTAACGTCTGAGCCCGGAACTTCCCGTACACACCGTGAAGTTTCCGTAGCCCTCCAGTAAGGCGTCTCTCATAATTATATTGTTTTTTCAAAGTGTAAAATTTGAGAAATGAATCAATATCCTGCCAAAACGCCGCATTGGTATAAATTATGTTTGTCCAAAAAAAAATCATAATTCCACACTATTTCCAAATACCTGTATTTCAGGAGATTCATTGTGACGAAATTGTCTTCTGATATACCAACATTTAGTTACTCGTACTTGAAAACATTACCCCATAAGGTGCAGTATGCGAATTAGTGTTTCCAAAAAACAATCATGCATTATTTGAAACATACGTACTTAGTCACCCATTTACCTCCATCCTGCAAAGAAAACGAATGAAGAGGGGGAAGTTAGGAGCGAATGCAGAGACACACGTTTGCATGTTTTCATGTAGACCACATTGCGAATGAAGAGAAAATCTTTTTCTTACTAAACGTTTAGAATACCCATGCATTTCGTAAGTTTATATCACGAGACGCAAGCAGTCAGCAGCTGCCCGTTTAGCTTATTTGGAGCGATATGTCCCGAATGTGATAGAATTTTTTCTGAAGAGTTCGAAGAAGCCCTGAAATGTCGCGTCACCTGAAATGTGAGACACGACTTCATTACGCGCCCCAGTGTTATAATAATGCAACCTATGTGGCGCTGACACACTCTTTAAATAGCGGACAGACTCATAAAAAAGATCTGCAGGATACCGAATGCTGATATGCACATCGTTATCGGCTTTCATTGGCGTATACCAGCGGTATCAGCCATAGCTCGACTGAAGTGCTCTATTTCACAGCATTACATATGTAATCTATATATAGAATTCTTGGTCAGCATGTGGGAAATTACTGTGACAATTTACTGAAAAATACGTTCCCCTTGGTTATTATGGGGACCACCAGCACACCACTTATAATAGCATGCATACTACCATTTTCCCTTAGCATGAGCAATTTTTCCTCACGTCCCCAATAGTTTTGTGCTTCTGAGGCCTAACATTACCAGATCCTGTATTGCAGAAACTCATGGCAGCATAATAGAAGGCTCCACTCGCTTTCAAGTACACATACGTTCATATCATGACAGTAACCCCACCTCCGCTTCACCGAGAAGGGTACACGTCTACCCGTAAGAATCATGCTACAAATCACATACTCGGCTTGTGGGCAAACAACATCGTTAACGTCGCAGTGGGGGATACATGCAACGGTTCATCTTCGAGGCAGAATATCTAAACCGTGGCCGCTACTGAGGTCTACTATGAAGTGCGCCGTACCCTGCACATTCACTAACTGCGAGAAAACAAAAGCGAGTTAAAGTGTACATTTTCAGGAATGTGTCACTTGATAGGCAAAATGTTTGGAACTGCACGTATTTAAGCATTTCACAAAGTCCTTCTGCCATTATAACGTTTGATGAAATCACAAGAAGCTGTGCTCACATGGATCCTGGAACAAATTTCATTGTTATTCAAGTGAGAAGTAAAAGTTATTGATTTGAAAAGCTCTATGCAGGCATGCACCAATTTCATACATTATCGAAAAATCAACTCAGAAGGTATAGCGAAAATGAGAGTAGGACGGAAAATGCTGTGTCTGAGGTAGCTGGGCGTTATTTGATTTGGAGAATATGCAGGAAGAAAGACTGCACAGTTCACTTACCCAAACGTCGAAGAACAGGGTTCGATTCACGTAATTATTGCGGTGTTTTCTATGTGTAGTCTTCACGCATTTGTATCCGGATGAGTTAAGGTGAGAAGAATATCCCACAAGGTACCAAACATTTTGGGAGTAGGGTGGCTGCGAAAAAAAAATCTGCCATGTTATATATTATAGTCACTAACATTTACTATGGAGGCAGAAATATAAAGACAAAGGGTACTCTACGCTTTTGAGATTGTGTGACGTAAAATGGCCCTTCCACGCTTCATTTCTATTATGTATTCACACGGCCGCTGCTTGACGACAATGCGCGTCCTTCATGGTAAAAGAACGTGTGGCTACGCTGGTACTGCGAATGGCGCATTTGCGAACATACGCCACCGATAATTCCCAGAATCTCGGTGACTACCAGGTCTTCGCAACACCATCGGCGATGAAGGTGCAATCGCTGCGGATGAACACACTCATCAAATGAGCTGAAAGTATCCATTTCACTTTCAAGAACTGACGCGACGGCAAGGATTCGCTCGTTCGCAAGTGCTGTCACACACACAATGTGGAGTAAGCCTGGTTTTTGGCGCACGCACTTTCAGCGCCTAGACCCGTCCCTTCAATTTGAAATTCGATCTAAACTCAGATGATATGAGGCAACCTTTGTCTCCCTCGTTTGGCTCGCTGTATCGCCTAAAAACAGTTTTGCTTCATCACCTTAAGGGCAAATAAATGAAAAAATAGCGGTTCAAATTGCGAATTTCTTTATTCATTTGAAATGGTTCAGTAACATGTTCAAAATCAAACTATTTGGGCGAACACTTTTCTGGCAGACATTATAGAGATATAGTGGTCATTCCTCAATCCATCATATGATACTCCATACCGGGTACATTTTATGTGTATGCGGAAATAAATTTCTTCAACTCCAGAACGTGGGGGAGAAAGTTTAGTTTGCCGTGCAGAAAATGCACAATTCTTTCATCTATCAGTTCACTTAATACTACGTGTACGGTGCGACCCGTGTGGCATCGTTCAAAGCACGGCACTCCGCAGAGAGCCCTCTCGCACCCCCTGCACCATATCCTGGTTTCCTTGCGGATGTTTTTAGCACCTCATGCCGAAATCTCAGCAAAATCTAATGTCCACAATGGAACCTGTGCTGACATTTATGTCTTACGTAGAAAATAAGTGGCAGATACCACGTGCAGTGGAAATCAAGGAAATGCGAAGCACGAACAAGGTACGTGAAATGCATCTGCATTGTTGTCTCGCTATACCAATTTTGGCTCATATGAAGTTAACGAAACGACCGCAAGAGCACCGAGACCGTGGCATGTGTCATGCTGCTCTTGACAGGCATGTGATGATTTTCATGCCATAACCTGTCATTTATGTATGTCATGCGGTCATGTTGAGGCATACCAATTTTCGTATACGTCCCACTAATGAAAGGCGTGGCACGTAAATCAAGCCGCTCATGACATGCATGTTATGATTTTCGTAGAGCATTTCGTCCCCGCCATAAGCTGCTTCGCATCTAAAAGTGGCGGCTCCTCATGACGAGCTCATCTCGTCATAAGCGCTCAAGGGGTCACCCGAAGAGCAGGCGCTGCTGCCTGTGACCACAGTGGGAACTAGAAAACTAGTGCACGCACACTGTGTCAATGTCCTCGGTACAATTCACGGAGGCGAACTCTCGTGACTTAATGGGTGAGCCTCGACGGCCACCCATTGTTCGAACAATCCATCTTGGAACACCGAAACAATCGAGCCCCAAATGATGGATCTGCTATGGCGCCGATGAAATTACCACGAGCAAGAGCTCTTCATAAAACGAGCGTGACAATACCGTGTTTGCGTGTTTAGTGGCCGCCTAACTCTCTCTTTCTCTCATCCTTTTTCTTACCCGTTTTCTTCTCCCCCTACCGGTTCCACACTGCAGGGCAGGTAATTAATCTTTTAGTTAACCTCCCCGCCTCTTACAAAGTCTCTTTCTGTGAGAGTGTGACGTTAGTCCGGCTCTTTTCGTTGTTACATAAATCAGAACATCATAACTGTTGTGCGTGCCCGCTCACCTATCTTGCCACACGAAATAATCACTCGATAGCACTTTGTATAAATAGTAGTGGACATTTTAGCTCGTTATAGTGTACGAAAAAGTTCTTACTGACGAAGGAAAAGGCTTGTTAGAGAGCTAATGAAAGAGTTGCTGCTGTAATGTGGGATTTAACGTCCCAAAACCGGCTCTGATTATGAGAGACGCCATCATGGAGGGCTCCGGAAATTTCGACCACCTGAGGTTCTTTAACGTGCACTAACATTGCACAGCACACGGGCCTCAACATTTCGCCTCCATAGAAATGCAGCCGCTGCAGCCGGGATTAGATCCCGCGACCTTACGATCTGCAGGCTAGTACCATAACAACTAGACCACCGTGGCGGGGCTAGTACTAACTATAGGCAAAAGATTGGAGCACGGAAGAAACCTAAAGCCTAAAGGTTCGTCGGCTACTAGCTGCCAGATTTCTTCGAACGACACCACGCTATGTTATTACAGAAGGGAATGTCGAGTAATTTAAGGCAACAATCAAGGCAGTGATCAAAAGAGTGTGCTAAGAAAAGAAAGGTTCTGCCACAAGGATCTTTCGCCCCGGTTTTTTTTCTTCTGTAAGGAACTCGCAAGCTAGCCTGGCCTATCGCCTTAGCAGTTTGTTTATGGTAGGGATGTGCGATGGCCTTTCAGAGCGGTGCAAGACCTGAAGAGCAATGAGAAGCTCGATGTCGATACTCACACCATGTTCATCACTTTTTTAAACGTTCTAAACCACCTTGAATATCATGAAAACTCGCCCATAATGAGCTAGATCAAGTGCGTGCAAGATGTGTGCTATGACCGGAATCGCCATCATCGAGAAGTAAATGTACTTGTCTTTCTGACAGACTGCAAGCAATTGTTGACTCAGTGAAAAGGCCATCTTGAAATTGTGGAGCAATGGAACGATGTCGGAAGCTTTGTAGGTGGAAAACAGTAACTTCCACACATTGGTGAGCTACAAAAGCACGAGTAACGTCAACTTTGACCAGTGCACCGGGTTTCGTTCATGACTGAGGCAGACAAATGCTCTTAAAAAGCGAAGGAGGAGCCGTGAAACTGCGAAAATCGTCTAGAGTTGCATTACTGGATAAAGGTATTTAAATGCTCTTTTCATAACTACCAGAATAGAACAAATCTCCTGGAGTGTGGACAACGACTCACGCATTACAAGCCAATGCATCTGTGAAATGCCATACCTTATTAGCTTTAAGGGTAAAGGGCGAGAAAGCAATAAAAGAAATGTCAACGTTAGGCATAACTGAAAAGTCGGAGTAACCATACGACAGCCTAATCGCAGTTGTCAAGAAAGCTGACAAAACGACTCGCTTATGCATCGACTGTACTGACATGGGACGAAGAATGCATAAACAAGTTGTTTATGGCCTTTGTGGTCAGTGCACATATGTTTAATATTGGAGCCAACTAGGATCTACTTGCTAGTGACGATGTCTAAAGGTATTCCATAAAAAGGGCAATTTGTTTTCTCGCTTCTTCCACTTTCCTCACTAAATGTTTTCGATAAAGACGGCTCCACTTTTTATCGGAAGCCTCATACAAAACGTTTACTTAAAATATGGCGTCAATATCATTGCTACAAAGAAGTTGCATGAGCATTTGATCACCATGACCGCCTGTTTCCCAAATATAGCCCAGGCACTGAACCCCTTGATGCGGTCAACAACGGAACAAATGTTGTGTTCTTAAAAAGGATCTATGGGCGCACTGTATTACTCCTGGATTAGAAATTCTACGTGTGAAAGCCGGGAGCTAGTCTTTTGTTTAAAAAAGCTGTTCTATGCATCCCGCTGTTCACTGATGTGACGTTGACCTAGTGTGTCTTATTTGCGCCTCTGTCAAATTGAGAAGTCTAAGTACTAAGCCTGAAAGCTGGACCTCATGTCCACCTTTCAGACTGAAATCTGAAAGGTGGAAATCTTTCTGGTTTGCCTCATGTCCTGAAAGGTGGACCTCATGTCCACGTTTCAGTCTGAAAGCTGGACAAGAACTCCAGTTTTCAGACTTTGCAACCACAAATACAAGCTGGACTTGATGTCCAACTTTAACTTATTTCGTAATATCGATTCTGCTGCGTCTGCACTCGAGAGCCGATTCATTTCCTTGGTTAGTGGTCCTAGCCCAAACCTCAAACATTATATCTCAAATACTTGCGTATAGATATCTCCAGCTACCTTAGATCAATTTATATTTCTTTAACTCTGATACATTCAATGTTAGCACCGGATGTGTCGAAGTCCCATGACCACACGCATACGTCCATTTGTTATATCTGTCCCCCCCTACACCCCCCCCAAAAAGAAATCCTACAAAAGAGACCTCTGACCGGGTTCTAGGCAGTTTTTGTAATGAATGCACGATTCTAACAATACTGTCTAAATTTTAGTTACTGGGCAATATATAAAACTACTATAGGTGATCTTACCTTTTCGACAGGTCTTCTGGTCTTACTACTGGGTTGTCCTGCGAGCAAGCAGTATAAAGGGGAAGAGCGTTGTGCTAGTTGAATTGAAATGCCTGTTGAATTGGGGATTAGGTGAAGGAATGCTCGTTCATCGTAGCTAAATTTATTATTGCATGAAGGAGCTCCAAAAGTTTGTATTTTGAAATTAAACCTTGACATAATAAATTGGCAGGTTGATGTCATTATTGTGATGACCAGGGGGATATGACTGTGTATGCAGTTGTTTTCCAGGAAGGTGAATCGTTACTGAAGCTACACAATTTGTCTACACAGCAATGTATTTGTACTATATTTAGCCTCTGTCTCTCCTCCCCTCCCTCCCTTTAACAAAAATACGTTCTCCGATCGCCAGCGATCGTACACAAATTATAAAAAATAGTTCGTCACACGATGGCTCTATAAGAAACATGTGAACGAAGTAAGGCGGATAGAGTGTCGGCTTGAAGCAGTAAGAGATCTGGGACAAGATATTTTTACCTGACACATCCTAGAATGATGAAGTGTTCAAAGTATTCAGCCAAAGCCCTTCACATAGCTTATGCAGAACGTAGCATTGTAGACCTGAGCTTTACAGCTAGCCTACACTCTTAGCACGGTAACCTTTAGTTTATTTTATAGGCACGTAAAAATTTTAAAATATGCTCCCTTATTGAAGGTTAAAGCACTTTAACCTTTGCAATGGAGTAAATTCGCACATTTTCGTGTACCAATAAAATAAAGTAAAGGTTACCGTACTGAGAGTGTACGGTGACCGTTGCGGTGGTTTACGTCCATGACCGCAGAACTCAAACGATTTTACTTTTTGTTTATACATCAGATGTCCCACACCGCCCATAGGCGTTATAGCAGGGGGGTGACAAGGTTAAATGGAATACTTCTTCGTTCTTACATATAGGTTAATACATATATACACACAGTTAGATAACACATAGATACTTCATTGTTCACATTACACCAGGGCACTCCAGTATGACATAAAATGCATCTTCATTCAGGCAATGCACTTGTTCTTGAGATATACCATTTCACGGCTCATTAGTTCTCGGGACGAATGTGTTGGCATAGATGTTCGTTTTAGTTCCATATTCCTGAATTCTGCAACTATGATCAATGCGCTTTGAAGTGTAATGAGGTTGGTGTAGGAGTGTTGCCCTATTAATTCTAGTTTTATTAATGTAAATCGCGGCGATAAGAATGACATCCCCATCCTAGCTCTATCTTTATTGCAGTGAAGCTCCCCCTCCATCCGTACCTTCCTGAGACGAGCCTGCTACACGAAGTTTAATTTCTTCAAGAACGGGAATATAGGTGACCTCGGCGGGTTACCGCATGACACAACCGTATTCCAATATTGGTCTAATACACGTAATGTATTCCATACGTTCTAAATTTATGTATCAGGATAGCACGTTTCTCTGAATAAACTTTAGAGGTTTAAGAGTTTTGGCCATGAGAGCCTCTATATAAGGTTTCCAGGAACATGCAGGCGACAGGAGCACACCTACGTGCTTCTACGTAGTGTCTTGTTTCAGCAGTATATTGCTAAGGTGGTACTGCGATTGAAATGCTTTCTTTCTGTTATTAAATGAAAAATGTTGCTCGCTTGCTTACAAATGTTCCATGATTCTATCGCGAACTAGTACTGTTGCTGATTCTTAAGCTCCTGCGTTACATTAGTATCACACTCGTAAGTGACGTAAGTGACCACGTTCTCCTAAAATCGCCGCAGCAAGCTAGGTTGAAGCCGTCTTGCGTATTTCATAAGCACGAGCCTTGTGCGCATATAACGTACTCTCAGTCATCAACGGTGACCTGCCTCTACGCATCTGTTTATCACTATAGCGGCCAGCTTCATGGCCATCGTTTGCCACCATCGCGCGGGCCGCGCCGCGTCTCTCGCGGGGCTCATGCCGCGTGGCTCGAGGTAGCGAGCCACGAAGAAAAAAGAAGAGAACGCGCTCATGCTCACGGCCGGACTCGATGCTGCAGCCCGCCGCTCCGTTGTGCCGCGCATCTTGTTCATTGCAGCTAAATAAAGTAGCGACGACGGTACGGCCTACATCGGCCACCGTTACGGCTATCGCTTCTTCGCTACAATCACCAATCTACTAAGATATCTTGTCAGCCAATTGGCTTAAGATTCATTTCACGCTCTCTAGGTGAGCGTCAAGTCTTCATTGGAAGACTATGCCCGAACGCGCGGCCATGAATGCTCTACCCTCCGCAATGACCTCCGCAATTGCCTTAGGTGACTGCGTCTAGTTACAGTGTGTTCTTCGGTAGCATTGGCGACAACTGTCCTTCTGCGGCACCCCCAAATTTGCAACTGCATGGTTTAGCCCGTGAGAGGGATATGAGGAAAAGTCCGGATGGCAAGAGGCGATTCTCTGCTACGAAATATTGTTCCCTATTCTTGGCGATGTGTAGCTACAGCACTAGTGATCCACGCTCAGTTTAATGTGACAGCTGCGCATGAGGCTTTGGTTGTGGAACCATGGAACGACCAAAATTGGCGGTCATTGCATAAGAAAAAATCGTGGACTAAGGTGCATCGCCGGGAAAGCATAAGGAGTCGAACCCTCGGGATAAAACTTGACACACTACTCGTAATTTTCAATAACTAAGTGCAGAAGTTTTCCACAGGTCCGTCAGAGGCGTAAACTTTGGCAGCACCCGACATTTTATCCTGTCGACGTTGCCATTGCCTTATATAACGTGGTTTCAGCATCAAAACGGAGACCTAGAAGTCTGCGTTGTTGTTTCGCGATTTCTAGTTTTAGGGGTGCGATACAATGCCCTGCACTTCTACGGGATCGTTCATTCATAGCAATCAGCTAAAACTATTCATTTTCATTCGTGAACATACGGCTTTACTCAGACGCAATTCAAGCAATGCTACCGCCATTATAAGGCGTGCTCTGTCTACTTAGGGTCAGGTAGTTGGGCTTCATGTGGGACTACCATTTCGCTGCTTTTGCGACACTGCCTCTGTTCTGTGCCAAGTGCTATGACACTACTATCTCCGAGCGGCGGTATATGGGTGCTTTCACTGAATTGCGTGACGACGGGAGGCATTCGGAGGAGTTCACAGCTCTCGTCAAAACGCCTCTGGTGGGCGTAGGCGACGGAAGTGTGTGGCCGTAGTCGCGATACATTGCGTTCATAGGGGTTTTATATGGCCCGTTGACGGTCAGCAAATCCACCGAGCCACCAAAACTCCCGGATGTGAGCAGAGGGCGCCGTACTGAGTCATTGTAAGCTAGATTTTACTGCGTCTTCTGTCGACCTTTGGTTTCAGTGTTACTTCTGCTTCTCCCCGCGTCTATTCCTCTTCGTGTGTGTGCTTCTTATGCTTCCCTTCTCCACTTTTTCTTTCGCCATCGTCACCGTCTTCGTCGTTCCTGTCTTCTCAATAGCCAACTGCTTTTCTTCTCCTCCTTCGTCTTTCCCTTTGGTTGCCATCGTCTTCTTCCTCATCAGCGTTCGCGAAAACACAGCCGGCGGCTCACAAAAGATGAAGACTTGAAACGCCACTATTTTAGGTCAGAGCAGTGGCTGGGAACCATCACTGGCTCTCACCTCAGCCATGAGGTGAGAGCGAGTGATGGTTGCCACTACATCTCCGCACACATCAAGAGCATCTTGCATTCACGGCCATCAAAGCTGCGAATGAAAGATGCCCACCCAATGGTGAAATTCTGCGAGGGTTCTAGCGGTACCACCCCTTAATGAACTGAGCTTAAGTCCGACATGCAGCTTGTTTCCCCTTCGAAGATGGCAGCGATTACGAATTCGGGCGGAGGCGGCGGTGCCGGACAGCATCGTGACCAATTTAGCTCAATGTAACGAGCCCATAACAGCTTACTCTGTAGAAAGTCGGCATCGATCTTAAAATACACCTTGGGCTACAGTACAATTTGCAATGGCTCGCCGATAAAAGGTACAGACAAAGTGAACACGCCATGTCGCGAATTTCTCTACAGGAGTTGCAAAACAGATAAGGCAGGAGTTTGCCACATACCGCGCAGGAATATGGATAACTGCCGACGTGACTGAGGAAATGAAGTCGTTCAGAACTCTCCATACTAGTTTACATGTCTAAGCAGAGCGCGTCAGATTAATATTAACAGTAATCTTCTTGGTATTGTACGACTGTTGTGAAAGAGAGAATATGGTAATTATGACGCACGAAGAAGGGTTGGCTACTTTCATTTTACATGTATAGCTCAAGTTAGGCCCTGAAAGAGCGACGATTCCCAAACATATACCACCGGAATCAATAGAAATTCACAAAGTACGCCGACGGCTGAATACATTAAGAAGTTTTTGTCTCAGTGGCATAAAAGTAAAAAGAAATTCACAGCGTCTGCAATGCACCGCCTATACGCTTTACTCGATAAAAGGCTTTGCAACCCGGCTGAGCCTCTCACAGAAAATGCATAAGCTCAGACTTTAAGGGGTACCGTTTTTTCACATATTCATGACAAGGATTGCAGGTCATACCGGAAGACTATTATATGGCCGAATCGAATAAGGCTATCTTTAAAGTAATTCATGCTCCGTCGTGTCATACTCGTTCGGTCGCGAGCCTTAAAAATTTTCTTAATATCAGTTGTGGCGGCATCATCCATAGCCCGGTGTTCATTGCGTAGTGTTTTTATTAAAAGCGGACATGGAAATTTGGACTTACGCACGCAGCAGGCGCCTGTATATGAGTTGTCGCCACCGCCTTCTTAACTGAATGTCAGCATAGCTGCTTTTTTGAAACTTCGCTGCCATTAATAATAATGGTGCACTTAAGAATCTGTGAAGTTTTCTTGCGGAAATGCAACCATGTTAGCAGAGCACAGAGCATCTTTTATTCGCCTTGATAGAAGTCCTGGCTATGATAACACAAGGGTTGCAGGTGCGTGATATGATGTGCGCAGCAATTCCTGTCGGAGTTGCGGTAATTTATCGATTCACGTATTAATGAGGGCTGCACAGCGGCGTATGCCTTATGCCCGCTGTCGTTCGCATAGCTGGGCGGTTCCTCTGGTGGTCTCTGTGATTGATGATCTGACGTTCGCTGGAGACGTGGCGCCTCTGCAGCGAATATTACTGCCTGCACCCTTTTCGCGCTGCGAAGATGCAAATTCATCTCAGGTCTACGTTTCTTGGAGAACTGGGATAGTCATGCATTTTCGTGAACAATTTTGGTCAAGTGCGGTTTCCTACTGGCGTGCGATGGATCTGGAGCTCACCGCGCTTCCACCAGACCCCGTACTGCCTGCAGTTTTGCCTCCAGGAAGCGCAACGGCACCGACAGCGACAGCGATACTGACAGTGATGACACCATGAGCTAGTATGTCAGAAGTGACGACTCAGGTGACGGCTCCGTCGATCTGTTTAGGAGCCAAAGGCAAAGAGAAGGCTTCTGAGTGTATCCGCTGTGGGGCTGTCAAAGTACACTTGGCTACTTACATACTTTTCTTGCCCGTTGTTGCCACCGACAACATGATACGTCTCAACAGGCAAGCAGTGCCTCTACAGCTATATGCGCTGGTGCCTAATGCAATTAAATGCATTAGAGTGAACACACGCAAGAACATTCTGGCAATGAACGTTAACAGTATGGATACGCTGGAGACCTTGCGCAATGTGACGAAACTTAGCGGGATGGGAGTCTGCCCTCGTATTCCGCTCGGCAATGATGTCAGCAGGGGAGTAATTCATGATGTTCACGAGCCCATCTCGGATATTGACCTCCCAGTTCTAATTAAGCCCGCAACAGGAGACACAGAAATTACATGTCTCGCCTCGGCACCTCACGATTCGTCAAGACTAGATTTAAGAACGAAACCCTCCCATCACATGTCAGGGTGGGCAACTTCCGCCATGCTGGTCGCCGATTCATACACAAACCACTCCAATGTTGGAAGTGCATCAAGTTGGGTCATGTAAGTAGCGTGTGCAGCAACAGCACTGTCTGCTCGCGATGCACTGGGCCCACACAACGCGCACATGCCAGGCCAGTACGCTTAAGTACGCAAATTCCAACGGTCCTCACGATGCGTCCCTCAATGACTACCCTGTTATTCAAAGGGAAAGGACCATTCTGACAAAAAGAACTATACATGCATATCCACGGGGTGAATGATGATGGGTGGGCGAAGCTGCGGAGGTTCATCGGTAAACCGTGAATTCTGCCCAGTATATCATCAACGACGTGAGATCGTGCGCGTTTATACTAAAGGGTCAATGAGAGTTATGGTGACTTGCAGCTCACTTTAATTTTACATGTACGCTGTGAATTTTCATTGTTTAATCACGCACAGGAGAAATCGCACACAGGCACTACCTTGGAGGTCAAAATCCAGTTCCATATATACGGGAAACAAGAGACTCGCTAGCAGACGCTGCCTACGGCGACATCGCGAGGCGAGAGAGGGGGGACCGTTGAACGGTTGTGAGGGAGAGGGGAGGGGGAGTAAGGGGAGGGAGAGAGTGGGGGCGAGAGAGGAGAGAGAGGGGAAGCTCGACTGTCGTCGAGCTCGACCGCGGCATATTCACCGTGATGACGCCATCTAGTGTCCAGTCACCCAACCGCCATAATGCACACATCTCTATGGGACACCGCCATCTAGAAAACTAGACGAGGAAGGGCGATGACGACCAGCGTCATCTAGTATATCGTCACCCAACTGCAGTTTGCATGCATCTCTATGGGACAGCGCCATCTATCGTATGCTACGGGGGACGCTACTGGCTACGGCGGATGGACATACCGGACGGGCCGCCGGTGATGCCATAAAGAGCTTCGCCCCTAAAATTGTTAGAGACCACTCGTCTCACCGGGAAGCGGCCGCATCGATTTAACGAAGATCTCGTCAGTGATGGTGTTCCAAGCCCCCAGAGCCTCATCACCACGTCAACCTCGTCCAAAATCACCGCCACCTCTGCCACCCATGCCACATGCGGTTAGGTCTAAGGGCAAGCCAGTTTACAACAGCGATACACGTGACGTCTGGCCAGGGTTCCTTAAATTACAGGCGCTCAATGAGCGACTGCAGCCTTCGATAGCAAAGGACGCTTCGTCTGTAAATTATACGAGTAAATTGATGGATGAGAATAAACAAGTCGTAGCCATCTGCTCACTGGCGAGTGCTATTCGCGTCCTCCTGGATAAGATGCAGACGCCGCCTGCTCGAAGTGCTTTGCAAGTGCCGGTTGCTATCAGTCCAGTTCAAGAAAGCCTACAGAAGTCCAGCAAATGAGAAGTCTAACACCAGCACGATGACTCTTCAAGCACACTTGCAATCGCTTGGAGGTGATGCCAGAAGCGCGTTCTTACTTTATTTATTTATTTATACATACTGCAGCGCAGAAATGCACTAT
Source organism: Hyalomma asiaticum (assembly GCA_013339685.2). NCBI lineage: Eukaryota > Metazoa > Arthropoda > Arachnida > Ixodida > Ixodidae > Hyalomma > Hyalomma asiaticum. The sequence goes on from CM023490.1 coordinate 43,150,924, forward strand.
GTCAGGAGTGGGGTTACAAAGCAATTCAAGAGCGAAACTTTAACAAATGCGAGAAGCTTGAGGCAACGTTTATAGAACTTACGGCTGTTCGTGCTGACAAACCGTGTGGCGCTGTGCATTTCAGCTACGGCAAGCAACGAAACTGCTGCTACATTGTCTGGACGCTTCTAGGCTGATTTACCGTTTCTGAATATGGACAAAAAACATAACATTACCGACACTGCAATATTTTTTGTTCGGCGTTGTTTTCTTTTTCATTTTTTGCTCTATTTCTTCTAGAACTTTCCCTCCCATTCCCCCTTCCCCAGCTCAGGGTAGCCTACAGGGATCAGCCGAGGTTAACCTTCCTGCCTTTCCCATTTCTTTCTCCTCCTCCCAATAGTATAGGTATGTTACTCATCCATATACTAAGTGCGGTTTCGAAACTCTGAGCATACAAAGCCTTAGTGATAAATGTCTCCTACGCCAAGCCTCTATACGCGAAATCACTTGCCATTTCCTTCAAAAGTTCTTTCTTGAATTGTGAATTTCCCCGCCACAGTCCTTTTGTGTGTGTGTGTGGGGGGGGGGGGGGGGTTGGAGTAGCTTCTGGTAAGTCTATCCTGCGATTAAATTGTGTTTGTTGCGTTGCTCATCTTATACTGCTACTCTTGTTACTTCCTGTTTTTAGTTCTTGAGATTTGATGTAGTGCCATTAGTCTACAGTTTCTGTTCATTGCGCACCACCATACCGATGTATACATGGGGGAAGGGAGCACCGTCAGGAAGCCATTGCGCGGCTTGTGTATGTTATCCTTAGCCACGCATTTTTATATGCATGTCTGTAATAGAGACTCAAACTTAAAATTAAATGGGTAAGAAAACAAGAAATCTGCGTTAGCGATTAGGAGCCGGACCGTGGACTTTCCAAACTGTGTCAGCAACAGCCTTGTGGCAGCCCTCATAATCATAATTTGTGCCTGTACCCAAGTGTCCTTGTTCTTCTTAATTGAACTCTGAGCTCAGGCTCATGATTGAACACGGAAGCCGCGATCAAAGGAAGCTCGCACTGGTTGCCGTCATTGAAACGACGAGTTCGGCAGATATAATCTCGCGGTCGTCTTCGTAATGGTAGTCGAGTGCGTGATCGTCCCCGAAGGGAGCTGTGACGAGAAAGCATTGGGTGCAACATCACGACCATCAGTCGGAAAGTGTGCTCTGGCCGGTGCTGGTAGGTGATATGCTTGTGTGAATTCCGATGTAACTGTGACGAGGCGTTGAAAAGCTCAGTGAATATAAATGAAAGCGTAAGGAGTAGTTTAATATTGTTGGACATTGGTGTTCCACCTTTTCCCGTAAAATGATCGAGAAAAGTTAGGCTGGCATACAGAGTAACGATTTGGGGTAATCAGCAACAATGGCCGGCATTTATAGCGTGAAAGTACACTGCACTGCAGCTGACGGTGTACAATTCTGCCTTTGAATAAGCTGTGGATTGATGAGGTGTTGAGTGACCATGTTGCAGTATTCGATCTTGGGTTGTAGAAAATAGTGCATTGGCGCATTGGTGTCGGCAGCGCCTTGGTATTTTGCCTTGACTTCTGCACCAAACGCCGCAAGATCGAGTGCGATCCGTAGCGGCCCCCTTTTCTGTGGTAGCTAAATGCCTGATGTCCGTGCAGTCCGCGTTGTCAGTGAACGTTAACAAAGCTTGAGAGGTTAAAATTTCACCAGCCCTCCACAATGCAATCATGTGGGTGCAAATATAAGTTATACCAATGCTAATCAAATACGAACATTAACGTTCGAACAACAAATCGAACCTTCAATATCAGAACAGAAAGGCGCATCTGGTATTATTTTATCTTAAGCACAATAATTTAATATATGGAGTAACAGAGTACCAGCACAGAACATATTACTACGGCGGATAGACCGTTTAGAGCAGCGGGTCTTATTCTAATTGTGCTGATAAACTGCAGCAGCATAAATAAATTGCTAAGAAACTCCAAATGAAATTATGAAGGAATATTATTTCTGTTCTGTGGTGATGATTCTTCGGCCCATAGCCAACCGACCCTGCACAATCAGGCGGCCGCGAATTACAGGACAACGCTATTTTGGTTGCTTGTTAAAAGCGTACAGTAAGCCATTATGATCACATCAATAGCAGAAGCGGTGCGCAGGAGATAGTTGACGCTTATCGTGATAGCACATGGCGGCGCAGACTCCTATGTATTGGCGCGCTCCTGGTTGGACGCCATAAAGCCTCCGTGCAACTACGGATCTCGCGAATTTCGTAAGCGCTGAAGATTAGATTTCTTTGGCGTCATGGCTGTATGGTATAAGCAACCTTTCAGATCACATTGAATATTCGAAATTGTCGAAAACCACAAATTCGAATCGACTGGGAAATATAAACATGCATTATTCCATGACTATAGCAAATTAGGTCTGTGGAAATGCGCAACGTGGAGTAAAGATTACGAATGAGAAATATAGGATCCCCCCACTTGTAGCGCCAACCAACGAGGAAACCCAAACGGATTCCTCAGAAAAAAACGCCCATTAATTTGTCACAAAATGCGCCCCCTCGACGAGACCATGCTTCTGCGTCTGCGCCCCGCAGACTCCACTGGGGGCAGTAGGGAAACGCCATCCGTGTTTCTCTCGGACGCCCCTGACCGGTTCCTTCGACGATTGCAGATGTGGAGAGCTGGGAAGAGAGGGGACAGAGACCGCTGCTGTGAGGCCCGGAAGAGTACGTTGGGCTGTTGGGATGGCCGGTTGGTTCATGGGGGTCAGGCCACATGGTGGCCGGCACGCAGGAATATTGTACCCGGACCTGCGGGAAGGGTTTGTGTCACCTTGCAGAGAGAATGACTTGTTGCTTGAGACCTCGCTCATCTTCGGCTGTCGCGTACGCCGACGAACCAACAGCCCTGCGCCAGGGATCGGACCACCTACAAGCTACCACCGCAGCTAAGCCACCACCTCGAGCAGCCCTCATTTATCTAAGACATTCTTTATCCAATCTCGCCCAGTTCTCTGTTACGTTAACCGTCGCGTGTTTAGCCTTGTGCTTTTATTTTTTGCGTAGTTTTCAGATTTGACTGCCGATAGTATTTTAACTCACGTGATTATTTTTCATTTTGTTTTATTTACACCCCACGAGGCATTTTTTGTTTGTCGCGTTACGTCGGTAGGATAAGTGTGACCTCTTATGCATGTTGCATTTTATCGTGTGTTCTTGGCTATCAAATTCGAGCACTTATTTGTTCCAGCGTCCCCTATCTTCTGTCTGCGGTGGTTTTAGTGGAAAAGCGGTGATATTCTGAAATAAATTTGTATACAACTAATATATTGAAGGTTATTACTTAGTAAGGAGCTGCAGCTTAAAGGAACGTTTGGAGGTGTACATGATTTGCAGGTCATGAGCGTGTTAATTTGAGCGACTACTACCAGATGGTCGATTAATATTGCATAGCGGCTGCTACAATTCATAGGGACTACTCCATTATGGATTAATATATAGCAAGCAACTAGAAGTAATAGAAGCGTATGCTGCCATACATGGCTCTTTGCTATGTTACAATGGGCTGCCCCCGATGTTGCGCTATCAAAGGCTAGTTAATACACAAGGCAGCTGGGATGCAAAGACTGACCTGATAAAAAGCTTATGAATGAACAGCAGGGAATGTACCTAAATCGCATCATTGTGTGATGGACCAACAAAAACTAGGATCTTTAGCAATATACCCATCTTCTTGGTATTCCACCAAAAAGGGGCTGAAACTGAATATAAAAGCGGTTTGTGAGACCGTTCATCGCAATCCCACAACAATTGTGTCACTATCGCAGTTTTCATTGCTCTTACTCGGTCAGCTTCCATGTACAATTAATTAAAGAAAATAGGGACTCACTGACGGCCATCGCGCACAGTGTTCCTGAGCTGTTCGGGTCTGCAAAAAGAGGAGGGCAAACTCAGTCATTCACAAAGAAGATTATACATGAACATATTGTGGGCGTTCATTAGTATCTTCTATTTTATCTGTAATTAATCATCATCACCTAGGTTTCTTCATCATTATCTGCTGTGGGTTGTGATCTAGAGTTCAATCTGTGCTTTGGTGCGAACCGTTCCCCGTAGCTTCCAAGGCTTAGAAAACTGCGTTATCATCCCAGCTTCAAAAGTGGTGGAGGCGCTGGGTGATATTTACAGAGAATCCCTTAAAGGAGCTGCACAAGCTGCATGCTTATACGGCGGCACAAAAAAGAAGTGCGGCCGCCACTATCCCACACCATTCGATTCCCACACATGGAGACAACTGTCGGTACTGCCTACACCCGTGCTTGACCCACTCTTCCCACCAGTCCAATGTTACATGGCAGCGGTTGCGCCAAGGCAAATGTGCCATGATGTGTAGAAAGGCTTTAGCTAGAAGTTGCGCGTTCGATCCCCGCTTCCGCGGCTGCATTTCCACAGCGCGGAAAGCCAAGAAAGAAATCGAGACGCCCATGAGTGTATGGCGGAGGAACACGCACAGAGAGCAGTTAATGATCAATTGTGGCATGACTATAATAACTGATACGAATGCAGAAAGAGAGGGAGTGAACACCTCCGATTCTCAAGTATCAGTTCCGAGTCCATGGACCATCCATGAGGCTACTTCAAGAACCAAGAGCACCGGCCAGTGCAGGCGGCCCAAATAGTGACTTGTTGAGTTGTGACCATGTGACAGGCTGCACGAGTCAGCGCGGTCTCAAATCTGCTTTCTGACGACTACACCTGTCAGTGGAACAGCCAAGGGCAGTCCCGAGTTTAGGTTTGTTTCATCGACCCACGAGAGGAGCGTAAGAGTCTCTGTGAGTTTGGGGCCCTTCCTCTCCGCCTCTGGTTCACACGGCAAGAGCGTCAGTGCTAACGCTGCACCGTCGCCACCGATCCTTACCGATGATCGCCTTTCCATGCTGACGCTCCATAGGCATGGACATCTCTCGTATAAGCTGAGCAGCCTCAGTGAGACACTTTCACCTTTTGAATAACCTCATGGTTTAGTTAGCATGCTTTGCTCTGTTCGAGAGTGTCGCGCCTTTCTGTTGCAGTGGTTTATTGTGTTGGCTGTTCCACTTCGATGTTCCTTTGTTCCATAAAGCTCACAAGGAAAGCAGCCTCCCTGTATAGTAGAAAACACTACCGTCTTAAGACACAGAGCATATTTTCCTTGAATACTAAGAATTCCATCACAACGTAACTCCTTCAAACTGAACTTCGACCATGGCTGAACAAGGCTCTCATAAGAAAACACATGATCTTGTCTTTGTTATTGGCTTTTAAAACAAAGCGAACTTCGTACGCGCGCATGCTTGATTACGAGTATCTGAAGAAAAAATGAGTGTTCAGCGGTCAATATTCATTTTACGACCAAGGGACAAATTAAATTATAAGAACACTTAAGGAAGCAAAATGTGAGCAATGTACTCGGGTTCTTTATGAAAGGGAACACGCGTGCGCACATCCTGTTTACCGCGCCATCAACCGACAGCTGAAGAAAATGCTTCCGCCGTCCTCTATGGGCAAGTAAAATAGCAAAGCATGGACCCGCGCACAAACGCTGCTAGATTACGTCGTATTTCCTTCAACCGAGTGCATCCCTCACGTCTGAATATCTGCGGTTTAGCCGGAGAGCATCCCGCGTCGGCGCTTTTCCGTCTCGACCGTGTCCGTTAACCACGCTCGGTTTGTCGGCAGCTGACGAAGCGCTGGAGGTATGGCCGATTGATCGGCTGGGAGGAAAGCGTAATCTAGCAGCACTTTGTCAACAGCTATAACTCGTTAATTTATTAGCCCATATAGAACGACAACAAAAGCGGATGCGCTTCCTATAGGTGTCGGTTGCCGCCGCAGAGTGCAAGACATGGGCTCGCGTGTCCCTTTTCATAAAGGACGCCAGTGTACATCACGAACCGGCACAAAAAGAAAGCACCATGAATCTGCTATTAACACCTGTACGCGCCATTCGCCTGCAAATAACTTGAAAAGGTTATCCAATCAGCTTAGGGCTACCAGGTGTGGCGAACTTACATTTGCAAATCGACTGCCATGGCGCAGTGTCGGAATTGGTTGCGGCCAACTTCACTGCGCAAAGCGCTATGACAAAGGTGCAGAAGATTCTCCGTGCAGTCGTAACTGAAAAAATCAAGTTGAATAACTCAGATTAATACACACACACACACACACACACACACACACACACACACACACACACACACACACACACACACACACACACATATATATATATATATATATATAGAATCAAAGGGTCACGTTGAAAAAACATAACATTTATTACGACGTTTCGGCCGCGAGACCGGCCTTTCTCAAGCTTCTACTACAAATGGTACGCACAAAGTCTACATGACAGTAACGGGGAAAAGAAAGGGAGGGAGCATGGCTGAAGTTGAAAGGGGGAAAAGACGAAAGGAAGAAAAGGGGGAGGGGGGCGGTGTATGGAAGAGTGGTGGCGGCCTTGAAAGCCCAAAGATAAAATTAAAACCACGTGTTTGACGTATACCGAAGTAGAAGTTAAATGAGGGAAGGTGGAGAAGGAGCGGTTTCGGCGCCGCCGCTTTGAGTCACGGGAGCCGTGCATGTAGCCATCAGCTCAGCCCTCTCCTCGGGGCACAACACGCAGCTCCAAGAAGCGCGACGCATGGAGGGCTAAAGAAAGCCAGATGTAGAAAAACTGAGAGCTGTGGCGGCCTGTAGCAACAGGAAAACTGCCTTGGGAAGTTAGAAGATAAAGGAGATACGGGGTGAGATAAAAGAAAGAAGGAGAAAAAGGAGTAGAAAAAGAACGAAAGAAATAAAAGGAAGGGGAGGGGGCGGTGGGCGCGTGGACGCCTGTGTGAGGTGGAGCACAGAAACATTTGCAATACGATGACAGTAAGGTGCACAGTCACAAATACAAACAAAACGGGCTCAGCTGAACAGCCAATACGGATAAAAGCGCGCAATAGAAATATACAGTAACAGGAGAAACAGAATACCATTGCGAGTGTCTTACACAGCAATTATACATACGTATATGTATGGAAACATGCACTAATACACAGACGTATCTAAACACACCTACATACATACACACTCAAAGCATACCTATATATATATATATATATATATATATATATATATATATATATATATTAATTTTTAAGGAATGTTAATTTGCCGACGGTCTCGTTAAGCCCGCCAGACATAGTGTTGAACTTGTGTATTAGGTATGATTCACACGCCTCCCTGTCGTAATGGGTCTGGAAGCCGGATCGCAGGATTGTGACTCTGAATTTGTCGAATTGGTGTCCAATGATATTTGCGTGTTGTGAAATTGGAAGTTGCGGCAGTGATTTTACGTGGGCCCTATGGTTATTAAAACGAACTCTGAAGGAAGTTTCCGTTTGTCCAATGTATTGTACGCGACAGACTGTGCATTCTAAAAGGTAGACGACGTTGCGTGTGTCACAATTGAGTTCACCCTGAATTTTATAGCGAAAGGAAGATGCGCTGCTTTGCGCCACGTCAGTTGTGTTAATCACACGGCAGACCATGCACCTCGGTTTGTGACAGGGTGCGCAACCTTTGTTATTTTCGCGTGTCGTTGTGGATGTTGTTACTCTGTCCCGTATATTTGCTGCACGCCTGTAGGCTACACGAGGCGGTTCTGGAACGAGTTGCCGCATTTTCTCGCTCTGTAAAAGGATGTTGTGATGTCTCCGCAAAATGGAGTTAATGTTAAGTGCAGGAGATGAATAAGTTAGTATGAGATTGACATGTGCGTTTTGTTTGACATGAGTGGTTTTTCGAATGAGGTCACCACGCTCTTGTTGCCCGGCTTTTCTTATGGCATCCTCAACGACCGACGAAGGATAGCTTTGGCGCTTCAGGTCCACACGGAGTTGCTCGCAGTTGGATGCGAAATCCTCTTCTTTAGAGCATATTCTTTTAAAGCGCAGGGCCTGACTATATGGAATGGAGGTCTTGCAGTGTTTTGCGTGGCTGCTGTGGAAGTGCAAGTAGTGGTGCCTATCGGTCGGTTTCTTGTAGACAGTTGTTAAAAGCTTGTTTTTAGTAAAGGTAATTGTCGTGTCTAGGAAATTTACTTCCGAAGCCGAATATGTAGAGGAAAATGAGATACTTTTATGGACGTTGTTATAATTTGATATGAATTTCAACAGTTCAGCTTCCCCGTGAGGCCAAATTAGGAACACATCATCGATGAACCTTTTGTAGAGGAGGGGCTTTAGTTCGCAGCTCTCAAGAAATTCGGATTCTAGTACGCCCATGAAGATGTTTGCATAGTTGGGGCCGATTTTCGTACCCATTGATGTGCCACTAACCTGGACAAAGTGTTTGCCATCGAATTCAAAGTTATTGAGTTCCAAAACCAGTTTTAAAAGAGTTTCCAATGTTTCCGCGTCTACTTTCTTGTCCAGTGAAGAATGTGTATAAGCGTGCACAACTGCCCTGATGCCGTCCGCGTGTGGGATGTTTGTGTACAGAGAATTCACGTCCATGGTGACGAGAAGGCTGCCATCTGGTACGGAGAGCTCTAGCACTTCGGACAAAAAGTGGCTAGTGTCTTTGATGTACGAAGGAAATGTGGGCGGAATTTCCTTGATCAGCCCATCTACGTAGCTAGAAATATTTTCCGTGATGGTCCCAATTGCAGAAACGATAGGTCGACCCGGGTTATCTTTTTTATGTATTTTGGGGAGGAGGTAAAAACGCCCTGGAATAGGGTTTAATGGAATGAGTGCCTTCGCGGTTCTTTCACCTATCAGATTTTCCTTCACCAGATTACTGAGCGTTGCGTGTACTTGATGTTTAAATTCCTCTGTAGGGTCGGCAGGGCACATCTTATAGAATTTGGTGTCGTTAAGCTGGCGCTGGGCTTCATCCAAATAATCCGCGGCATTGAGGACAACAATTGCGCCCCCTTTGTCGGCGGGCTTAATTACTATATCAGTACGAGAGCCAAGGTTTTTAAGTGCACGTTCTTCTCGTTTCGAAAGATTTTTGCGGAATGGTTTTTCCTTACTAAACTCGCGTATAATGTCGTCTGTGATTGCCTTAATGTAGATGTCTAGGTACTTGTCGCGTTGAGGAGGGGGGGTCCAATGCCTAATAGATGGTAGTATAGGTCCTGTGTCTGATTCGTGAGGTTGCCGGTTGTGGTAGTATTCGCGCAGTCTTAATTGCCTAGAGAAGTTGTCTAAATCTTTGTATAGCTGTAGTTCATTGATGTTTCCATTTGCCGGGCAGAAGTTTAAACCCCGTGACAAAACGCTGTACTCCTCTTCAGAAAGTTCCACGTTGGACAGATTAACTACTGCATTATTTTTTGATGATGGTGCGGTACCGCCTATTGTGGAGATAAATTCTTCTGTGCAAATCGGCTCAGCCGTGACGCCATCGCGTTTAAGTTTTCTTTCCTTCTTCAGTGATAATTCGTGTTGTTTCTTTTCAAGAAATTGCTCTAGCAGCAGCATCTCGTCCTCAGATAGGCGTTTCTCTGCCACAATTTTCGCCTCCTCACTTAACAAATCTGATAATACGGACTTGTTATGGGATATAACTATGTCTAGTAACTTCAGTGACGCACTACTAAGAACACTGTCCCACATTTTCAAATTTTCAGAAGATAGTTCAGAACTGGCTGGCTTAATAAAAATCCGCAGCCCTTTTGGAGCAACATTAATCTTTCTATACAGCTGAAGCGTGTTGACATGAAATTCATACCTAATCCTCTTATCTACAATCTTCCTCACCTTCAAGAAAGTTTTAGAAACACGCTTGTCCTCGTGGGTAGGCACGTTACAGAGTCAATTACAGCTGTCCAAGCGTGTAGCAGCAGTCGGTCGGCGAAGGTTGTACGTCCGTCGCTTGGGCTGCTCAGGCGAGTTGGAGCCCACCGGTGGTGATGGAGACGCAAGCCCAGTGCCGGGAGTGGCCGCCCGCCTTGGTTGTGACGGTGTGGTGGTCGCTGGGTTACTTGCCGGTGATGTCAACGGCGGCAGCGGCGGGAATTCAGCAGTGGAATTCAATTCGTCCTGGGTTGGCGGATGACCGCCAGGCCGACTGATCAATGGAGCACTGGCTGTCGGCGCACGGGAGTCACGGCGGGCTCTGGCCGCATTAAGTAGCAGCAACTCGTGAATGTGGCTCGCCATGATGCCCACACCCTCGAAACTTGGGTGCAGGCCATCCGCAGCAAGCATACGGCGCGGAGGTAGCCACTCGAGCCCATGGTCGAGGTAGAAAAGGCCCCTGGTGCGGCGGCAGTGCCGTCTCAGCATGCTATTGAATTTACATGCTTCCTGGTTGCAGCGTTCCACGAAGCGGCGGTTTCTGCAGCCTTGGTGGCGATTGGCAGCTCTAGGTAGAATGAGGCTGGCGTACAGTCTGGTGGCCTGCGGCAGCTTGCGTGTCACTGCCCCCAAAAGGAGCTTGTACCGCCGAAACACCACGCTGGCTCTTTTTCTTGAAATGTCATTGGTGCCCACGTGAAGAACCACAGTTTCCACACTCCGTGGCACAAGGTCAAGCAATTTCTCTGCGTCGTCAATGGTGGCTCCAGGATGAACGAGGAAAGCCGGCGTACCTTTACGTTCCATGTCGAAGTGCTGGTGCAAGTACTTGCACTGCGAGTCCCCGATGACCAAGGCAGTCGGGGCGTTGCTTGGGAATTGTTTGCTTATGTTTTTCGACGTGACGGTTCCAGTTGCCATGTTTGAATACTTCAAAGATAAATCCTTGGCAGCAGGTCAATTATAGAATCAAAGGGTCACGTTGAAAAAACATAACATTTATTACGACGTTTCGGCCGCGAGACCGGCCTTTCTCAAGCTTCTACTACAAATGGTACGCACAAAGTCTACATGACAGTAACGGGGAAAAGAAAGGGAGGGAGCATGGCTGAAGTTGAAAGGGGGAAAAGACGAAAGGAAGAAAAGGGGGAGGGGGGCGGTGTATGGAAGAGTGGTGGCGGCCTTGAAAGCCCAAAGATAAAATTAAAACCACGTGTTTGACGTATACCGAAGTAGAAGTTAAATGAGGGAAGGTGGAGAAGGAGCGGTTTCGGCGCCGCCGCTTTGAGTCACGGGAGCCGTGCATGTAGCCATCAGCTCAGCCCTCTCCTCAGGGCACAACACGCAGCTCCAAGAAGCGCGACGCATGGAGGGCTAAAGAAAGCCAGATGTAGAAAAACTGAGAGCTGTGGCGGCCTGTAGCAACAGGAAAACTGCCTTGGGAAGTTAGAAGATAAAGGAGATACGGGGTGAGATAAAAGAAAGAAGGAGAAAAAGGAGTAGAAAAAGAACGAAAGAAATAAAAGGAAGGGGAGGGGGCGGTGGGCGCGTGGACGCCTGTGTGAGGTGGAGCACAGAAACATTTGCAATACGATGACAGTAAGGTGCACAGTCACAAATACAAACAAAACGGGCTCAGCTGAACAGCCAATACGGATAAAAGCGCGCAATAGAAATATACAGTAACAGGAGAAACAGAATACCATTGCGAGTGTCTTACACAGCAATTATACATACGTATATGTATGGAAACATGCACTAATACACAGACGTATCTAAACACACCTACATACATACACACTCAAAGCATACCTATATATATATATATATATATATATATATATATATATATATATATATTAATTTTTAAGGAATGTTAATTTGCCGACGGTCTCGTTAAGCCCGCCAGACATAGTGTTGAACTTGTGTATTAGGTATGATTCACACGCCTCCCTGTCGTAATGGGTCTGGAAGCCGGATCGCAGGATTGTGACTCTGAATTTGTCGAATTGGTGTCCAATGATATTTGCGTGTTGTGAAATTGGAAGTTGCGGCAGTGATTTTACGTGGGCCCTATGGTTATTAAAACGAACTCTGAAGGAAGTTTCCGTTTGTCCAATGTATTGTACGCGACAGACTGTGCATTCTAAAAGGTAGACGACGTTGCGTGTGTCACAATTGAGTTCACCCTGAATTTTATAGCGAAAGGAAGATGCGCTGCTTTGCGCCACGTCAGTTGTGTTAATCACACGGCAGACCATGCACCTCGGTTTGTGACAGGGTGCGCAACCTTTGTTATTTTCGCGTGTCGTTGTGGATGTTGTTACTCTGTCCCGTATATTTGCTGCACGCCTGTAGGCTACACGAGGCGGTTCTGGAACGAGTTGCCGCATTTTCTCGCTCTGTAAAAGGATGTTGTGATGTCTCCGCAAAATGGAGTTAATGTTAAGTGCAGGAGATGAATAAGTTAGTATGAGATTGACATGTGCGTTTTGTTTGACATGAGTGGTTTTTCGAATGAGGTCACCACGCTCTTGTTGCCCGGCTTTTCTTATGGCATCCTCAACGACCGACGAAGGATAGCTTTGGCGCTTCAGGTCCACACGGAGTTGCTCGCAGTTGGATGCGAAATCCTCTTCTTTAGAGCATATTCTTTTAAAGCGCAGGGCCTGACTATATGGAATGGAGGTCTTGCAGTGTTTTGCGTGGCTGCTGTGGAAGTGCAAGTAGTGGTGCCTATCGGTCGGTTTCTTGTAGACAGTTGTTAAAAGCTTGTTTTTAGTAAAGGTAATTGTCGTGTCTAGGAAATTTACTTCCGAAGCCGAATATGTAGAGGAAAATGAGATACTTTTATGGACGTTGTTATAATTTGATATGAATTTCAACAGTTCAGCTTCCCCGTGAGGCCAAATTAGGAACACATCATCGATGAACACATCATCGATGAACACATCATCGAGGACCTATACTACCATCTATTAGGCATTGGACCCCCCCTCCTCAACGCGACAAGTACCTAGACATCTACATTAAGGCAATCACAGACGACATTATACGCGAGTTTAGTAAGGAAAAACCATTCCGCAAAAATCTTTCGAAACGAGAAGAACGTGCACTTAAAAACCTTGGCTCTCGTACTGATATAGTAATTAAGCCCGCCGACAAAGGGGGCGCAATTGTTGTCCTCAATGCCGCGGATTATTTGGATGAAGCCCAGCGCCAGCTTAACGACACCAAATTCTATAAGATGTGCCCTGCCGACCCTACAGAGGAATTTAAACATCAAGTACACGCAACGCTCAGTAATCTGGTGAAGGAAAATCTGATAGGTGAAAGAACCGCGAAGGCACTCATTCCATTAAACCCTATTCCAGGGCGTTTTTACCTCCTCCCCAAAATACATAAAAAAGATAACCCGGGTCGACCTATCGTTTCTGCAATTGGGACCATCACGGAAAATATTTCTAGCTACGTAGATGGGCTGATCAAGGAAATTCCGCCCACATTTCCTTCGTACATCAAAGACACTAGCCACTTTTTGTCCGAAGTGCTAGAGCTCTCCGTACCAGATGGCAGCCTTCTCGTCACCATGGACGTGAATTCTCTGTACACAAACATCCCACACGCGGACGGCATCAGGGCAGTTGTGCACGCTTATACACATTCTTCACTGGACAAGAAAGTAGACGCGGAAACATTGGAAACTCTTTTAAAACTGGTTTTGGAACTCAATAACTTTGAATTCGATGGCAAACACTTTGTCCAGGTTAGTGGCACATCAATGGGTACGAAAATCGGCCCCAACTATGCAAACATCTTCATGGGCGTACTAGAATCCGAATTTCTTGAGAGCTGCGAACTAAAGCCCCTCCTCTACAAAAGGTTCATCGATGATGTGTTCCTAATTTGGCCTCACGGGGAAGCTGAACTGTTGAAATTCATATCAAATTATAACAACGTCCATAAAAGTATCTCATTTTCCTCTACATATTCGGCTTCGGAAGTAAATTTCCTAGACACGACAATTACCTTTACTAAAAACAAGCTTTTAACAACTGTCTACAAGAAACCGACCGATAGGCACCACTACTTGCACTTCCACAGCAGCCACGCAAAACACTGCAAGACCTCCATTCCATATAGTCAGGCCCTGCGCTTTAAAAGAATATGCTCTAAAGAAGAGGATTTCGCATCCAACTGCGAGCAACTCCGTGTGGACCTGAAGCGCCAAAGCTATCCTTCGTCGGTCGTTGAGGATGCCATAAGAAAAGCCGGGCAACAAGAGCGTGGTGACCTCATTCGAAAAACCACTCATGTCAAACAAAACGCACATGTCAATCTCATACTAACTTATTCATCTCCTGCACTTAACATTAACTCCATTTTGCGGAGACATCACAACATCCTTTTACAGAGCGAGAAAATGCGGCAACTCGTTCCAGAACCGCCTCGTGTAGCCTACAGGCGTGCAGCAAATATACGGGACAGAGTAACAACATCCACAACGACACGCGAAAATAACAAAGGTTGCGCACCCTGTCACAAACCGAGGTGCATGGTCTGCCGTGTGATTAACACAACTGACGTGGCGCAAAGCAGCGCATCTTCCTTTCGCTATAAAATTCAGGGTGAACTCAATTGTGACACACGCAACGTCGTCTACCTTTTAGAATGCACAGTCTGTCGCGTACAATACATTGGACAAACGGAAACTTCCTTCAGAGTTCGTTTTAATAACCATAGGGCCCACGTAAAATCACTGCCGCAACTTCCAATTTCACAACACGCAAATATCATTGGACACCAATTCGACAAATTCAGAGTCACAATCCTGCGGTCCGGCTTCCAGACCCATTACGACAGGGAGGCGTGTGAATCATACCTAATACACAAGTTCAACACTATGTCTGGCGGGCTTAACGAGACCGTCGGCAAATTAACATTCCTTAAAAATTAATATATATATATATATATATATATATATATATATATATATATAGGTATGCTTTGAGTGTGTATGTATGTAGGTGTGTTTAGATACGTCTGTGTATTAGTGCATGTTTCCATACATATACGTATGTATAATTGCTGTGTAAGACACTCGCAATGGTATTCTGTTTCTCCTGTTACTGTATATTTCTATTGCGCGCTTTTATCCGTATTGGCTATTCAGCTGAGCCCGTTTTGTTTGTATTTGTGACTGTGCACCTTACTGTCATCGTATTGCAAATGTTTCTGTGCTCCACCTCACACAGGCGTCCACGCGCCCACCACCCCCTCCCCTTCCTTTTATTTCTTTCGTTCTTTTTCTACTCCTTTTTCTCCTTCTTTCTTTTATCTCACCCCGTATCTCCTTTATCTTCTAACTTCCCAAGGCAGTTTTCCTGTTGCTACAGGCCGCCACAGCTCTCAGTTTTTCTACATCTGGCTTTCTTTAGCCCTCCATGCGTCGCGCTTCTTGGAGCTGCGTGTTGTGCCCTGAGGAGAGGGCTGAGCTGATGGCTACATGCACGGCTCCCGTGACTCAAAGCGGCGGCGCCGAAACCGCTCCTTCTCCACCTTCCCTCATTTAACTTCTACTTCGGTATACGTCAAACACGTGGTTTTAATTTTATCTTTGGGCTTTCAAGGCCGCCACCACTCTTCCATACACCGCCCCCCTCCCCCTTTTCTTCCTTTCGTCTTTTCCCCCTTTCAACTTCAGCCATGCTCCCTCCCTTTCTTTTCCCCGTTACTGTCATGTAGACTTTGTGCGTACCATTTGTAGTAGAAGCTTGAGAAAGGCCGGTCTCGCGGCCGAAACGTCGTAATAAATGTTATGTTTTTTCAACGTGACCC